>JAQGDQ010000012.1:700358-1300358 GCA_030141605.1 Tubiluchus corallicola | reverse complement strand
CTCAGTATAATCAATATAATTTCAAATATAAACCATAAGGGTCATTAACAGGTCATGTTTTAATCACTGTAAACCAAACCAATAATGACATTGACTTAAGGAAGTAGAAAATAACAAGTTTGGTAAGTTGGCTAACCCAAAACTTAACTTTGTCCAAATAATCATAACAGTGCTTTGTAAACCACTGTAAAGTCTGATTAATAAATATTTCAAACTTGCAACTTTTCACAATTCTCTCTGGTGGCTATGTAGCACAATATATGATCTTTAATTTTCACTAGAACCCTCCTTACTTTTAATCTTGTTATCATCAATTTATAATTTCACAAAACAACAACTTGCATCATGTCTATTTTTTTGTAAAATCAACAACTGTTTTGCACATTTGTGGAAATATCTGACAGTTTACAAATGAACACCACCCTCTAATTTTTATATAAGGCCGATAGGTTCTAGTACAGTGACACAACTTGAACAAAAAGTAGAAAAAGCTAATGTCTAAGTAATACTATTTATACTCACAAGTAAAAACATACTCAAGCAGCTTAAAAAACATTTTTCTGAAACTCATTTTCAGTTTAGTTTGAAACTTAAGGTAAAATAACACTGATTTTGAATGGTTTAACATCAGTTTCATGCTAGTCACATTTAGTTACTATGCTGCCATGCCAGGCTTCTCTAAGGATGCTGACAACTAGACAACTTTTACAAAAGAGTTGTGCACTGCATACAAATCAGTAAAAATTATACATATTGCCACAGATTCTAACACTTGTTTCATGGATGTCATCCCTACCTAATACAATCATTATCAAAAAATAACCATTGTCAAGAAAATAAAAGAGATGATGCAAAAGTAGATAAAAAGTGCTTTAATTCTTAATAATGAAGTGAACCAAAAACAGAAATTACACATACTGCGTATGGAGCGTAGCACCACCAAGTTCTTCCGGTGTAACAACCTCTCCTGTGGCTGCCTTTACAAGGGGAGGTCCTCCCAGAAAAATAGTTCCAATTTTATCTACTATCACCACGTCACATGACATGCAAGGTAAATAAGCAGCTCCAGCTGTGCAACTTCCACATACCATAGTTATCTAAAAACACATAGTTTATAAAAAATAAATTATTTTATTTATGTAGACCCTAAAACAGCGACAAATATTTTGAGTGGCACACTTTTTCAATGGTGAAAACACTGACACTGAAAAATTGAAAAATTAGTTGATACATGTAATTTTATAAGTAAAAACAGTTTTTCAAAATATTTAAAAATTTAAGAAATGAAACTAAATTTCACTTTGAAGCTAAAATGATAAAAATGAGATTTTAATATTAAAAGACAAACACTCTGTCATTAAAACATTTTGCTGTTAAAAGATAAGCACAACGAACATTAGAAAAGAGAGATTACAATTCACAGGTAATTTAATCCACACAATACGTAGACTTAAAATTACAACATTACCTAAAAAACAAACAATAGAACAAAATGCTGAGCATAAATAAACAAACTTCAATGAACTTTCTAAAATTACATGATATTAAAATTGCACTGGACAGTATAAGAATGTATTAAAAAGACCATGACTAAGCTAAGACAACTCAAAAAAAGTGAATGGCTGTAAGTGAAAATACTATAGTACATATGGTTATTCTGAATGATATAAACCATAAATAGATCCTATGGAGAAATTTTTAATGGTTTGTGCCAGAGAAGCAAGGTAAGATGAATAGAATGGTCCATGCTACTGGTGGTGTACAATGATTTATAATTAAATGTTATAACACCATTCCAGATGAAAACCATTAGGCCAAAGCTTGCTGATCATATATTCCTGCTGTAATTTTAATACTAAGCAAATGCAAGTGTTGAATAAGGCATTACTAACTATACAGGGCAACTCTGATAAAATTTTTATAGAATGAGGTTTTTAAAAGAGAGCTAGTTCAAATATCGAATACCTTAGACCTACTCAAGGTAAAACTAAATTGAGAAACACAAGCTTTCAAGCTTATTTCCAATACATATTTTAGTATACAAAAAACTAATAACTAAGCAATTTGTAGTTTGGTACAACGGGCTTGCAAACTTTCATAAAAATTTGAAACTCATAAACAACTGCCGAGCTGCAAGACTGCAAAACATTGCTCCAAAGTAAATGATAGTTAGCTACGTCCTGTAAATTGCTGTTTAAAAACCCATTATTTTTTGGATAAAAACATACATGTCCTAAAGAATTGGTCAAAACGAAGATACCAAGTTTTTTCGTGTCATTAAAGCATACCTGTGGAATTCCTAGGGAATTCATTATTGCCTGATTGTAGAATGTCCTTCCACCATGCTCTTTGCCAGGAAATATCTCTGCCTGATGAAAAAGTGCAACACATACATTTTCATGATTACATAAAAATTGTGATGCAAATTATTAGTTAGCAAAACGAAAAAGATATTATAAAGAAAAACAGTTTTTGTGATTTAAACCACATTTAAAAATGGCACAACGTCGCTACCTTCAAAAAGTACATACTGCACTACTGTCACCATTGCCATGCTGTGATTACTTTGAGATTCCTTCATATCTGATGATTTCCTTAATAGAGCAGTCATAATCCGAAAAACTGAGCAAGTGCAGAAGATAATCCGAAACATAATATTCAACAAATATTTTTGCAAATATTCTAAACTGAATAGTTCTCATGTAGACTTTCCAAAGTGAATGATTGTTCTTCAAATTAAGTAATTGATGTAAAGATTAAGTGTGATAACTCAATTTGAAGAATAATCACTTGGCATCACCTCTCTTATACATTCTAACATGAAAGTCGCCAAAATTTCATCACATACCTGCAAAGGAAGGAATGCCCCACCGCTGTCGATTAAATTAACACACGGCAGACGAAGTTCTTCGGCAATTTCCTGAGAACGAAGTTGTTTTTTAACACCCATGGGATAAACGGTACCACCCTTGACTGTCGCATCACTTGCATTTAGCATACACCAACGACCACTGATCTTTCCTATGCCTAAATGTTCATAGCAAAAAAATTAATGAGTTACTCATCACAGTAGAGTACAAATTTCTGAAGGTGGTAACTGTTGCCCACAAATAATATCAAGAAAGAAGAATACACAACTTGCACATATAACCAGCTAATGAATCTAATGGAGGGATAGCAAAACATCAGTCAACTAGTGGGAGTCCATCTCACCAATCAGCCACTTTAATTGACTAGCTGCTCCACAGTGTCAGAACTTTACTTACAAACACCGCGGTAAATGCGTATGCGGAATATACTTAAACATATCGAATATATTGCAAAAGTGTGTATACATGATTAGATTATTTGTATTTAGACAAAAAGGTCAGACAATGGTTGCTGATTGATCCAACAAGTGGAAGACCTCAGAAAAATCAGAACTTTTTAAAAATTAATAAAAATCATGCTGTCTTTTCTAAGATAGTTAGCTTTCTATTTTTCAGATTTGACACTTAGCGTTGTTCTATTATGTAAGAATATAATACCGACTTCAGAATTGTAGATTACACACACCAGGAAGTTGCCAGATATTACAGTACAGAGCAAAATAGTATTTATTAAACTTAACAGTTAGTAGGCCCTCTTAATTATTATATTCACAAAGTTTAATCAGGGCAACTTAGGCTGTTTACAGTCAAATGTTAGTACGTACATAAGTCTTTTAAACTGTTCATGAATAAGCAGTTTTAAATGTATTTTTATACTTGTGAAAAGATGTAGCTGGAATATCCTTCTTAATAGGTAAGATTCAGATTTGATTTACTACTAAGAAAAATTTTCATTGAAGGCTTCAGGCTGCATAATAAAGTTTTAATTTTCATGCTGAACTTTGATAATAAGACACTGGAAAACATTTTATTGCAAATGTAAGTAAAAATATCTGTAATTTTAGTTTTGCAACAAGTTCCTGCGGCAGTAGACTTTTTGTAGAAGACCAGCATTCCGGACGTCATGTAACAATGTCTACTTTTTCACATAAAATCTTGATATTATGCACATATCCTTGATCGAAACCATTTAAGCTAAACATAACAGTAATACATTTTCTGGAATAAGGGACAAATCATCATAAAATGTCCAGTCATTTTAAATGTACATTTATAGCTATTTTACACAGTAGCAGCTACTGTCAGCCACTAAGTTTATTAAGCTTAGGAAGGGAGGTGTGACTTAGTGCCGATTGCAACCTGTGTATCTTCACGAGAATATTTTCATATCATACAAACATTGTATGAGCAAGAGAGGAAGCTTTTAAAAACTCAGCATTAATAAACAATGGAACATAATGCTACAAAAAACACTAAAGAAGTGCACCTTTTTAAATTAACCATACTTGCCAGATACTGAAGCTGCAGCAGGAACGTCACCGTATTCCATGTTCATACCAACAGTTGGTCCTATTTCCAAAAAGGTTTCCATATCGTCTAGTAGAAGCTGCAACCGTCTCCTGACCAGAAGTTTTTTATTTACCTCTGTGTGTCTTTTGACTGCTTTCTCTCCACCTCCGTTCTGACACAATTCCAAAACATGGCGAAACTTTTTCGCAAGGAGTCGACTATTAGTACGCCTCTCCCAGAAATGCTGCGACGTGTCATCAATTGTACCATCTAGAAGCTAAAATCATTTTTAAAAGCCTGTTAAGAACATAGTAAAACTTAGAGAAACACACATAGTTAAATGTCAATATAGTTCAAACCAATGTATGCATCTAGCAACTTATGAACGTTTCCAATTACTAAATTTGACAGAACCAGGACTGTGGAGTCGGTACATTAAACTCCTGACACTGGCTCCGACTCCTAGAATTTTAGAAGATCCAACTAACTTCGACTCCTATGCTCGAAAAACAGTCTAGCTGCATAAAAACCAATACAAAAACGTCCCAAATGGGATGTTATGCATAAATGCATTAAAAGTTAAAAGTAACTGGCAATTGAGTTTGTAACTATAACAATAAGTGTACTCTCGAATCCCGACTCCAAACCCCTAAGTTTTAGCAACTCCGACTCCGATTCTTTTAGCAGTGAATTTACTGCTAACTGCTAACTCCGACTCCACAGCCCTAGGCAGAACTACATTATGATACCTTAAAATTCTGTCCATGACTTTTCGGAGTAGCTTTAGCCACAGTATGTGCTGATTGCTGAGTAATGTTTATCACAGTTTTATAACAAAGTTGTTTACATCGGAACATTGTCAGGTAAATTTAACTCCTTGCTGAAATTCAAACAAATACATTACATTATAAGAAGCCAGTGCAATACCAGTTAATGAAAACTTGTACAGTCTTTATTCATTTACATATTCAACAATGCTTGTACACAAAAAAATAAACTGCATAAAATGATTAAAATGCACAGTAATAAACAACACACATTAAAAATGATATGATAAAGACACAAAGAGTACAGTTACTATCTGCATATGCCTGCAAAAATATAAATTTACTAAAAAATCAAATGTCATTATCTTTGAAGAAATAACTTAATGGAGGCAGCATTTACCAGCGTGGACCCACTGAAATGTTCAGGAAAAAATTCCGATCCTTGACTACTCAGCAGAGGTGAGCATCGAACATTCTAATGGCAGGTAAACTAAGCTTGTCATGTTTACTATATCTCTGTATTAACGAAACCTAGTATTTTTTGTGTGTCAAAGTACGCAGTTACCGATGCCTCGCTTATACAAAACTGTAATGTTTACAGTGAAGTTTAAATGAATCTAGTTATCTAAAAAGCATTAAAGCTAAATGACTAAATCACAAAAAGTTTCACTCTCATGTTACTGCGAGGACGCCCTTATGTTAATAACACTTTCGTGGGTGCACGCAAGATCTAATCCACCCCGCTTACTCGCGCATTGAATGAACTATTTTAAAAAGGCACAAATATCAAAGAAAAACAGATGAAATACAAGTACATTTGACTAAAATATATGCAGTTAGTATTTTGATATTTTTTTACACAAATTTCAACAAGAAGATTGATTTCTGTTTGTTAAAGGCACTGTTATATTCAGGCACTTTTGATGCCGTTGGATACAACTGCTGCGTGCTGTTCACCACACTAGCACATATACTGCGCACTGCAGCACTGGGTCATGGGCTGCCCAAATATGGTAGGAGGAATTGAGCAAAGTCACCTCAGTCCGTCGTTTCTCCTTGTTTATTTAATAATAATAATTAAACATATCAAATTATTTAAATGATTAACATAAATGTAAGTTATACATGGAATTAAAATAAAAAATCACTCTAGTGCAAAACTAGTATTGATTGAATTAGCAATGCACTTTCATAGAATGTACTACAAAATAAAAATAAACATGAATTATTGCAATTAATTTTCATCTTTATAAAGCTGTTGTTCCACCCATTTTGAAATATGCATCGGTTGTGTGGTCACCGCAGTAGGCTACTCTCAAGAATGCACTTGAAAGAACTCGTTTCTGACAGATGTACTCGTTTAACTAATGACTTGGATCCCTCTTTAATTTCTATTCTTGAGCAAAGGCGTGAGACTGAAGACCTTGTGAACTACTTCAAAATAATTAGTGGTAACACTATTCTGACAGACTTTTTTCCACACAGAGCTCTTCGTGGTCACGAGTCCAAGTTATTTGTGCAACCCGCTAAAACCAACGCCAGATCTCACTTTTTAGGCATCGTGTAGTTCAGCCATGGATTCGTCTTCCAATGTCAACCATCAGTGCTTCATCAGTTGACAGTTTCAAAAAGCTTTTGAGAGAGGACCGTTTGGATAAAGTATTTAACCTAAATATATCGGAAGCCCTAAAATGATAGCTTAGCATAAAATAAACGAAATGCATCTTTTTTGAGGAAAACACAAAATCCAAGAATTACCTCTTCTGAAACTTCGAAAGTCTGCAAGACGAAACTCGCGAAAGTTTCAAACTTTGACCAGTCCGCACTCGCTGCCTTGCAGCCTGGGTCGCTTCTTGCGACAATAACAGAAACCTTGGAATTAGTTGTTCCAAGTTCCGACTTATTCTAATTTCTGTTTATACCAAAGGGTATATCTCTGCACCACAAGCACAGCAATCTCCCCGTCACAGGTAAGCGAGTTAACTTATGCCCACTTTATTACGTAGCAATAATCTTGGGCACCAAATTTAAGAATAAATGCAAGAGTATAATTATGTATATAACGTTAACATTTAGCACAAAAAATCATTAGGTATTAAAAGTAGGAAACAGAAAAATCCAAGCAATTCATTGTTACACGCAGGGATGAGAATTAAAACAGAGAAAGTTTTGAAAGCACACGATACAAATATCTAGGTGTATGGGTGAACGTATATACAAGGAGAATGGAAATAAGGTGTGACTATTTCTACAAGAGAAAAAGTAGGATGTATGGTGTGGGCCTGAGATGTATTTAAAACTAGGTTAAAAATGTTGGTAGGTTTTTGCAAAACACATAAAAGATTACAGCTTTTAAAGTCAGTCATGATACCAGAAGTGGTCTATAAATGCCTTGATGAGGTGTACGAAAATTTAAAAAGGTTAGGTTGGAAAAAATCAGAAAGAATTTTTACAAACGTTAAGTCACACAAAGTGACTTCAAGAAAATTCTTTAAAACAAGCACTTGATGCGAAAACAATCAAAAACAAAATAATTGAGTTTTTTAACATAGCAGCATGATACAGCTAAGCGATATTGTAACAGAGTTAACACCAGAAAAGGTAATAGTGGTATTAGAATTTTTTATGTTTTCCTTTTAAATTTAAAGAAAACTTCGGGTGTCTGCTGTGTTGTAAAGAAAAAACCTTGCAAACATTTACTCGCCTATGGAGTGATAAGAAAATAATGTTTTATCAAAAAAACGAGGAAATAATTTTTCAAAGTCTGACTGTATCAGGAGTTCCAAAAGTAGCAAAAGTTAGTATATGTTCAATGACCATGGAGGCAAGAGAGGGGCCGTGTTGGAAATATAGCAGATTAGAGGCTAAATATAAGTATTTTACGTGTCTTACACAGTGATTGTCATTTTGTGCTTATCTAGAGACCACTGTTGATTCATTGGCTTTATCAATCCATATGGAGATTGCCAAGTATCCTGTAGACGTAAATGACGTCCTTGGACCAAGTAGAACGTGCAGGATCCGTAGTTTTTGCTCATACTGTTTTTGTTGCTGGGTTTATTGCTAAAAATATGTATGCAGCATTTGCCTCATAATGGCAAATTTTGTAGCTTACTCAGCAGTGGTGGGAATTTCACTTATGAAGAGCAAGTTACTGTTATACCAGAGATAATATAACATTTTACATGGTGTTTATTGCGGATCCAAGCAGATTAGTGTCTAGTCCCTAGTTTATATCGGACTTTTTCCATTTCAACTATGATAGATATTTTGTTTGTTGCTAAGTGTACTTAAGCTATTGATGTAATCTACATTTGCAAGATTTCCAGTTATTTTTGTCACGCATCAATGTAACATGGCACAGTGCTTGAAAATATTCACTTATTTTAACAAACATGTCTTGTTTATCCTGTCAACATGCAATAACTCTAGTACTAGGACTATGTATTATTTTTTATAGTAAAGTTTGATTCCATCTATAACAGCCGCTTATTAATTTCGCTAAAATCATGTCCATTGACTCCGAATCGAATCCACATAGGATTTTGTTTAGTGATACTTAGTGTGACAGCTGAGAAAAATTGTCCACAACTCACAAAAGTTCAGAATCTATTACAATTTAAAACTCAAGACTGTAATACCATAATTTTAGAAATATATTTAAAAAATATCAGCATCTTAATAATTACAGCATAATTTAGTTACAAAAACACTTTCTTGTTACCACAGTAACCTGAGTATTAATAATAAATTGTATAAGAATATTATTACTGTTTGCACGACAACAATAGTCTTTTTTATTCATTTAACTAAATATTAATTTTGTTATTATTTCTAGTAAAAAAGATCATGCACAGATGTTACAGTATCAAATTAAGAAATAATTATACAGCATTCAAGAACATGCTGCTGTTTTTAAATACCTAAAACAATAAAATCACTGAAGTGAATTTACATAGTACTAAAAACTACTGACAGGATTCACAATAATATGCCAATAATCCACAAACTACAAATTTCCAAATTAGTTATATTCTCAGGAAATGCAGATTTTTATTGAGATAACACCTTTTGCCGCAACACACAGAAAAATTATGGATTTTATGAGGAGAAACGTTTTAATTCAGAAAGATTTCAGTGACTGAAATACAATTGAATTAGAGTTTCAACACGAAAAATCGCTCTGTTTTGTGTCACAGAAAAAGTTTTAATCCCGAAAACCTAAAAAATGTTCTAGAAGTACTTACCGTATATACTTATGTACAAGTCGAATTTTTGGGAGGCGATTTTAAGGTGAAATTTTTGGGGTCGTCTTATACTTACGATATGTTTTTGGGAGATGTCGCTAAAGAGTCGTCTACAATACGAATATGTAAAGAAATAATCCTTCATTATACTCTGGACTGAATGAACACTCATACTGTGATACTTCATATCAGAGAACGTTTGCATCTTGACATTATTCACAATATTAACAAATATTACTGTAATTTATTTTAATGTATGTGAAATTAAGTTAAAATTTATATATTACCGGTAAATAAAATAGCGACGGAGCACTTGATCAGAACATGGAAATCGCTAATGTTGTGCAGGTGCTCCAGATCATTTACTCTGAAAGATCTTAATATTTTATGGTCGACTTGTAAACAGGTAATGTATAAAATGATGCAATTTTTGGTACTTGTACATAAGGTAGACTTGTATACACGTATATACGGTAAGTAGAAAAAAACATGTAAAACAAAAACTATTTGAATTAGTTCTGAACAATTTCAACTGCATCACATTTTACACATGACACATTAACCAAGAAGAAGGCATTATGGTGATACTGAAGTGCTTATTTGAAATCTTTATGAAAAAAACTACCTTACGATCTTTAAAAACCAGTCATAGAAAACTTAACTGTTCATAACATAGAGATAAGACCATCCTATTTTGTTGTCTATGTGAAAGTGCTAAAGAGTGATAAAGCATTATATAAACTGTACAGAGAACACTATAAAAATTGTTAAATGGCTGCTTCTCATGCTTGGGGTACAGAAAAATCAGAAGAATCAATATAAGATCATGATTATGTATCCCCACTACATAATATGTACAAGTTACAATATTAACAGTATTATAATATGCAAGTATGTTCTATACAGGAATTTGATTAACACTATAGTTCAACTCACAAAAAGATTTTTTTACAAAATTGCCACAAGTAAAAACTTCATTATCAAAACGGTAAAAAAATAGTCTACGAAACGGTTTAACATCAACAACGATTAAATCACAGAGGCCACCCTTCTGGCCTGCAGTCGGCAATGATTAAAAGCGACTGCCTAAAAATAATACAAAAGAAAGCACCAGATCAATTCACAGAACAGCTCGCCAGAACTATGTCGCTTTTTTTTGGAAAATCCATTGGAATGCTAAACAGCTGCCACAGTAAATGAAAGAAGAGAACTTATAGTAAAGTTAACTGGTAACAGTGTGACAACACAATGAATTTTAGAAACTCCTGAGGAAGACTCGTGTGTATGGAAGCAGCACCAACGATAATTGTTTTTGAATAATGAAGAACCTACAGACCGTTTCTATAATCTTTCGATAATTATGTTGCTGTTAATATCATCATTTTCAGCATCATCATCATCATCAGATTCAGGGGATGGAATAGCAGGCACAGATGGATTTGATGAAACAAAAAATGCCATTTTTTCTCTGCAAAACAACACAAAATGCTCTATAAGTAAAATAACGCAAAAAGAAAAAAGTTTTGAATGTCTTCAAAGCAACAGTTTGACAAACAGGCTTTACATTATAGGTCTTGAAAGAAAAAGAATGCAGGCTTACCTAAATGAATGGGCATCTGGTTCCTGCTTTTGGCCTTTTCGAAGTTTCTCTATTTCTCTGGTTCTTCTTTTGAGCATCTTTTCCACACGTTTGTCTTCTTCTGTTTTCTGCTTCTGGAATTTAAACAACACTTAGCATTTCAGACGTGACAACAATAATAGTAGTAGTGCACACACACACACATATATATATGCAAGTATATATATTGCAGTTATATATACATATATATGTATATGTAGAATAACTTTGCTATTATTTGTGTCGTATATATATATATATATATCCTTTGTAGCTTAACTATGTGACGGTTATCTGTAATGCAATGAAACTTACCATCTAACATTAAGTATTACATTCATATCTCGGTTTGCCGTACAAAAGCGGGGAGACGTTGGTCCAAATTTCCTGATTGTCCGTATTTACGGATACTAAGCTAACACAGTAGTCACCGTGTATGGTAATGTAGAATCAATCACTTAATTGTCTCAAAAACGTCTTGTACGAGCTCCTAACCTACAAGCTACACACGTGTCATTATACACTGTTCTGTTGCACTGATATAATGATGTAAACAAAGATACGGCCCGCCAACTAGCGGTCAGCTCATGAAACAACGGACTGTACGTAGCATGTGGGGCTTTTATCGGTCCAGATTTTGTCCAATTTTTCCAGAATCCGTAAAAGCGAGGTCCGGCAAACTGAGATATGTGTGTATTCAAAATCTTAATCGTTGCACTGCATTCACGTAAAATACAACTGCTGAAATTTCTTTACTACAGAGTGCGTATTCTTTTAGATGAGCTGCTCAACAAATGTGAGAGCTTCCTCGTTCAGTTTACAAGAAATTAGTTGAACTATATATAAAAACATATCTATTTTTGTGCATGTGTGAAAAAACTAAAATACTGAAAATTATGGTTTACACTACGTGTGCAATACTTATTACCTGCTTATTAGCAGCACTGGCCAGCAGTGTCTGCAACTTATCGTCTTCTCTAACCCATGTGGGCGGCTCAACACCTAATACAGAAATAAACCTGCATTAGCTACAACAATTTTAGTAATGATTTATAAAGTCAAACCATTGTAATGTAAATTCTTACTAAATCACATAATTTGAATTGAAGTAGAAAAGCATTTGCAAACAAACTTCTCTAACCTTTAGCTTTTGCTTCTTCAAAAATCTTCTTCAAATCCTTCAAGCGAGAAATTTCCTCATTTAGATTTTCAAGTTTATTTTTTGATGCCTGGAGGTCCAGCTCTAGGTCCAGTGAGGTCCGCATGCTTTGAGTCCGCTCTCTTCTCGGTTGCCGGTACACCGACATGGAAGGAGTCTACGCAAACAACAAAAACAATTTGAAACATTTGTCTTTCATAACATTCCAGAGCATTTATTAACATCGCAATTTATCCTCTCCTGTCTATATCAGAGATACCTGCGGAGAATCTTGTTACAAATGAGGTCGTCTAAAGAATCAGATACACAAAATTAATCGTTGCTTTGCAATACACACTACAACACTAGAGTTATTGGAAAATCGAAAATGTATGCCAGTGTGCAATGAACAAATGCATTTTGGTCAATAAATTAGACAAAGTAATGATAATGATAGTGCAAAGAAATAAATTTTCAGAACTGGACAAAAATGACTGCTAGTTAAATAATTGAGTTGAATCCCTTAAAATGCAAAATGCTAGCAACGATTTGACATCCGGCTAATAACACATTTTGACAGGAAATGAGTTACTCTCTAGAACAGCTCAACAATAGTTATTCTTTATGCAAGACAAAGCTTTCATTTTAGCACTATATTTACTAAAATAACAAATATGGACACCTACCCTCTTACGACGAAGACTGCGTCTTTCCATTGTATTTCTTTGGAAGGGTCCACGTTTATAAAGTGGCATAGAGCTATCACTATCACTACGATTTAACTGAAACATATATGTACATAAATTCTAGCAAGTGCAACAATAGCTAGTGAGAGACAAAATTATGATTTCATGTTAGTACCTGACATCAAAAAGTGATACACAAATGAAAATAGTTTCAATGTAACGTCTCTCCAACTAATAATTTTCAAAATAATCAAACAAGTATAAACAAAGCAAAGTTACACACTCGGCATATGTATTGCGACGGGTGTCCGGCAGCTGGTGAAAAAGTTTGAGAGCGTTTAATGGACCCAAAAACATTCGACACAGTCGGATGGCGAGGTTTATGCTCCTTAACAACAAAGTTGCAGTCAGTGTTAGTTTCCTGTAATGTGAAAACACATTCATGAATGCTATGCCAATAATTTAGTCAAAATTAATATTTGTAACTCATGCAATGAAAAAGTTAAACACATACACGATTCCCAAAAGCTAGCAACCCCCCAACATTCAGTCACAGTAACATGTTTAAAACTAATCAACTTGTGTCATTAAAAATTAGAAGTACTAGGGAAAATTTCACTCAAGGTAACTTTGTATAACTTGTCTAGACAGTTCATATCAATGCACAGTAAATATACAAGTAATTTATTTTACTACGCATTTCCTCATATCACAAAGTTGACAGGAAAATAATGACTTGAAAAAAATGAAAACTTTAATGAGGCTATAAACACTTTCACTAAGTTTGTATTTTAATATTTTGCAATACTTGCAGAATGTTCTTGGAATTCAACCATTTGTTTGTTTATTATTCATCAAGATTCTGCAGTAGCAGAATTTTACAGGTTAGGTTGACCTCTGACCCAAAGTCATGGGTCAAAATGTCAGAAGCTGCAATTTCATTGAAATGAAATGCAATTCTTAGGTATTCAAACATGGTAAATTTAGCAATGACAAAATTAGGATCTCGAGAGAAATAACACTTGCAGTTTTGGTCACATTGCAGAACCTTAAGAGTTTATGAGTTGGTCATAAACAGCAGTCTAGTCAATTTTTATATCCTACACAAAATAATAGTTCTTGTCTAGACCTCTATGTTACATGTAGATGTGTTACATCTAAAGAAATCTAAAATGACGAGCTTAAAGATAACAACACTTATTTAAAATGACAATAACCTTATCTGTCATTTTCAGATTAAACTTGACAGTTTGATATTTTCCTTCTTCATCTTCTTCTTCATCTCCTTCCTCTGACTCTTCATCACCCACTGTCACATCATTTGTAGTAGTAGTATCTTCATATGCCTCGTCATCATCGTCTTCCTCATCATCCATGTTATTTATTCCCAGTGAATAGCCATCGAATGTGTCTTGCTCCTGTTCCATCTCTTCTTGTTCTGAAATGTTTAACAGCAATTACATTAATGATCTTTCCAAACACAACATAAAAAATAAGCTCTATAATAATCATGAAAAGTACACAATCTCTTACTTAAATTAATAAACACTAGAATAGTTTTCGTCAACATAAGTTCTGAGCATACTCAAAAACTTCACAGTGCACATATACCTTTCAAATAATGATATATGCAAAAGTAAGACCAAAGCTTAAGTATTAATGAAAATTTTATGATGAACAGCGAAGTAAAATTAGTGTCTCTGAATATTGCTTAGAGCATATTTAACTCCACAGTGAAAATAAAGTATAATGTTGTTATAATGAGCCTCGAGTTATTATGAGTAAATTTCAAAGTCCCGTCAAATCTTAGACTTAAATAATGCATTTTAAATGCTGCTTACAGCAAACTCCAATATTACGCATTTCTGCTTATTACAAAGGAATTTTACCGCTATGTGAATGTGCATCCTATGTATAGAAGGATTGTGAGTTTTAAAATAATGGACAAATGGGGACTCACCAAGGGCAAAAAAGTCAATATGTACACTTGCACATTAGGGATTAATTTATTGATCATGCATAAAACAATGTATATATATATATATATATATATGTTTTTAAAAACATTTTCAGTTAAAAAACTGAATTCAATTCAAATAATATATCTTTAAATACTTGAAAAATTACAAGTAAAAAATTGAAAATTGCCTTTTGAAAATTGCTTCTTACCTTGGTTGCGAGTAAGGGTTGACGTCTGCGATGATATGACAGTAGAATCATCACTGGACTCTTCTTTTAATGTAGGGAAATACTGAGGACCTACCGGCCGGGACAACAATTCTGAAAACAATGCTGGGTCTACATTGCGTCGCTGAGGTGGAAAATATCCTCGAACGAGTGGGGTTTTCTGAAAGCAGATGGTCGACTGTGGGGTCGAGGCTTCCTCATCCTCATCCTCCTCTTTTAGCTGATCATCCTAAAGGGGACAATGAGAAACCAATCAGGACCAACTTCACCAAACCGGAGTAAAAAAATGGTCTTTTAGTTTAGTTCTAAGTTTTACCTAGGTAAACCAGGTGAAGTAAGCCTCAAACATATCACACAAGTTGAAGTAACTAAGGTTTTCGGGTGAAGTGTGAAGAACCTGATTCGGTAATCTGTGAGCAACAGGCTAAGGTAATTACAATAGAAATAGCTAGTGCTAGTTTTTAACAAATGTACAATGCCCGTGTACATATCCAGATAGAATCACGTCAAACTAGCCATGACTACTGGTCATGAAAACTAATAATAAGTTTTACCTGAAGTTGAACATCAGTAGTACTAGATGTTGTTGCTCCAGCCAATGGTACAAAACCTTTCATGTCTATCGGCATAATGTTCGTACTCAGAATGTTGTACCATCGCGTTGTGGTGGCGTCCAAATTTAAATCAGCTAAACTGATAGAGCAACAACCCTAGAGAAAATTGCAGCGATATCCAGTTACTGCAGAACAATGCCTCAAAATCAAAATGCAACTAATAACTGTTGATGCTAAATAATGTAAAATTGGCATAACTGCCTTACATGACTTCTTAATCAAAAATACAATAGGAAAGATAAGGTGGAATAGTGTCATCAGGAAAAATAAGATGTAATAGTGTCTGAAATTTTTACCATGTTGGACTTTTTGCCAATTTATACTTATTTCACTGAAATAGAAATTATTCACAAAACATTAGCTTTGTGCATATTATTTCTGCTTGTTTTCGGTCACTGACAAAGCTCAAAATTAATAGCTAATGGATAATGGCATTAAAGGAGCTTCTGGCAAATTCTTTTTCCATATATATTCATAATTTTTTAACTTACAGCTAGAACCTCATCTCTGGATTCATTCACCGACCATATACCCAGCTGCAACGTTTTTGTGAAGACCTTTGTTTCCGGCAGAATGAATCGGAAAACTTGATTGTATATTGGAGAATTCAACTCTGTGTTCTGTATGGTTTCTGCAATCATTGGTTTGCCTTGAAAGGGCAATAAAGCTGCTTTCACATACCTATGAAGAAAACACAAATTTGTAAACTTATGAGCTGCACTTCAATAAATCATCGAAAAAAGAAATAAAAATGCGAAAATGAATCAGCAACTTCTAAGAGAGAAATAACTCCTGGTTTTAAAAGTTTTTACATCAAATGGATTCTATCATGTTTTGATATACAAGTCCATATAATTTAACAAAGCATAGTGATATACTCATAATTTAACAAAAATTGTCCAGCAGTAACATTTCAATGGGAATATTACACACAAAAACAATACTTTTCTTTTAGAGCCACCATGCATATATATATAACCAGACAAATACCGCAACTGGTACAAACCTTACTTGAAACAACTAGTTAAACAATAATTCCAGACAATGGCAAATGAGAAATTCTGATTTCAGGGATAGGAAACTCATAAAAAATATTAAAAGTGTTTATTAAAAATTAATAATAATAAATACACTTCAGCATGTAATTGAAACAACTACTTACACATTGCAGGCTTCATTTATAGCCAGTGCAGCAATATTCCTACATTGCTCAATGCCTACATGAAGTCGACTTTCTAGTCGCAGAAATTTGAGTGTTACTTCAACTTGAGCACACTCCAAGCTTAGCCAGTCTTCCAGATCATCTGGCCTGTAAATATTCAGCACCATAAACCTTACTGTGTAAAATAAATCGAGGTAGATTAACATAAAAAAGCAAATTAAGTTGCAAGTGATAACTGTAAGTATTATATTGCCTAAATCTTAAATATTATTTAATATCAGCTTAACAATAACTGGCTACAACAATAAGAAATAATATAAAATGCAATTCTAACTAAGCTTATCTGAAAAAAAATCACTGTTCTCATAAAAGCTCTCACTTCACTGTGTTCCACTCTCTTACTTAACCAGCTTTCAGTGTGTAGTTCTATGTCATACCCACACCGGCTTGTTTTGTAATAATTCTTTCCACACTTTTCTACCACCCAAATTAATAAAGAAAGACCCAATTTTCAAAGAAAAAAAGGTGAAAATGTGGATAGCCCAGAAGTCGAATAAGAACGGAAAACACTGTTGTTCCAAAACTTTTGGCAAAGCTGTTGATTTTTCTATACTTTTCTACAACTAACATGTTTTTTGTCAAACTATGTGCTAGTGTCAACTGATAATTAGGAAGAGTTATGGCAAAAGTAAACATAAAACAAAAATTTTACATAAATACCTTTTATTATTTGATGCTTCAAAGACACCACTGTCACCCGCTACTGACTCATCACTGTGAGCAGCTGAAACACTCCCACGGGCATTTCTACCACCTCGACCATCATCTGTTAAACTTTCACTAATGGGACTTAACGGCGGACTTAGTCGACTTCGATTTGTCGTTATTTCATAACTTTCACTTGTCATTTGATAGGCATTTGGCACACGTTTAGTCCGTGACACATTCTCTATGTTATCTAAACGTAAATCTGATAATCTGGAAAGCTGATCTTCCAAATTGGAAATCTCATAGTTTGATGCAGAGTTTCGCACCATATCCTGATGCTGTTCGTACGTCGGTGGCGCCACATCATACGGAGATACTGGTGGTGAGATGGAAGACAATGACGATCGTGGAGATAAACCAAGAGGAGGCGCATCTCCTCCGGCTGTCTCATGTCCCATAATAGACACATCTCCACGTCGCTGGATCAGCGCTTCCACGCGTCGATGCAAGTCTTGTAAACTATCACTAATTGACTGCGACGTTGGAGACAGGTTGCTATAAATGTCACCACAACTAAGAGAAGTCAATGAACCTTTACTACTAGCTGACAGTGAACCTGATGTACTGAGACTTCCTCTACTAGAACTCGAAGAAATTGACAGCGTGCTAATCGAGAGATTTTTCAGTTGACCTTCTAGTTGAGTCATGTATCGCGTTGCTTTACGTAACTGGTCAAGCAAAGATGACCTCTCTTCTTGTAACCTAATCCTAATAAAGGAATAAAGTTAACAATTTTACAAAACGAAGTAATGTATACATAAAAATGATATGATCTTTGACCCCAGAGATGACAAATGAAATGCTATTCTAACCATTTTCCCTTGACAAAAAAGCACCAACAGTTTAGGTTATTGAAATTCAAATCCATATTGCTTCAAATTTATATGGGCAGCTCACACTCTATAAACAGTATTTGATTGAATAGTTATTGATATTTCCCTTCTGGAATCAAAAGCATTGTTCTACCTATCTGATATTGCTCGATTTGAAGTTTCCATGGCAGTGTTGAGGTATTCTTCCAGTTTTTGCTTTTGGTTGTTAATGCTCATCATTGCTTCAGCAGTGCGACTCTTTGGACTAATCCGTCGAAGCTCCTGCAGTAGCTGCTCTTTTTCTTGGATTAGTAATAACCTAAACAGCATATTTTTGACAGTTCTTATGCAGATAGTTGTAGTGACATTGGTATTTTTTCACTTCATGCTAGTGAATATGTTAAAAAAATAAACATACAACAAAAATGAAAAAACTCTGATTTAACTTAATTGTTACATGATGTCATATAAATATCACTGTTACAATAAATAAACAATAAAACATTCAAAATATTATAGGTTTGGAATAATTTTGTTTGTTGATTTTGGAATTTCAAACCGATATATGATTGTCGTGACATCGTATCACGGGTAAATCATACTAAAATTTTATTGACATCAAATATTTTCTCTCAAAAATGCAACAAGAAGTGAATACAGCCACTTACCAAATCAGAATCATTGAATCATGGGAGAATTGTTGCTTAGTGAATCAACACTGGAGGAATAAGACGACTAAATATTATCAAAATAGCTTAACAAACTCCATTTACCGATCTTTGTCAGACTCCGTCTGTCCTGGGATACGTTGGTCCTCCAGCTCTGCTAGCTGAGTCTGTATGATGTTAACTTGCCTCCGAGCTTCATCGTACTTCAACCGCTTCCTCGTCATTTCAGCTAACTTGGCACCAATGGGTACACACTGAAAGAAAGCTTAAATTTAGGCAAGCATTCATAATGAAGTAAATTTATAGCATTTACTACTAATACATGGACCAAAAAACACATGGCTGGCCTTAATTCAATTGGACCAATTTCTCCTAATCGGGCCCCATGCTAGAAAGAGCATAATCCCAGCTTTTAGTGCACACACAATAATGTGTTGCAATGATTACAAAGAACGAGCGCTGCCAGTTTTTCGCTATTTGTTGTTACAGCTAGCACTGCTATCAGCTGTAAGTTTTTGCAGGTATTACATAAGATATCTAAAAGATAATTTCTGAAGATACTTAGTAGAATTCATCATTCATCATCTGTAAACATCTCTACTTGTGCATTTGGCTTAGTTAAACCTTCAACTTAGGCTGTTGCTGTGAGAAAATCACAAGTCATAAAATGAACCATTTCCAATGAATTAACTTTGTTCTGGCTGCACATTTTTCTATTTCCTTTATAATTTATTTAATATTTTACCATATAACTTTAGTAACTTATTTTGCAACGCAAGAAATTTGAGGTAGTGCTTATAAAGTGGATGGACACTTACTAAAATAAGGTATTATTAAGAACATGCATACTTGATCTTTGCATTACTTGCTCTAATTTACGAAACTATGGCTAATTAGCAGCTAAATTAACATACTTAAAAAGACAAAATCTAATGTGTAAACAAATGTGTAACAGCTTTTAAATGTCTATAAATAGAGTTTTATAAAAGTGTCATGTGATAAAAATACTATAAGCTGCATCTTTATGCAGATGCTCATCTTGGTGGCAAATTCTAGGCTATATTCAGACACACTGTTCATGCCAAAATTGTTTGCAGTGGGGCCCCGCATCTCCTAAGACCGGTCCTGTTTTGCACAAAAAACTTTTTACTTTTTCCGAAGAAAATTAGCAAAAAAAACACACCTAACTACACTACCATGAATAACACCAGATAGTGGTCCCTGGACCTTATACAATAACTGTGTTCACAACTGTGTTGGCAACTATACCCGCTACAAAAAAGGAATAATTTCTAAAACCCAGATACTGATTTAATTACATTACATCATTTGCAAGCGTAACACCATGAAGGTTATTGGACATGAAGCCAGACATTTCAACTTTCCCATGTTTAATGGTAACTTCTCTTTCTCCCAATTTTTAGGTATTTCTCCCGATACTGCTCGAATTGTTACATCAACGTAGACATTGCATAAAATGCGATCACAGTGAGACAGAAGATCCCTACATTTCGAAAAATAAATCACCCATCTCGGGTGCTACAAGCTATAGCCACACCACAGAACAGTATGTTTGTAAAAATAGCTGCAAGTCTCGGTCAGTCACACGCAAGGGGCCAAAAATTGAAAAAAGTTTGTATTAGTCTAATGACTAGACTCGCATCAAGACAAATTTGACACACTGCTAGGCCATCTTTTATGCACTGAAGTAAAGTGTTGCCCAATCTCAAAAAATTTTTTACTCAGTAAAGACGAAACAAATTGCTTACTTCACCAGCGAGGTCAGTCTGGGAAGCAATGCTTGCTTTATCCAAACCAACATTCAGCATCGAGAGATCATTGTTAGAACTCAAATCTTCTAGCTCTTGTCTAAGAGTATCATCTTTTAATTCTACCAACGACTGTTAAAAAAAGACTTCAGAAATTAGTATCAAAGTGAAATACAAGCAAGAGTACTATCACAGAATATTTAAGAAAAAGTAGAACATAAGACTATATACAGAATAAACATTGGGACTGTCAAATGATGTTTAAAATGTTTTTATTTACATAAAATTTTTACCCCTTCATATTTCATGTACACTGTACATCGGTTGTGTTTTTTACTTTTCTATTTGTTAGTTCAAAGATACATGAAGGCTTATTTGCAATTACATACAATTATATTCACCAAAGTGACCAAATGATCCATTGTGATATCATAGTACAGTTATTACCCCTAGCAAAGACTGTTTTTCTTTTTCGCCACATGCTAAAGACCTCTGGACAGCACGAAGTTCATCCATTATCACCTGAACTTCCTCTATGCTGTATCCACCCTGTGCTGCCATCTTTTGTTCAATTCTAGAAACAATATGAACACATTAAATTTGAAATGTATTAATGATAGGAATTAGAACAATTAATAATAATTAATTACAAAAATTCAATTGTAAGGAAGTTCAAAAGCAACGTTTCAGTATATCGGAAATCGCGCAAAATTTAGAAAGAAAGAAAAACATGGGAACTATAACTAACAACTTTGAAAAATTCTTAATACAGGTAATAAAAAACTGCTCAACTAATAACTAATCTTGAAATATTAAAAATAAAAAATACTGTTTTGTATTTCCGTTTTTTATTTATATTGGATTGTTTGTTGACTATAATAAACTTTTAGTGCACTGCATAAATCAAATTATTATGCCATCTACACCCATGTGCAAGCATTCTAATGTGTCAATAATAATGACGAAAGCCATGCGGACATGCAGAAATACACGTCGGCTGGTTTATCAGGTGTCAAATTTGTATGTACGACATTCATAAGTGAGGACCATGAGGCCCAAGGTTTAAAGAACATCTATTTTCACACTATGTAAACAATTCGAGTAAATTAAACAGTAAAACCAAGCTAGGGTGCATACCGCCCAAAACAAGTGAAAGTTAAGTTGTAAGCGCGCAACTAATGTAAATTGTTAAATTAACAAAAAATTGAAGTATTCCAGGGTCTTATTTGCCTAAGCTAAGCAAATGTAGGATATACTAACTGCACTGCACACTGCCATCAATTAGTAATACGCCCTGGATTAGAATAAGCTCACAATTACAACAGAAACCTAACAGCTTATATTACGTTATTAAAATTTATTAACAACAAATGCTACTGCTTGAAATGCCAATAAAACGCGCAATAGCTAGAATTATTAAATCTGACAAATTATTGCTGGGCCGATAAAAAGTGAGTGAATGTTCGTTAGCAAACATCATGAAGCACCCTAATGGTCTTTCGCTTATCAGAGAATAACCAGAGCAAAACAAACAGCAAACACAATAACTTAAAAAGGCCAGAAGTGACCACAGCTAACAACAACATTAATAGCCGGAAGACACCATTTCAGCAATTTCTTGGGTCACCTAATCAGGATCCTATTGGCTGGACAATGAAGATTTTCCACTAAACCGAACATCATGCATTGTAGTATACAAATACAACAGTAAAATACTTTACATTCCTAAACAGCTTACAGCGTGACCTTTACCCTATAAGCGCAAGAAACTGGAAAGGTCAGCACGACGACTAAACACCCGAGGAAATAATAAGTTTTTAATTTATGACTCGAGTCTTTATAATAATTTCAGTACTAAAAACTCATTCCTTAGTTTTAGGTTCAGAGTTCTGTGCACATTCAAGTCACGTTATTAGGGCTAACAAGTTACAACAGGCAACAAAATAATATAATTTAAGACGCATGGTACAGAAATGACATAACACTTCTAACATGTCTTCATGTATCTTGAATACCAATGTCTAGGTAGTTAGCCAATTGCGCTGTTTAATAATGCTAACAGGTAAAAATAAATGAAAACAGTTCTAGAAACACTATTCACTTGTAATCACTTCAGAATGCATGCAAAAAGCTTGCGCAAAAGCTTATTTACTAATTTACCCTTAAGCACGTTGTTTTTTTATTTGCTGCTCAGTTTGTATAGCATACACGTAGCGTTTTGTATGCTTAACTACCTACAGCATACTTGCAGTTCAAACTGGGCTTAATTTTTGGTTTGAAGTCATGTGGGACACTGACAGCTAAAATTTTTCATGCGGCCAGTACGCTGATAAAGCTGAGAAATATTGTATTTGCTCTAGCAAGTTTTAAGCTGTAATCCCTGTAAAGAGCACTATTTAAAAACCACTCCAAATTATTTCGACAGATTTAAAATACTATAAATTGTATGCTACTGTTGTGGTAGAAATTAAACTGCTGCTAGCATTCCTACATGAACTTAAAATTTATATCAAATTAAGAAATAAAAATCGAACCATGTGGGTAGAGAATGCTAAAAATATAAATAGCATAAATTAAATAAATAAAATTTGAACTATTAACTTAAATTTAGGTGATTAAGCAACAGAAGAAAATGAGATTAACTTTTTGATACAACATACTAGAAATTCGATTTCAATTCATTAATTTATTAAACTTTCCACAAAATCTAACCGTCCGGAATTCATCTATGCTGTTAACCACAAAGAATCAGATTATATGGATTAGGACGTATACTACAAAGGGGTACTGTACGTGGGCGTGCGCACAAAGCCTCGAAATACTTATATCCGCAAATTGGGCACAAAAACGTACATAATCGACCACTCTTCAGCACAAAATACTGTCCCATTGATAAGAACTAAGGCACACGTTAGTGCAGAGTTAGTGTTCAGTTGACCCTAGCTGGAATGCGTGAACTGCTGAGTGTAAACAGCTTACCAAGTTACTCTACTGCAGGCTTGGGCGCATATGTACACAACAAATAACATTCTTTACTGGGGCGCTAAATGAACTCTACAGACATTACGAAGTAAGCTACATTATTAGCCGAGGAGTGTTAACTTTGCCTGGACTATCCTACTTGTATAAAATTCTTTAACAACGGCGGCTGTAAACGACTAAAAAATTAAACACAAAACTGGTATACCCAAACACAAGGTTCGGATTTTTTATTTTATCTAAACACGACTTTGTCACATTAACTTGAAAGACCCCCATCTCGAATCACCCCTGAAAATATGACCGGTCGATTGTGAACTCAATACCATAAGTCAATACTCAGCTTTTATTAATTTAGACCTATTAATTCTAACTCATAACAAATTTACACTACTTAAATTCACCAATTCGTCTAACTACATACTAAAAACTCAATACCATGATATTATAACTACCCCGGTTTTTTGCATTTATTCTGCGAAATTCCTTGACCGGAGTGTAAAAGCGAGTTAGTCTTCCGACAAATTACTTAAAATTCTTTAACAGCAGGATCCAACAGAATTCTTCTCATTCCAACCGAACAAGATCGAAATTTATAACTGCAAGAACAGTGGGGTGTGCCTAAAAGGTGAGGGTGTATTTTAAACAATTTAAACGCGTTTTAATTGTGTAGCTAATTTATGGAATCATAAAACTGTTAAAACTTACTGGGCTAACGTCTCCACACCCTTTTCCTTATAATGCATCTCTGAGCGTATTTGCTTCAGTTCATGTTTGAGATGGGTGATGCGGGCCTTGGTCATCTGGATATCCGCCGTTAGAGACTCAGTGTCATACTTACTGCTGGACGACGATGACAACGACGCCACTAAAAGAGATAAAAAATTTATTGTATTTACTGTCTCAATTAGCCTTAGTTAGTCTAGAAAGGCAATAAATGTAATCCAAGTTATCCAAGAACAAGAAATACTACAGCAACAGCAATTGCTTTCAAATGCTGCAATGATAGCCAACGTATTACTTAGATTGGGTACCTAAAGCCTACACTGTATAAAACCGATGAAACGAATTTTTAAATACAGTAGTTTCATTGCAAAAGCTTCTCTAACGTATTTTGCACAAAACGACTGTCATCCAAAGTTTGAAGTCCTTTGACTCCTTTTTAACCATTTCCGTTAACTTATGCTTCAACAGCAACAAATTTGTAGAATATCAAACGCAGATTGTTATTTTCAGACCTTAATAGCAAGTATACGTTCTATGACCTATGAGCTACAATGCCCTCATATCCAGCTGAACATTTACTTCATTTCCGTCTACAACCGCATTGTTTTAGCAGATTTAAAGCTAAATTTATAAGCCGCATAAGCCACATTTTTACGAACTCGTCACGATGACGATACCTAACCCTTGAGTCATGTTCTCCCTCTACATTTCGAATATTGTGTAGCTCTTGCATTTCGAGAAGGAACAAGAGAGATTCAGCAGCCTGCCAAGAAGTTTTGTTACTAATGTGCTGTCGTTTTACTGAGTCATTCAAACAACAAAAATTAAAAAGTTAAGTTTGTGTCTTGGTTCATAACATGATAACACTATGCACTCACAAACCATGATACAAAACCCCTATAACATAATAATAATAATACAGATAATAATTCTCTTTGTCAAAATAACACAATCTTTTACTTTCCAAGACAAAAAAGAAATCTTGAGACATCTTGGTCGCCTAAATCACCAGTAAACGACTTTATGGCATTATTCTTTTTCCTGCCATTTCAAGAAAGGCTTTATCAACGGAAGTCTTATCTACTTCCTTACTGTTTCAACAATACTAAGCGTGGCGTCATTTTTTAGACATGATAATAAGATAAAATAATCCAAACTTCCTGCTTCTGCAATACGTTTAACACAAATATTTTCCGCAAGTGGCGCTCCATGAATGCCTCACTATTAGTTAAAGAGAGGCTTCTACTATCAATAACAATAGTATCTTTGTAAAGTTGATAGAAATCATCATATTTTTCAGCTTTTCTTCGCCAAGTGAAAATGACTCATTCACAGAACATTTATATAAAACAGCTACAAAGGTAAAACAGCAAAAGTCCCTAGTTTTTAAACTGAAAGAACGTAAGAACATGCAATTTAATTCTTATCGATACAATCACAAAAAATACCTTTAAGTGCTTCTTACTAAAGCGTTTTAAAAATGCTCAGGCAAGTAAATAAAAGTAGCCTCCATAAATAAAGCCCCTGCTGTATTCACAGCTCTTAATGTCAAGGCCATTGATTCACACTTGCCTCAACTTTTCCAATTGTAAAGACGATTATGCTAAAATTGCTTGGCATGCGGTAAGGGCACTTTGAAAGAGTCAAAGACCATATGAAAAGTCATTACATGATACCAAAATCCTTGAGAATCTACTTACAGACTTACAGGTTATATAATTTCAGGATAAGCGCACGGAATGCTGCAAACATTACATTCCTTTCCTATCAAAGGGCAATCGACAAGACACAGCAAATAAAATGTGTAGACTTTGCTGGTCGCGAAGGTTATCTTTTGGTGGTGTTAGAATATTATGCTTCAATGAAGGTCAATTTACCCACTATAATTGTTGCCCATAGATTAAAACTCTTAGTTAACGTAGCTGTTCCACAAGTGTTTAGATGTGCTAAACAGTTAGTTGATTAAAAATATATATTTTTACATAAATTACATGAACTAAAATATTTTGAAACAAATTTAAAGCTAACTAGAATATTTTGCCTAAGCGTATAACCTATATACCAAGATGTATTGTAGGCTTGTAACCCATAATATTAGAGCTGATTGCTGAAGTACAAGGACTAAAAATAATGTTAAAATGTTCAGTTACATATCTTAGTAGGCATGTATAAATCTAAATCAAAGAGAAGCTATAACCTAGAAAACTCTTTTGCCATATTTCTCATGGTTTAGAATATTAGTAACAGATAATACATACACATAATTATAGTAACACTTTGCCTAGCAAGTCCACCTAGACATGTAGTAAACATCCAGTTATGGTTTGTAATTTAGGCTATGTTGCTCCGTACAAAGTTTTCCATTAAGTTTTAATAGTGGTTTGTAATTTGGATTTTGTTATTTATTTTTTGGGGTCAGTTTGCACGTGTGTGACGTTGTTGTTGTTGTTGTTGTTAAGTGTGTGAGATTTACTAAGAGTCATTTAGGCAGGTCTATGCGGAAGCTGTTATGTTGCAAGTTAATTCACGTATGCTGTGTTTCATTTTTGTAATGCTGACCGTTTTTCATCCACAGAAATAAAAATTCAACAAAGTTCTTGGAGAAACAAGAACTTCCCAACAGCAACCTGCGTGAGAAATTCCTGCAATTGCAAAATTTGACCCTCCTCACCCAGAGTGGGTTAATTTCCTTCAATTCTATGAGTGGCAGCAATAGCACTCCTTATATATTTTAATTTAAAAATGCTTTCTCTCATGTTTTTTTTTCCATTTTTTTATTACTTTTGGTTTTTCGGCACAAGACATGGACATCTATTGCTTGGCAAACTGTAGTAAAAGTCAACTAAATGTGTTAACTTACAGCTGGCGGTTGAAGCTTGTAAGCCAGACGCTGCAGCTAACGCTTGGTTGAGATGACGAAACTCATGCTGGGCCAATGACAGACGTTGCTGCTTAGTTTCGTATATCTCGCGTTTTGCCTGAAAATTAACAAATAAATAAAGTTGGCGATATAATAAAATTACACTATTTAACACAGATACTTTTTAATCCATCCAACAAATGCTTGTAAGAAACAATAATTTTCTGTGAATATAAACAAACAAAAAAAGTTGGGAAACAAAGTGTAATTGGCTAATAACTATACTACAATAATTACGACATGCCTTCCAACGATATTATATAACGCATGCATTGTCATACTTTCAGTGGTAATATAGGTCTTGCTTTAAAAACTATTAACAATTCCTCTTGCACATAAACCAACAAGTCTTACCGCTAGATCATCGTGCGCTGTTTGTAGGTAGTCTTTGAGCATGGCTTCCTGTTGTTCTCGCCACTGAGCCCTCGGATCCTCCAATTGATTGATTTCTACAAAAAATGATATCACATTATTGAAACTGCATTCATTATCGCCTGAAAGCAACAACACAAACAGTTATTATTTCAATGCGAGAATAGATTAGTTCAACAAAAAGTTCACGATTTTCCAGTATCTTCTTCCCCTTAAAGTTACTTGTTGATGTTTAACAACAGGTTTAATAAATCTGTCCTACCACAATTAAAATTAATAACTTATCTTTCGTTAAATCACAAAGCGCATACTTTACCATCTCTAAAGACAACTCAATGGGAACTAAAGATCTACAACGCAATTTATATGCATCATTTCTATCCACATATAACAAATTTATTCTGAAAATTGTAAAAACATTGTACAATAAGAAAAAGCAATCAAAAACTCACGGTGAATATGGTCAATGTAATAGATCCCAAGCTTGGCATCGCAGACTTCCTCCCATCCATATGGTAACTCATTACCCGTGCAGTCAGCAAATGACTTTGGTTTTGTCAGTCTGTAAAACATACAAAGAAAATGTAATAAAAATATAAAAATAACTCATTCATCGTTATCACTGAAGACTAGTAAATATTTCATTCAGACTAAGTTTCTGGTGAGATTACAGTGTTATTAGCTTGTTTGCGCAAATTTTTCACCATTGTAAATACTTAAGCAGGAAGTGTATGCAAGTGTATACATATATTTTGCTGGGTATAAGCAAAATTACATTCAATCTGCAAGAGAGAAAACAAACTGAACTTTAATCAGAAATAATTATAGAAAATTTTATTGCAACAAAAAAGGTTGTAAAAAAAACTGCTAACTGACACAACAATTTCGGCAATGACGGAACTCTTAGAAAACTACTGAGAATTACGCCGCAGTTATCTGCTAATATTAATTCATTATACAACCACAGATTTTAAACGCACGCTCGGCATTTATAAATAGATTTGTGTATGTAACATATTTTAAATGCCAAAGCTCTTAACTTCTCCAATTTTTTAAATATATGTGTTGCATAATCTGCTCTTATATTGTATCTTTGATTTTTGTTTAAAACTGAAGGACCACAATCTAGCGGCAATGAGCTCCTAAAAAAATTTGTCAAAGGAAAGACTGGCTTGTCCTTTCTTTTAACAATTTTTTAAGTCACTGAGCATAACTGGTTTATTTTACAGTTATCACTTAAAATGATTTTACTAATCACAGAAGGCGTTTATCGCACTTATTACTAAACCATTTTAACATTTTTTGCGAACGATGAAAAAACTTTCCAGACGGATTGACCGTTTTTTTTTATTTTACTGTTACAAAACAGATCAATTTATTCCCTCATCCTTCAAAAAATAGTAAAGTAAAAAATGCTTTAGAATTTCAGTGTATGATTGCTTTTTTCTCTTTTTCTTGTCACAGTAATACGGGGCTTTATAGGGTCACATCACACCTACATCCTAGAGTACCTTACTAGTTTAGCACAAGAAGCGCACCCCTACGGCAGTTTCGCAGAATACCAGCATTTGCTTATTCTTGTATTATAATTACCCGCATTTTTTGGTTGTAAGCACAAGACTTGCTAATGTAACGTACTACAATGAATCTCAATTTGAAATAAGGCAACATGTACTGGTACACGCGTAGCTCGTAGAATTCTATTCTCCATGTAAAGCAGATGCTGTACAGCCCGGGCAATATACTTTAGGGCATCAAATGTCATCACATGACTGTGCATAACAATAGTAGTGGATTCACATGACTATTTCGGTGAGCTTTCAATGTATGTTACTGGCCACTGATTTCAGAATACTGTTCTCGCAACTACTCAAGTAAACTTTCAACGTACACCACACTGCCCCCTGACTTCAGGCCCTCTCAAGAGACGTTTACCAGACATCCGGAATGCGTTATTGCCTATTCAGCTACGCATAAAAAATCAATAGGAATAGCAACCGAAAAATAACGCAATAACGCAGGTCTGATAAAAGTGGTTCATTAAAAACAATATAAAGTGATTTTCACGCAATAACGCGTAACGCATGTTTGGTAAACGCCGCTTTACGCAGAAGTGTGATAAGCTTCACAAGAGAACCTAGCTTGGCTGTGATTCTGACCAACGCATCAGCAACACCACCAAGCACTAATAAGATGAAAGAATCTGTGCAATAGCCACTAGTTTACTAGTTATTAAGACGTTTTTAAACTGACATTGCAGTGACCTGCTGTCAGTACGTCTAATTAACTAAAACGCAGGCAACTCTTACTGCAAAACATTTAAAGAAAGACAGAATGATTCTTCATATACTACATCATTTTTAAGTCCAATAAAAAGTATACATTTTAACACGATTAATACTGCAAAAGCGTTTCTGATAATTAAATAACAGATTAGAAAGGCGGGCGAGCCCAACTATTGAAGACATCACAAACTAACATAATTTTCAACAGCAAAATATTCTAACAGCATGTTGCACGTATCTGCGAAAGCGAAAATTGAAGAACAGTACTACGTAAGATATTCAGTGTGTTCTACTAAAACTAGGCATGTTTTAAGATAAAAATTCAAATTTCAAATTTACCGCTGTGCTCAGGCATGAGTTGTCGAACGTGCGTAGTTCGTCAGAAACAAACACATCTTTCCGAAATGCAGGCGCTAGTGCCCGTCTAACTAGCGAATGGCGAAATGCATGTAAACAGCGAACGCGAAATTGTGTTTGTGTGGTAATAATTCTTTCACGTAAGTCATTTTTGAAAAAATAGTATACCTTTTCAATATTTTAAACAGTAGATTGTTTTGACTTTTAAGATTGGATCCGGTTTTGCTTTAAATGGCCAAGTATAAAATAACAGCTGTCAAATAAAGAACTAATAATACATTTCTTGTTTAACTGTTAGACAGAAAATATTTTTTGCATTAGCTTCAGAAATGGCGGTTTATGCTCTTTGCCCGATTCTCAGACGACGCCTGAAATAAACTGCAAATGAAGCTCATGTCTAAAATTATAAACTCCGTTCCATGACTCCTATCGCTCCCCTTTTGAATGATGATTCAATCGCCCAGTTAAATAGCCCAGAGGCCGCGTATAATAACAGTGTAGCAAGATGCAGAGCGTTTCGGAATGGAATGTAGCGCGCAGCACCCAGAAAAGGCACGAAAATAATTATTACAAAGCCAAGAAAACGCAGCAGCAGATGTGTGGGCAGCATGCCAAGCAAAAAGAATTCTGCCAGAATGTTGGGAATAAGAAACGATGGAATTCAACATTTGCTCCTTATCCGTCCGTTCAGCTAGTAAAATTATGTAGCGTTAGATGTCTCAAGACACTTCAAGGGAACTGAGTGGGCACGCGAGTCTGAAATTTTAAGACCTTTACAACTATATTTATTAAATTATAAAGATATTTATATTTTTTAAGACATTATATTTATAGACATGTTAGCATCTCAAGTGCTTTGCTAACAAAAAAGACAGACTGCTTAAGACGTGAAGTGAACTGTGAAATGTTTTTTAATTTTAATTTTCCACAATATTTCGATGCTCTATGAAATATCGTTATCAAATGTCTGAATTTAGTTTGCAACTACATGATGACAGATATTAAAAACGAATTTGTTAGTTATTAAGCTTTACTATTTTCATATGCAAATCCTAATACTATTTACTACGTGAGGCACGTAGCTTCACGCTTTTAATGGTAATGTGAATTTTACATTACCATTTACAATTCTACCATTTGCAATAGTAAAATTTACTATTCTAAATGGTAGAATAATAATATTGTCGTAATCCTTTAATTTTTACTTCGTTATAAGCTACGTCGCCTCAGTACGTGCCGGATAGCAACAACAGTAAAATCATTTGAAAAGGTGACAGGAATAAATGTAAATATTAAATAACAGTACTAAAAATAAAATTTATGGTGTCCGCGAATAATGAGAAAGTTATACCAAAAGCCGAATTTTAAGTTTTCTCACAAAAAAATTTTGAACAGCCATGTAATTTGATTTGGGATTACCCCCCCCCCCCCCACTTTGCTGAGAATAGTGATCAGCGCCACATTCCACAGCTAGCTGAGCTCAAGTAAAGCCTGTATAATCGGAGACAATGGCCGTGAGGATAGGCATTATCTCTACACTGCAGCACATTGTTCTACAATTTGTTCAATATTCCTGCCTGGAATTAGGGCTATTTCAATTGGGGGGATATTATGGCATTCCTGCGGCTGAGCTTTAAACAAAAATGTACAAAGGACAAAGACCCAATGGTACAGGTAATGCGGTAACGACCACAGCGAAGTGAGCAGAGCGTAAGGCAAAGAGTTAAGAAGACTCAACACGTAAAAACACACTACAGTTCATCGGAGAAAGTTCAAAGAGACGCTTTTCGACAAATTATGAATAAACGGAAGAACGGCGCCTGACAAAGCAGCAGTGTTGCAAGGAGTGGGTGTTTTACTTTAGCTGGGCAAATTAGAAATTCTCCTGCACAATGCACACAGGTAAAATGACGAAGTCTTGATTTTGTTATAATTTTCAGAATCAATAACAATTTACTTTAGTTACTTCATCTTTCCAAGTTATACCGTACACCTAAACAGAGTTTAACAAAACTACCAGCTGGTCACTTTCCCTGACCACACTCCACATGGCGCGCAGTACCTTTTTAACAGTCAAATATTCTTAACAGCGAACTTTCTTTGTCGCTCACGATGGTAAGAATCTACATGCACACGGTCATTAAATCCCGCATAAAAATAGCTTTCTCAACTCTAATGGACGAAGGCCAATGTCTGCCACTTGTGCTTATTGTCTTTGGGCTGAGTGAATTCTTCAACAGCTGCAGACAATAGACTGAGAGGCTGCTGACAGCCAATATGTATCGACCACTCACTGGTCAACAATAGAGCGGCATGTTGCCAAGCCTGCCTGACCACACTGACTACTAACTACAGGAATCTGCCAACATTAAAGCATTACCAACCACCAACACCCTGAAAGACACCATTGACCATTCAATGACCAAGCTCTTAAAAGCGCTACGATTACGTAACCAAACCTTCAATGTTCATGGACAGGAAAAGTAGACTGCACCTTAAGATTTATAAATGATGCACAACATTCCTGCTAGGACAAGTTTCTTTTGCACTATTAGTTCTCCAGAAAGCCACCCGCTGACTAATGCGTAAAACTATACACCGACATAGACCTTACTGAACTGTGTAAAATAGGCTTGTTCCAGACATTCCTTGGCTAATAACAATGTATTTAAATAAATGTTCACGTTTATAAGATTAATAAATAATCAGATCAAAATTTGTTGGACAACCTTGGAAAATCTACGCACATAACTACAACAGTGGCTCTACATATGAATAAGAAGGTATCACACTTTACCAGGCTAACATTCATATCACCAGTCAACTACAGTTGGATGAAAAGCATGTAATTACACTAGTTAGAAAACTTGTAAACATTCCAATCGCCCCTTACAAACAAATGGTGATATCGGCACAGCAATGAGTGCTGAGTTGGGAGCTGAGGATATCAAATTAAACATTTCTAGCGTAACCAGAATCACAAAAACTAGTTACTCAATCATTAACTCATCAACTCTACCTCAGCAATTTCAGCAATGCCGGGCGCAACATGTTTATAACACACAGGGGACTTCAATCACAACATGCAACCAGTTACGGGGGGGGGGGGGGGGGCGGTGATCAACTGATCATATAAATCAATGTAAATTAACGTAACTAGCAAACGTCCGACATAGATAAAACCGTAACACGAGGCATAGATAAACTCATTCATTAGACACATCTTTTTCCATTTTCAATAGATGTGTGAAATCAAGCAATTAAAACATACACGAAACGGCCCCCCAATGAGTGGAGTAGCCTCAACAGGGTGCAGATACTTTCGATGGCCATAAACAGCAATCTTGTCGTACTACACGATTTTATTATTTATACGAATCGATGGCAAACCTTTCCCACGAACCAGAGAATTATGGAAATTATTTTATATTGTGGAACTTACAAATTTTATATCATGAACAAAGTCACGAGCAAAAAAAATCACAAAACGAGAAGAATGAACCGAATCAAAAATATTCCGAGAATTATTTCAACAATATTAAACTCCTTTTTGATTACTGCTAAAATTCTTACTAAAATTGCACGTCTTTGTTACTGTAACATTTATAAAATTACAGTAGCAAAGAAATTACATTTATAAAATTATTAAGCTTGGTACAAATCATCATTGTTATTACAAACGAAAACGAAAATTAGCAACCAAGTGAATTATCATTGGTCAAACTTATATAGGTTATATAAGTTAAAACAGCTGTTTGACCGGCCTGCAGCGAACACATCCAGAAACGTAAATAAATACATTTATCTTCACTTTTATAATGGAAATTAACAAAAAATAATCTTATTCACTATATAGACTTATTATTACGAAACAGCTAATATAGAGCCAATGCTTAGGTTATTGTTCTAATTTAGTGATATGCGACAATTTCAAGAATATTTAGCAAAAATAAATTGGTGCCTTAAGGCTCTACAGTCTAACTAAAACTCTGAAAATATCCATTTTCTAGTAACTTGGTTGTGTACAACTACTGGAATGCCATGCAGTATAGCTGTTTGCTTGTCACTGTCAATGCCAAATAACAACCACCAATTAAAAACAATTTAACAAATGATTGCTGGAAGGATCTAAACTGTCTACAATGTGCAGAGGAGTGACAATTAACAGACATTGCAGTGAGGCTAGTACGTGAAAAATTTTCCGCTTTCATAGTCGCAAGCACAATGTCAGATCCATTAGTACGTGCTTAGTTAACAAGCATGTCAGGTTACCGATTAATAATAATAACAACACCAGGAGCAGCAGCAACAGCAGCAGCAGCGATGACCATGACGACGACAACAACAGCAACGACGACTATAACAACAGTAAGAATAGTAATAATAAATCATTGCAAAATTAGTAGCAAAACACCGAGTCTCATCACGCGTAATGTTAAAGATTAATCTTGCCGTTTCTATTTTAATTCCCTGCACTTTTAAAAGAACCTATACTTGCATGGCTATAGTAACTTTGAATAGGTTAGTAATTTTTCAAATCTATTGTGACTTACTGTAAGTCTACAATCTATAAGTGCATTCTAATTTCTAATTTAATCTATTTCAGGCTGCAACGCATGATGTTTCAGGCCCAGCTTTAATATACAACTTTGAGGTACCCTTTAACACAAAGCAGAAGCCGACAGAGTTGCAATAAGCAACAACCATACCACATTCCGCTCAAGTCGAGAAAGCTATTTAGGTCATAGCATTATTTATTAAGAAAACCCTATGTTTAACTGATTAGTGGTTTGCCGATGTATTTGATTGACGTTCAAATTTAATAACGGATGCTGCTGAAATTAATAATGGATTAAATCTCATCATTAATGTAATATCACAACTAATGTCCACCAAAATAAAGTTCAACACCGACTGATGATTATTCGCAGTTTTTATTATGTGCTATTCCCAAGTTTACTCAGTGATATTATTATAATTTCCAAAAATGATGCCATTCCTCTCAGACAAAGGAACATGATGAAAAGCAGAATTTTAAAAACATAATTATTACATTGGCTGAGCGCTAAGAATTTGTTCCCACCAGTTAAAAAACAGTAGTTAAATATCTAAAAGTCATGTGCATCTGTCTGAATTAAGAAAATAAATTTTTTATTTAAACTAACTGTGGTGTGTTAAGTAATCGATTAATTTTTTTCTCTGGACTCTTTTGCTTTTAGTGTTAATTTTGTAAATGAATTTAACATGCAGTACCTTGGTTCAATGCTCTATTGATATTTCAATCTGCACTATTTACAACCAAATACATGTACACATATATAGAGAAAACTTATTCATGTAGGCCTAATAAAAATTGTGTTCAAAATACAATCTTAAAAGCATCATATTAATCTCAATGAGTAGACGAATTTTTCAACATACATTTTGTCATTAATTTGATTTCCTACATCATTCTCTAATCCATTTTAAAAGGATAAAAAAACTACTCGCTCCTCACGACTAACGCTATCACAGCAACTACACATTAATAATTACTAAAAAGATTTAAAAAGGACAGACAAGCTTTTATGCACACTAAGCCGAAATCATAACACAGGTGTACATAGAGGAATTTGAAATCCACACAAATTTTAAACAGCCGCGCATTATTTTACCAAACTGTCGAAATGGATTATAGGAAATGAAATATCTATGAGGAAGAAAAGGTCTATCTGGGTTGATGCTTCATGTGTTGAATTCCGTAATTTCAATTCATACAACCTCGGCATCAGATTAATAACCAATCACGCATTACGACTAGTTGATTAAATATAGTTATATAATGTATTTGAAACTAGAATATCCAAAGGATAAAAGTACTTTTAAATTATATTAAAAACTTAACAAAACACTCTTAATCTATGGCATAAGCACATTTTCTTCTCATAATTCCATTAAATATGTAAAGTAACCATTTGCGCTTCAGAGGAAAGGAGTTTTATAAATTCGCAAAAGGCATAAAAGGTATTATAGGCTCCTGAGGAAAGATACTATTTAAGGAATTAATAACATTTAAAGCCATCATAACTGTGAACTTCTCTGGTGTAGGCAAATTAAGCAGCTAGGTAAAGCTACGAGGAATGCTACTTGTTATACAGTTATACGCTTAAACTCACCACCGTGTAGGAAAGGAATGTTACACGTTTTTAGTGAATTTATCATTTATTTCCAAACGATGGACACAGACCTTGACACAAATTCGGTTTAAAAACCAAAGAAACGGCGAGGCGACCTTTCAGAGCTGTTTCAATTTACTAAATTCTTGAGGCTCTCCTCTCAGTTTTATTATCATAATGACTTCTAATCTGATCAATCAGGAAGTCAGCCTTTGACAAGCGCTGGTCCCTGTGTATCAAGTATTTAGGTGATCAAGTAATTTATCAAATACGGCTGCAGTACATTTAGATTTACAAAAAAGTTCAAAGATAGAACATGCATAGAAAACCAATCTGGGATAGAAACCATGCACAAATTTTTGAAACGCACAGTTCTATAGCAAGTCAAACGCTAACGAATGACCCAACGTGCATGCCGGAAATCGCTTAAAATGATTATACCCCAGAAGCACTGGTACTAATCAATGAATAAAAGTTTTGATTGACCGCCGAGGTTTTGGCTGCCTTTCACTGCTTTTTGTTCCCCAAAATTAATTTCTTCCTCAGTTTCCTTTGTAGCTACTAATCTTGCGTTTAGGAGAACAGTACTCCTGCACGACAAAGCTGGCATACTGACGTCAGTTAACAAAGCCCGTAAACTTTCGTAGTGCTGGAGCACAGTATCAGACAGGAGACTATTGGGCAAGTATTATTTGTTGGAAGAGGCCCAGTCATGTGACATGGTAGCCACACTGGACATTTAAGACCTGAAGCATGTCAGCAGCTTATTAAATGTTGCTGGCTGGGTAAATGTGACTAAGCAAGCCTTGTTTGTACAGCTCTGCGCAAATGCGGAGGTGAATGTGACAGGTATAAGAAAATCGTGTGTATAAGGTAAATTCATGTGTATAATATTTGTGAATCCTTAGATATTAAATTTAATCTACGTGTTATGTTTTACACAGACCCTGTATTGAATGTGTGATGTGCAAGCACGATATTGTTACGTTGGCCAAGCCATCTTTTTTCTTTTCTCTGTAAATGCTAAGTATGGTCGGATTGAGTATTATTAGCAAGGACTGTTGACAGAGTTGATGCTGTTGCAGTGCCCGCCAAACATAATTAAGTTTTTACAGGATTAATGCTTACGTAATTTTAAAAGAATAAAAACACAAAAAGACTCAGAATTTTGAGATACGAAGTAGCAGTAGTATTAGTATTCTGATTCAAGTCATTCAACTCAGCAGTCAGCATCACTAATCCGTGTTCAACGCGGTACATCCAAGGACTGAGGCGTTTTCAAGACGCAGTCTGTAGATAAACTAGACGAATTTTCATAAAAGTGGAGCAATTGATGCCAATACTAGCAGCGGCCAGACTTGCAGCATTTACTCAAAGAAGAAAAAATGACTAGGCGGTAACAGAAGCATTTATATATCTAAGAAATACTACTACAGCTAAGCAGATGACTGAAGTCATGCCTGTACTTAAACGTTTTGTGTACTCCTGCACGACAAAGCTGGCAACAAAGCCCGTAAACTTTCGCAGTACTGGAGCACAGTATCAGACAGGAGACTATTGGGCAGTATTATTTGCTGGAAGAGGCCCACTCATGTGACATGGGAGCCACACTGGACATTTAAGACCTGGAGCATGTCAACAGCTTATTAAATGTTGCTGGCCGGGTAAATGTGTCTAAGCAAGCCTTGTTTGTACAGCTCTGTGCAAATGCGGAGGTGAATGTGACAGGTATAAAAAATCGTGTGTATAAGGTAGATTCATGTGTATAATATTTGTGAATCCTTAGATATTAAATTTAATCTACGTGTTATGTTTTATACAGACCCTGTATTGAATGTGTGATGTGCAAGCACGATATTGTTACGTTGGTCAAGCCATCTTTTTCTTTTCTCTGTAAATGCCAAGCATGGTCGGAATGAGTATTATTAGCAAGGACTGTTGATGGAGTTGATGCTGTTGCAGTGCCCATGGCTTTTTCATGATTATGATTTTATGATCTAGCGAAAGCCATCTTTTCAGCCATGTTGAAAATGGCGACATTGGATACTACCAAAAATTTTTGGTCATTAAAACCTATATCTAGATACTAAAATCATCGTATTATTTACGATGCAGATACTTCAGCAGATTATGCACTATAGCTAATATATTTCACAAAAGGCTGGAGCCATTTTGGAAAACATCTTGAAATCCTAAATAGGTGGTGTCACATAGATGCTTTTAAATATCAGAAGTGGACTTTTTGACCTTGAATAACTACATCTAAGCACCAATACCATCATCTTATCGGTTTTGACATTTAAAATATGGTCATATTTATGCGCTATCAACAACGAAAATGCCGGCCATATTGGAGAATTTTCGATTGACCCATACCCAAAATAAATTTCCTTGATAGGTTTTCTAACATCGTGGAAAATTTCATAACTTTTAGGCAATATAAACAATTTTTCACCATTCTGTCAGAATATGTATCGGGGACACAGTGTTTATTGGACTGTTTTAGTCTTTTTTGGATTTAGTAGTTTATTAGGTTCAACAACGTTGAATTGATAAAAATAATTTGCTTTTTGTTTTTATAATCTTTCAGTGAAACAGCTAATATAATTACATGACCAGCAAGATTGTATGGCGGCCATTTTTTAAATGAAAGTAACCTAAATGGATTGATTACGTCTAACCCTGGAATAGACGTCAAAACCGCTTCCTAACATTAATTTTCTGGGATTTTCTTTTGATTTATATAAATGGTGTAAAAACTTGGCGAGCATTTTGTTTTCATGCGTTTTTGACCTCTTCATGTTAATTTCACACCCCTTAATACGCATCATCCCCGGTAAACGTCGTTTCATTTTAACGTTTTGTAAATTGAAACAAAATTGACGAATTGTTGACTCTCTCGTGTACAAATAATAATATACCTGATTCTAGTAAATTATAAAAGTTCAGTTAAACGCAGTTATTTCACTAAATATAGCCATTATAACTTTATAACCTAAACCTACGCCAAATATTGGCAAAACAAATCGGCGTTTACATCTCCCAGCAATACGTCAACATTTGACTGTAAACTGAGCAGTACAGCTCAGTATCAATCTGTACAATAAAAATATATAGTTATATACAGGAGCAAAATACCTAGTCGTCACTGTATGATTAATTATTATTCACTTGTTGCGTGCAAAATATGCTGCGAATGTTTGTAATCTAATTTATGCTTGTAAGCGCGAAGCTCACTTAAACAAACTTGAACCAATTCGAAATAATAATAAATGTGCATGCACATCACGTCTTAACTATAGCCCCCCCCCCCACACACACACACACACCCAAACATAAGAACCGAAGTTTTGGAGCTCAAATCGTATAAAGTGACAGCTGATATTCAATGCATTTCGAGATGTTTACATTGCATTTTGTCCTGGATCAGCCCCGGTGCACAGTTTTGAAAGTAGGACATCCTAAGTAACTATATATCTAAATCGCATACCAGAAGAGTGTGAATAGATTATTGGCATACTTTCAGCGCAAAAACTTCAGTGTTGACGTTGACCGAAGGTTTCTGAATAATTATCACCTGCAATGCGTCTTGCAAGCACTAAAATTTCGTGTAGTTTTCAGATCGAGATTGCTAACATTTCACCATTATGCAAACCTTATTAGAAAACCGTGCATTTGAAAAAATTAAAGATAAATGACACAAAAACCGCAGGCACAATCAACATTGTCTTTTTTGTGTTAAGAAGGCAAATAAGCCTCAAGAACGTAACAAATAGCGGAGCAAACTGACGAATATAAACTGAATTCAATCTGTATGTTGACATCTTTAGCCGGCGCTCATACATGTATTTACTATTTACAAAATTTTAATTTATTCTGAAATCCGCAAAACCTAATTATAACTACGATTGCAAATACGGCAGACTCAGAGGTTTAGATCTAGCCAGTCCTGTCTATAACTACTTTTCCGATGTACTTTTTGGGAAACGGCAAAAAGTTCTGCTCATACAATGTATACATACATGTATTACTCAATAAAGCACGAAAGACGACCCAACAGGTTTGAAATTGCATCTCGTCCAAAGTCTAAAAATGTCACTATAGTTACAGCTATGCATACTTCATAGTGATGCTCATGCTGATATGCATACTCATAAGACAAAAAAGGCTCGAAAGACTTGCAAGCGCATTTTTCTCAAGTTTTTCGCCTTGTGTAGAAAAGTTGTCACAAAGAAATTAACAGATCAGCATTCCTTAGTTGGCCGTAATTATCCGGGTGGATGGACACTGGACAATCAACATGCAAATCACCTTTTATGTGTAATTAAGGGTCGTCTTGCAGGGGTTAGACAGACATTTAGTTTTAGAAACATTTAGTTTTAGACAAGTACGAATTTAGAAAACGTTTAACACTGACCCTAGGTCCTACATGTGGCAGTGCCATACATAGCAGGTGTAAAATAACAACAGCAAATTCTTTGCAGGATCATCACATTCTCAGGCAGATCTTAGGAATTTCTTAACTATGTTTAGCTTTTACATCTTATGCTTTGGCACTCTAACTGAACATTTCCTAAAAAAATCAAATTAGAATAAAATAAATAATGTCGCTGAATGTTAGGTACAAGCTTGCAGAGAACAAAAATAACGCTAACACACTTCCCTCCCAAGAAATTACTAATATAATTCAAATTAAATAAGTTTTAATGAAACTACGCCTTTACGGCACATTCCAATTACATTCTATTAAGGATTCTCAAGTTTGGTTTGAAACTTATAAAGTGGTCAATATTGAAAATAAAAATATAAAAATCATATATGCTAAAACATTACAGATCCTTAAAATACAAAAAACACATTAATAAAAAATCTCTTAGGAAGGTCTATGATACGAAAGATTTTTTATTATCAACATATCTAATGATTGGGATTGAGTAAGTGATGGACTTGAGCTTTTCTCTTTCTTTCTACGCCAGTTTCGCTAATTTCGAGGACAGCCTGTTCTGCCGTGGTGGCGTCAATCGGCTTCCGGCGTCAAACCACAAATCTTGACAACCAATTTCCTGATCACGCCACTGTGTTGCATTCCAACAGTGTCGTAAAGTCTTGCTAAGGCGGACGTGGGACAGAGCATACGCTCACAGTGCAGACGATGATGATTCGTAAAAAAAGTCAAACATTCATATGATACATGTTTCTACAGCAAAAAATAGAGTAGTTCTGTTGATAATTACTGTTAAAGCCCAATTTAAAAAGGCAATATTTTGAGAACCAAAATGCAGTAAATTTCTTATTCAGGCTACAATAGCTGTTTAGCAAGTAAAATTTGATACCAGTGTTCTCAAAGTTTTCAAAACACAACAAACGCATTTTAAGTCTACCACGTCAAAAGTTACCTTTATTTTAATTACTCGAATTTTCAGCATTTCACGTGCTTAGTTAATTGTTTGAAAGAAGTAAATTATCTATCAAAGGTATATGATTTCAGCATGCACCCACATACTGTAATTCGACACACAGTAAGTCAGAATTCAATATGGTGGTTCTTCAATGAGAAAAATGGTCAGAGGCAGTATAGTAAAAGAAATCACCCCGAAGCACCAATCCATTTATTAGTTAACTAAACTCGAGGCTGTTTAACTATCGCAGCTCAACACCGTAGCTAATCATCTCTCTCCAATAATATCTTTAATCTTGTAATACAGCTACATGCAAATGGATTTATATAACTTAACTTGCAGATAAGCCACAAGCAACGACATAAGCAGCTAAATGACATTTCGTCATCAAATCTAGCCAAACTGTCACTAAGTGAATTTTCCGAATCCGAATTCTGTCCGAACCATCGCATGGTATGTATTGAGCACCACTAAACTCATTCAGGAGTAATACTGTAAAGCAACAGGATTTGGAACAATAAGGATTCTTTTCAAACAGCGACACGATTTTATTTTTATCCTTTTACTTGATATTACAGATAAAATTTTGAATTTGGAACAATAAACATTTGTGTATAGTTCATACGGCTTGTGTTCATTATTACAAGTTCGAAATTATCAAGTTACGACTTCTGCATAGACTGCCAGAAAATTGTGAAAATGAAATCTGTGGACGTAAGTAATTTTACGAAACAAGAATTAATTCACACAACACATTCAACAAAGCGTAAACCGCTCTGAACTTTTCAATCATTCCGCTACGAGAACTTCATTAATTATCCCCGTCCCCCGCAGGTGCAAAAATCTAAAGGCCCAACCAGGTAAAATGATTAATACACGTACAGTCTGTGTAGTATGGGCCATGACTGAGTGCACAGGTATGTACAGCTGCATATTATGAAATCATCGGCCTGGAATGTTTGGTGGCCCGACAAAACTAACCGAAAAATAATTATTGATAAAAGAACAGAGTGAATTTACAAGCTATTTCTGTCGAGCACAATATGACGGTGATTACAGAAACTTACACACGATAGTTTAAACACCATTTAACAACGAAATGGCCCTTCATTATACAGACTGAACGTGAATGCGCAGTTTTATTGTTAAGTACAGAAAAGCAAAATACACAGAGCTTTTTTATTTTAATAATACTGTTTGAAAGAGAGTAGCTCATGAATATCATTCAAACTTGTAGCACCCCAAAAACTGTGTTCACATGATAAAGAAAATAATAACATACAGCCGCGTGTTGCGCCAGTAAAAAATGACTGATGAGCATAAGTATAGCTCAGCGATGCCGACAAATGCAAACTTTTGTATACTAATTTTGCCAAGACTACCGAGACCTGTAGTTATACGAAATCGAATAAGTATAAGCTCAGCGAATTTCACATTGCATCTTAGCACATATAATAGACAATTTATTTCACTTTCCACTTTTAAGTTGTTAAATAATTTCCATAAAAAATTACGTAAACAAGACAAAGAAACAGTAACTGTTAATGACGAATGTGAGGCCAAGATGCTACGCCAGAAGTTAGATCACGGAGAGAGAAAGAGCGAGCGAATCGGAGAGAGGTCTAAGTTATTCCAGTATGCTTATATATTGTTTCTAGCTGATATGTGTGTAGAGGTGCAACGTGTAAGCGGCTAGCAGAATACTGCTGTCGTCGTGGACATAGCCCAGATATTATGACCACTGCAAACAGCCAAGAACTGGGTTAGAGTTATATGGCCTTGCGATCTGTTACAAATGGGTGGGGTAAAAAACAAAAATGTCGTAACACGAAAATAGCTGAAAAGAGCGCATGAGGCTCAACCAAAATACATGGCAGAGTTTAGAGTTCAATATTCTAACATGACCACCGCATGCAAAAAACTTAAAAACTTATAAACCTTTTATATTATGGCCTAAAATGAATTGTAAATTTTGTAGCTACCAAACAAAAGTATTTATAGCAGTTGTGCTAAAATATTTTTATTGCCTATAAATTACCATTGCTATCAGCAATAAAATGTATTAAAAATATCAACAAGTGTTGAATAGGACAGTCTGCGTCAAAAGCAAATGCGTCAGGTGCATCACTATGTATTACAGAAACTCAGTCGCCAAAAGCAGCAAAATCAAAACTAGCAAACCAAAGCCAACCTTTGCACGCAGGCACGCCTAATAGCACATAAAAAAGCTGTTAGCATAAAAATCATAAACAAAATTAGAATCAGATAAAATTAACTAAATCAAGTCACAGCCGAATATGAATGCAGCAGCAGGTTGTGAAACATAATTCAAGTATGTATGAAGGATATTCCGTTTTTTATTCATTTCTATTTATCACTTTTAATTTCTTTAGTTTTGCTTTAGAAAGCGCTATCCAACTGATTCATTTCACTTCAGAAATTCAGGGAGAATTGAATTCCAGAAATGTACATTAACTTTAGTAATTAGAGTGAAAAATTATGTATTTTTGTAATGCAACCTGCTGCTCAATATTGTGAGTTGTATTCAAATGTACTCAAAAAATGAAACCTATTATATATAACAGAAAAAGGCATCACACACAAATACTTTGAAATATAATTTATCTTTGACATGAATGAAATATGGTATCCATTCTGCCTCTATAAAAGAGCAACCTCGATTTATAAATACATATCAGCATTGCACTGCTATTGCAGTACTACTGCATGCATGCCTCAAACAGATTGGCTTTCACAAATATTAAAACAATAAAAAAGAATGGCTCAACTTTTTGACACTTTGAAATGAAGAAATAAATTTGGTATCTTTGGTAATATAAACCAAATGTATAAATAAACACACAGTCAGTCTATTTAAATAGCTTACTTCTACTGTAAACGTTTTAGTTCAGTAGCTACAAAAAGTACAAGACATTGGTGCACCAATGTTTAAAAATATTATTACATTAATATTTACATCGTTCTATGGTTTGCTACACAGTTTGAAGGTTACAATGCAAAGTAGATAAGAATACAAATGCTCATATTCAAAGATGCTACCTCTTTCAATAACAAAGTGTTGGTTTAAGTTAAATAATGCAGTGACCTTTCATACAGTTCATGTAATTTGTACCTAACCTGTGTTAATTAAATCACAGAATATAGCATAAAATTTCTAACTGATCAGGCCTGCGCTGCAAGCTAAGCTTACAACAATTGCCAATTTGCTATTTAGCTTTGAACGCCCAGCTCGTATGGCTTTTCCACGAAAATATGTAAAAAACTGTACTCTTCCTATATAAATTAATTAAGAACCGCAATAACACAATGCATACCTGTCTCGCGGGTCAACCCAAGTTGTATGTTGAGTTTTGTGGTCAATAAAGAAGACTTTCCCATCATAATCTCGACCCATATCCCAGCCATCGGGTAGTGGCAATTCCCCATTTTTTCTCTTTGGCATATTTCGCTGTAATACCACTGAATTCAGCACATCTAAATCGGTTTTTTCGCACAAATCACGCACAGGCCAGCCACCATTTTCTTTCCTAAACTGACAGAACTCATTACCCCACCGCATAGTATTCTTCTGACGTCACGGAAGTTGACCAATCACAGCTCGTCAATAATAATTAGATTTGCCACTGGAATGCAGTTGACGGCTTTGGGCCGTATGGATCGGTGATTTTGAGATTTGTGTGACTTTTTATTAGTCGGTGGCTCCATCTATGCAAGGGATTCGTGCATTCCCCGTTTCTCAACTTTCTCACTTTTACACCAGGCCTATACTTTTTAGCTACATTTTAACGCATTTCGCGATAGTAACAATTGAACATGCTAACTGATTCGTTACATTCCATTTTAAAAAAGACTAATTTCAAAATTGCTTAAAAAGACCTACGCTTTTTTATGATTTTTTTAAATCTGTGCAAAAGAATGATAACATTTCTTTGCCAAGCATTTGTGCACCTAGCACCCGTCTTAATTTGAAACGTCAGAACAAATCGTTGGCCATTTTGGTATTTAAGGAATTCGAGATTTAAGAAAATTTTGAGGGCATTTGTATTATCCCACTACTGCTCCTGGTATTGAACTGCCACTCTTTACCCGAAGGAGCATTTTTAGAAACAGCAAAAAACGGACTAGTCCTAAACAAGAAGGGTACACTCTGTACAAGTACTGTGCAGCGCAATTTAGTTATAACATGACCGTCTGCAATCCTTTCAAGTTTAGCCCCGTGTAATACACATCTATAGTTGATTCCAATCTCCGAAGTTCTCCGTGAGTCACTCGGTATTGTTGAAGAATACACTACCTCAAAGTCGAGATTTGGATGAGCTTGCGGGCGTTAATCGTTTTTGCTTGTCTTTTTTGTCATTTTCTTATCAAGACAGGAGCACAGCATCACTATCACTAAAGCACAAAGAAATAAAAATCAGTGATAAAGTAGTAAAAGCAAAGCTGGATTTGTGCCGCACTTGTAGTTACAACTCAAATCTACAAAAATAATCAGACTCTACTAAGAAAATTTTCAAAGCTCCCCGAGTAGTGTCCAGAGAGAAACCTATTTCAAACATACTTTCAAGAGCGCTGCAGTAGTTCATAGTAAACTGCTGCAGTACTGTTGTTGCTATTACTGCTGCTGCTGATGCTGCTGCTGCTGCTGCTGTTGCTGCTGCTGCTGCTGCTGCTGGTTAGCAATAGTATATATTTAGTAACAGTAGTAGTTATGCTAGTTAGTGATGTTTGAACTATATTTCGCATTTTTCTCGGCAGGTGGCAACACAGACTGGTCTAGCTCTAGGTAACTGCAGGCCTTAAGACTACGTAAGCAATTACGCAGGTCATGTATAAGGACAGCAAGCACCAGAAGAATAACAAAAAAGTAAGATCTTTATAATTAAGAAGTAAGTTCTCTCCTTTCGCTTTTTGTATGTTACACCGAGAAGTTTTCTGCCATTTCTTTCCAAGAATATTTCCGCAGTTATAATCGACTTATTAGCAGTAACGGTAGTAGTAGTAGTAGTAGTAGTAGTAGTAGTAGTAGTAGTAGTAGTAGTAGCAGTAGTAGTAGTAGTAGTAGTAGTAGTAGTAGTAGTAGTAGTAGTAGTAGTAGTAGTAGTAGTAGTAGTAGTAGTAGTAGTAGTAGTAGTATAGTAGTAGTAGTAGTAGTAGTAGTAGTAGTAGTAGTAGTAGTAGTAGTAGTAGTAGTAGTAGTAGTAGTAGTAGTAGTAGTAGTAGTAGTAGTAGTGATAGTAGCGATGGCAATTCCAATAATAAATTAGCATAACACGCACATCAAGCAGTAGTATATTAATTAAAAAGAATAAAAATGCCACACGTTTTCTAGCAAAACGTAAAAACTAAGGATGGATATTTCAACTTTAGGGTTGGTTTACCCTATATTCCACTTTGATCAGTAGACATTCATTAGTAGATTATGTAAGGCCATTATTTACCAAGCGATAGGTTTTTAATTTTGCTTAAGCTCAATGAGCTGTATATAGTAACATAAAGCAGGATTTAAAAGTATCACACTACATTTGTCAGGTAAATCGTGAAACTCTTATTCTTATTTCCCAGCCAATAAAATTAGAAAATTTTTTACATTTGTTTACCTTTGATGATCAGTGCGAAGCTATACCGTATTTCCCCATGTATAAGGGACCCTTGTGTATAAGAGACCCCTTCAATTTTTAGGCAAAAATTCTGGAAAAAAGTTTTTTGGTAATGAATAACTTTATTCATCATAGAAATCATTAAATTAAGCATAGAGCTTATGCAGATGCGTTGATTGGCTGCAGAACAATCGATTTCTCTCCAATACCAAAGAGACATTTAAAAAAATAATAACTTGCCCGGTACATTAATTTTATCATTAGAATTTAGCCATGGAGAAGATTTATTGAAAGGAAACTATAATTATTCGAAATAAAACAGTTGTAGAGCACTTATTTCTTTAAAATCATTAGTGTCACAATTTATGCATCTTATTGAAAAGACTTACTCCCATGTATAAGAGACCCCCTATTTTTAAAGTGAAAATTCTGAGCAAAAGAGGGTCTCTTATACACGGGAAAATACGGGTAATTACTTTTTGCCCATGGTTTTTACTTAAAGTTTGGAGGTAAAGTAAAGAATATAACAGTAAATTTGCAATTTCATTTTTCTAAAAATGTCTGCAAAGTTCACATTTTACAAAAAATTTTCCCGACACTTTTGTTATGGTACAAATCGATATAATAAATAAATTTTAACGAAAGGTTTAAAAGAGCGGGTAATGTGAAACAGTTGTGACACAGTCTGTATTGAACCAGAACATTCTGCTTACAAGGCAGACACCTTAGACCACTAGGTCACTGTATCCTCCGTATTTGAGTGATCAAAGCAAACTAAATTCTGTATTTTTAATGTAAGATACGCACACTAGAGTGATTCTAATTAATTGGATTTTTTCATTCATTTAGAGCGTGAAATTTCGTAGGTAATTAATTAGTTATTATATTACTGATATCAAGATTTTTATTAATAATGACTAGCACAAACCTGTTGGTTTTCCAGTTTTTTATTCCTCACGGAATTTAGGAATGCCATCTTATGTTTAAAGAAGAATTTATAATGTTACAGACTTATGGAATTTGGAAAATGTGAATTGTGGAATTGTCCCCCGCTTTACTACATTTTAATTTAAAAGCACTCTTCCACCTTTCTATAGTCGTGATCGAGGTTGGTGAATTGGGACGGGCATTATAATTGAAAGAGCCTGTCTTCGTCTAGTGAGGTGCGATTTCCAGATCGCACGCACAGCGAATAGTTGAAAGCGGCTTAAGTCGCCAAAGGTAGAATGACAGCCGAAAATTTCCAGTTGCATACTTACTCAAGCTATTTTATTAAGAATTGGCACTTTTGTGACTTTATTTATTATCATAACAATAACTCTGCGGTTGTCATAATAATTTTATATCAATTAAATATATGTAAAAAAGTTGGTTGTTGATGATCTCGGTCAGACAAACTTTTCAAACCACAGTAGCGTAAAGATATGCGCGATAATGCTCGAGGAAATGAAATAATTTTCGAATTTAATGTAATAAATTACTGTAACGAAAGTTTCTTGACCTATAGATAATTTATAGTAGTTGAATAGGAAGAAACGATCAGAACGTAATCCAACAATTTTCAAGCTCCTTCAAACGCATGTTTTTCGTAGGCGACACTGAAAAGCTATTAAAGAGTTTATATTATGAAAACACAATGACTGCTTATGGCGACAGTGCCATGAAATTACAGCTATTTTTTGTTGTTGTCGTGGTTGTTGGCAGTTGCTGTTGCTGTTGCTGCTGCTGATCCTGCAGTTTTAAAATTGTGCATGTATTCTTTTTTCTTGTTATTGTTTGTGGTTGTTGTTGTTGTTGTTGTTGTCGCTTTTGCCATCGCTGTCGTTGTCGTTGCTGTTGTTGTAAGCAACAGCAATTCTGGCCAATAAGTGGGAAGGTTGAATAGTCGCCACTTCATCTGCCATATCCTGCATATGGGTATGTATTTACTACACTGACAGAGGATGCACACACAATCCGAATGGCCAGTCTAGTGCCTAATCTTAGAGTATCATTTTTAGCTGTATCGTTCATCTTGAAAATTACTTGTCTGGTCAGCTTCATTAACGGCTTCGACTGATAGATAAAGATGCAAGGCTCACGCCCAGGCACATTGTAGATCTGATCTGCAGTCATAATACACATTGTCATTTGTGTGAAGATAGTCTCTTAGGGTAACAAATCGAGGGCCGTGCATACATACAAAAATTTTGCAGATTTTTTTATAGTCACCTTGTTTAAACTAAAGAAATTCGAAGTGATATATTACAATAGAGTATTGTGTAATAGACATTTTGAATTAATGTAGCTTATAATTTCATTAGCGACATTGAATTTGTGGTCACATATATAATGAGGAGTTAATGTTGTTTTTACCCATGCTTCCTAACACATCATACCACAGTAGGCCTAGGCAGCAGCGTTGTGCTAATAAAGAGCAGATGCGTAATTCTTTAAGTACTTCTGCTTTAAAAAAATAACATTTTGGCTTTAAAATAATGTACTTTTAGCAGTATAGATTATAATAATATAGATTTTAAATGTTTTCCGAAAAAATCAATAGCAATACTTCTACTACGAAAGTTTATGACGCCCTTTAACTACAAGTAGCTTTTGTATGCTGTCGGTAACTCCGAGGAAGATGTAAAACGGTCTAGACTTGTGGCCTATTTATTAACAAGAGTAAATGACCCTTAATTGACTGTAATAAATAGATGAAATATTAGTGCACTAAACGTGTTTGCCTGTTACAGTCACAGTAATATAATCGATTATATTAGTCGATGCAAAACTGCCTGCAAGATTAGGTTTGAACAGAGTGTAAAATTTATTTAGATTTTGCATTTATTTACCCAATGTAAAGAATTTGTAAATTACATTGTATTTAATTATAATTTAATTACATTGTCGTATACGAGTATATGTTTTCTAACCTAAATGTTGAACTACTAGCTATAGTATTGTACTTGAAATATGAAAAATAAAAAATCAGTATCGCGAAGATGTATTACAAATGTTTAACTAAAGCGTTTGTAAGGTGTAGAAATTTCATTGAAATTAAAAAGTAAAAAAATTACTGTCGTTTTTTGCTTCTAAAAATAAAATAACAAAATCAAAGAAACAATGTTTTTAAATTAGTGGTAGTCATGTTACATGATACATTAGTTAAAAATAAACCGTACAAAAATTACAGAATGTTTTACCTAAGCACAGACACACTGAAACCGTAAAAATCATTTAATAATCATTAGTTAAAATCTGTTACTTTAAACAATTATTTACAACAGGTATTCTTACATTCTAGTGCATTGTATGCAGCATAACCTTATATTCTATACGATCAAAATTCACTTTGTGATCTATCTGTACAGAATCATAACAGAGTTATTGTAATAAATTTCTTAAATTTAATCACTCTAACATTAATTCCATAAATATAATAACTTTAAATCTGCTGACCAAGCGCATTTTAGTGATACTAAACAAACAATTCTTAGTACATAGCCGAGTTTAAATATGCATGTACTCAATACTCACATGTCTTTTCATAAACATTTGAAACAACCATTTTTAAAAGCGCGTTAGCGACTTCACAAAAAATATATATAATTCTAAATCATTACTCTAAATTATACATCGCCATGAGCATCTAATTGTCAACGTAGATGTTGTAAATTATATGTTTAAACATCGTAACAGGCGTTCAAGGTTGTGTAGAATGCTGAAAAGCAAAATATCAACAACATCTTTATCAGAAAGCAAATTTTTAACTCAACAAACTTGAGATGTTTTGAAAACTGCTATTATGTTAAATTCCTCAGTGTCATTTTATTATCACTTAAGCAAAAGACAATTTCCTCAGATTGACCCGTTTAGTTTACTATACACAAAAAATATGCCTCTAGGTAATCATTTTGTAAGATTTTAAATGCAGTAATGATTTTAGCAGTAAGAAAATTTTACATGTATTGTGTTTATAGGTCATGTACGGTCATAAATTTTAAACAGCTTACATAACTGTAACAGCTATTAGAATGCTGATTGAACAGACCAATTTAAATGGCATTGCTTTTGCTCGAAACACTAACACACAGGCGTAGCTTTTACAATAACCAATGTAGCCAGAAAAATAAGTTAATATCTCACCCAACTTACATAATAGTTATACAACTATTATCATGTGCTATAAACCCCAGTACGTGGTACAGTTGTGCACATCATCAGTGGTCACCGATCCAAGCATTGCCTGAGATGAATATTGCATCACTTTCTGAACAGGAAACAATCTTAGTTTTTTAATATGATACATTCGTTCAGGGTGGATAGTAAGTCCTTTCATCAGAACTTCGGTCAACCAAAGTAGGAGCATCTTGTTGATTGAGATTGTGAACTTCTCGAACTAAGCCTCTTTCAGTATCAAAGTTGAAATTATTTTCGTTGGACGATTTGGGTAGACTTTCTAATCTCATTGGTGGCACGGGCTTATTTTGTTCATCCAGAGGGGAAGCTGCGTACATTGGCAACAGCCGCCGCCGATGTAGTACTGGTAAACCTTGACGTATTTGTGGTGACCCTGGTTGTCGTTCGTTATGTTCATAGCCGTAACGGTAAGGCATCCCTCGATGAGGTAAAACACCGGGATCATTCCACCCATTGACACCGTGAGGATAATTCGCCTGTGTGTTATGGTGCTGGTAAATCAAAGATGAATCGTGAGTAATTTTAGGATTTTGAAAATCATTTAATAACTTTTGTGAATGCAATGGTGGAGGCTCAACTTCATGGCGATTGGTTGCTATGGGAGACGGAGTCTGAGGACTAGCTTTGTACGCAAGTTGAATGAATGCGCCATTATTTGTGTACCTAGTCACCAGTTTTACATTCTGACTGGGAGATGCTCCACTGACTTCCGTTTCCGGGATGTTGCTGGAAAGCACCTGAGCTAGAGGGAGCTGCAGAGAGGTATCAGCTGATTTTCGAATGAAGCCATTCATTTGTGAATGAGGAACTGGACCTATGGGGTGTGATTGATTGTTCGGCACAGATATTGGCGAGGTCTGTGCAAATTGTGGCGACACCTGTCGACGTTGTTGAGAAGCAGGAGATTGCCCTTGCTGAGGAGAACCACCTCGAAGAGGAGAACCATGATGTCCGGGTGAACCCCGCATGTAGCCTTGTTGATCATGGACTATGGATGATAATCCACTTCGCGGTATTTCTGAACGACCACTAGCATTTGGTCTTATTATTTTCGTTTTATTTTTAACCTGATGACAACTTCCCGAGTGACCGTTTTCCAAAAATACTTGTTGTTGTCTGATGTTTATTATATTACCTCGATGGCCATGCTGAGGACTACTGTCAATGGAATTTGCTAGTTGTTCTTCAACTATAGTAGGTGCGCTAGAACTGGAACCCGGAGACTCTATTCGATTTCGTAAATGCACTTTGTCTGGTCTTCCTGCTATAAGACTTTGACTTCTGGCTACACCTTGGCGGCCACTACGGGTGTGATCAACACCATTTAATGGTGCTGAATCAGACCTTGGCTGGACACGTGGAGGGCGTACTCTGCTTTCCAGTTGTTGGTAAATTTCCGCAGAAGTGCAGAATTTTGGACGCTGACCACTACTGATCGAATCACTGCGATTTGGACTCTCAAAGTCATCACGTTCGTCTCTTTTATAACGCTCACAAACTTTCCTAATTCGCTGATAGTCTTGACTGACAAATTTCTTCAGTTCGTCGGATTTGTCAGCAGAATGAGTTATTCGCCTTAGATTTTGAGGCTCTGAAATGGTTGCCTTGCTAAGATTAGCCTGCATTTTCTTTCGAATCTGGTCAGAGTTCAATGATGGCTGCGAACTCTTCTCTTTCCGTTCAGGTGACAGAGCCCTGCTGATATTTAGTTTCTGTTTCTTGAAAAAATTGCAAAAAATCCGAGATGGCCTTGACAAACGTTGCTGAACAGGGTCAATCGCGTTTGCATTTTTGCTTTGGGCATTACTTTCCACTTCGAGCTGCAATGCCTGCCGATTTGTCTTTTCCTCCTTTTGTTTGTCAGGTGTTAAACTATCCGGTTTCCTTGACGGTTTTGCGTTTGCGCTAGGCGTGTTACAGGCACCAGTGTTTCTGTTTGTGTTCTTTTTAAGGTGATATTGCATATCTGGCATTCGCTTTATAGGAACGGACCGAGCAGGTGACTGGTCACTAATTGGGATTCCTGGGGGTTTATAAATGGGTTTGTTTGGAATTGGAAGACGAGACTCGTATTTTATATGTTTTTTCTGCGATTGAGCATACATAGCAAAATTGGGTTCTGCAGTGGGATAATGTTGCTCATAAGTTGGGCCAGAAACATCAAGGCGTTTATGTGATGCCTCATCAACCCGGAGATGAATGTCTCCATTGCCCAACAATTTTGGATCCGGCTTGGTTCTGCCGTCGGACAAAAGTTCACTGTCAGAAAATCCGATTTGGTCCCAATCTGGACTATAATGGTCTGGTGTGTCCAGAAGGTTGTCCATGCTGTTTCTAACAATCTCATTCTCAACGTGACGTTGCAAGCTGTTTGTTATAACACGCGTTACTTCGTCATCACTGTATATTCTACCCACATTCTGTGGTATCTGTAACCGATGAAAAACTTGATTCAGGTCTTTCTCTGTGTAACTTTTATTGCTTCGTTTCTTTGTTTTTGAGCCTCTAACACACTCAGAATCCGACATATAGAACCTGTCATCCGATGGAGACATGGACTCCACTTCATTGTCGTCTTCCACGTCGGAGAAACAGAATCTGTCTGGATTGCGTTTCTGTCGCCCTCTAGCCCTGTTTTTCACTCGGGAGCTGAAACAAGTTTTTTCCATTTCTAAGCGCAAGCGCTCCAACTTTCGTTCCATCTTCACCCTTTGTTCATGAGTGTCAGTAGTTCGTTGACTGGGCGAGCTGCATATATTGTCATTTGACGCTTCAGTCTCGCTTAAATATACGCTAGTATCGCGATCCAGATTTTTAACATCCGGAAAATCCAAATCTAGTTGATCCAGCTGATCCGCCATGCCGTATGAGGTATGTATGCTGTACAAGAGGTCATTTACATTATTGCTCTGATACTTTTTATGCAGTTGCAGTCCAATATCTTCCCAATCCACGCTGTTACTGTATGAACTGGATTCACTTTTTCTTTCGCCGGCTTGATGATTCATCTGCGGCAAAATCATTTTGACTGGTTTAGCTTTAGCCTCGAATTTAGTTCGACTCAATTTTTCTTTAAACGGGTCGTTTCCGGCGGCGGTGTGACTCTCTGGTTTTCTTGCTAAAACAGATTGGTTGTTTGTTTTTATTTGGTTAAAACTCTGAGTGGCTCTGCTTGTATATGCAGCTGCAGCGACTGTATGAGGCTTCACTTCATCAACGCGGCACGCTATTTTACTAGTATTCAATGCTATGTTGCCTGAACTGATACTTTCGATGGAACTCGCTTCTGTAAAATCGTTTGTTTCTGAAGTTAATTTATCACTACACTGTGCAACAACAGTGTTATCTTCTTTCACGTCAGTGTAATTACTACCACGTTTTTCGGTATTTGACTTACTCGGACTGAAGGGACTACGATCTTGCACGCAACTATCACCACTGCTACACTGTGGTCTGTAATCGGTTGGGTCATAGAACCGTTCAACAAGGTTGTCTGCACTTTTGCCCACAGCAACGTTCAATTTCTCATCCATAACCACATCCAAACTGCCTGGAGATGCGCAACACGGCGATAAAACACTCTTTTGTTCAACCGAGTTTGCTGTGGTCACACTTGCTACAGTTATTAGCATATCCAGGTCAGTTTTGCTAGTAATTATACTATCCAATGTCAAACAGTCATTAGAAGTCTTTGAACTACAATTATCAGCCAGCTTGCCTACCGAGAGATTACACGGTACTGCTGGTATGCATGACACGACTGTTTGCACCAATGACGCGGGGAAGTTCTGAGGATTGGGACATTTTTCACCATTGCTCTCAACCGCTGAAACATATTCACTTGAGGTATTTTCACTTATTTTCTCCATTCCAGCGCACTGACCACTTGAACCTATATTACAGTTATCTGATAATGCATCAGGTGTATTGGTTGCTTGACTACCCTTCTCGAACAGATTAAGCATTTTTAGTTTTTCTTCTAAATCATTACATGAAGACTCGTCCACGCCTGCGGCCGCTGTCCGTCTGAGAGCCGGGCAGTGACCTATTCTCAAATTTAAGTTTTTCCGTTCCAGTGCTTTTCGTTTCAAGTCGTATTGCTGATACTTAATAGCCATTTCTGCATTTTCTCTGTGCTCAAGTGTTACCAGAGAGTGATCATTATCTTGCTGAGGTACACGAATGCTTTTTACAGGTGACCGCCTAATCATGGTGTCCTGTGAAGCAGTGCTGGAATCACTGTCCTCATCATCAACACCAGGGCTCATTTCTCGGCGCCATATTCGGTCTTCCTGTGTGATGTCAGTTTGTTTCAATGATGGCGACAGCAGTAACGACAGTGGTGTTTGTTGCGGGGCTTGTTGTGACTCTTGAGTTGTTGATGCTGGTGAGGACGGCAGCAGTTCATTACTCGAAAATGTCACATCAGCTCTGTTTTTATCTGGTTTTCTGCTAATACAGTAATCAGTTTTCTGATCTGAACCCATTATACTCGGCTGACTTTTGTTTAAAGCAAGATTACAACTGTAGTCATCATTACCGGCAGAAACTTTGCTGTTCTTGCTGACGAATTCACCACGAGTTTGAAGTGCGTCATCAATATCCATTTCAACCAAATGACCTAATAATTGCGACGTTGATGTTGTTGTTGTTGTTTTGTCAGTCTGTTTATCGTCAGCCAGCAATCCGGTCGAATCCGGAGCATGGCTTCCACGATCTGGTTTTACTTTATATTCACTTTGAACAAACATCGCCAGGTGTTCTTCGTTGGGTTTTGACACGCTGACACCGTTATTCTCTTTACTAATTGCGTTATTACTTTCTCTTGTTAATTCGTCTCCGCTTTGATCCACAATGTCATTACTAATGTGTCTGTTTTCAAAGTCTAAATCACCAGTTTTACCATTGCAGTAATATATGCCACTATTTACATCATTGCACTCGATGTTATGATTGTTAATGGACTGTGCGTTGAAAATCTCCAACAAAGGCCCAGAGTGTGCGTCTGAGTATACACCCGTCACGTTCGCGGTCGCTGTATTTGTGGATTCAGAGTTCTGCCCGGGTTGATATATAAGCCGCGGTAGACGGTAAGGTGTCGGAATAAGAGCATCGGCATTTGATGTGTTTTCATTGCTGGTAACTCGAGAAAACGGCTTCGCTTCGGAATTCGTCACACAGCTGTCGGCTAATGAATCTTGCGTAACAGGCAAACTGTTATTACTAGAGAAATCGGCTTCTCCCTCGCATAAAATAGGTCCACTTGTAATGTTACCTGTGACACAAGAATAGATTTTTTCCACATTGTCCTCTGCAGGTACAGTTGTTGACGCTTCTATTGTGTAATTTAAGTGATCTTTTATAGCTGCCAATCTGTCTGTTAAGCTCAAGTTTTCACACCCACTGACTGCACTGTCCTCAGCTGTAGATTCATTATCAGTGGACGAGTCACTGTCGACTTCAAAACTCACTTCTGTCACACTGTTTGAAAAAGACACTCGCTTTCTGATCGAATCATCTCTAAACTTGACACAGTTTTTCAAAATGCCGTTTTGCAAGACTCCCAAATCAAATTGGTCGTGTTTGTTTACAACTTTATTGTTCAAGTGAGAGCACTCTTCCACTAATATATCAAGAATTTTGTTAGACACGTCATCATCACTGTCGTTCACTTCATTTTGACAACCGTACAGACTTGCATTTGTTTTGTTAGGCAGTCCTGTTTTTGATTCACTCCTAGCGTCAACTGACTTTTTCTCGCTGCTTTTTCCACGCACATCAACGATGCCCAGAGCGAAGTCAATGTCCAGTTCTTCGCATTCACTCTGTTTATTTGTTGAGATAGGTTCCGGAACCTCGTCTTCTGGCTTCGCCTGTACTGAATCCGCGGAAATGTCGCTACTGGAACACTCTGTTGCTACACTGCTGCTGCCGTTTGCTAAACTCGGCTCACAACTCAAAGTGGTAACCGAATCCATTACAGATGACATAGTATCGCAACTGTTCGGTTTTTTACAGGAACTGACTTTTACTCGTGTGCCAGACGCATTATATTTCATATCAGTACTTGGCGATTCGATATTTTTAGTTTCCGAAAACACGGACGGGCTTATCTTGAATCGGGAATCCTTTCCTGCTTTTCGCTCGCTACCATTATAATTGGCAAATTCACTTTCAGCATCCAGCGCCAGATCTGGAAGGCCATTAATCAAAACTTGTTGATTATTTTTTAATTCCTGTTCACTGTCAGCGCGATTCGGTATCTTTTTGTCAGCGCTGCAAACATCTCCATTTCTTTGATCATCACCGTTAACTATGTTTGTGCTGCCGTCTGTTGTCGCTGAAATGAAGTGCTGGTGAGATTTTCCCAGAGATTTCAACATTGAAATCATCGCTGAGCGTAATTTAATGGTGACCACCTTGAGCTTCGTCTACACTGATTTTTTCGCTTGAGAATTCGTGTCCCTAGAAAAATAAAAAAAGATTTTTAATATCGTGCAGCAATTTGTATTTTTATACTCTAGTCAATCATTACTAGCAAGTTAGCAACGCTGATTAGGTATAAACTGTTGCTAACATGTTACTAAGGTTATAAACTGCGCAAAAGCATTAAGAAAACAGGATTCGAAAAACCTCTTTATTAAAGTAATTTTGGCTGAAACTGCAAACTGAAAAAGAGGTAAATCGCGTGTTTTTAAAAACTGTTGTTCAACAGAAAAGATACCTCTTTCAAGTAACACTGGCAGCACAAATTTTGCACAGACAGCTAAGAATTACAACAAATAAAGCACACAAAAAAGCTCAGCAGTTTTTATTATTTTGTATCGGCTAATAAACTTGTAAAGAAAACTATATTGTATCACTGTTTCAGTCAATTATATGCAGTGCAAGCGCAAAAAACGATACTAAAATAACCAGAATACTGCCTCAAAATGTCCAAACAACACGAACGTAAGCATAAGAAAAATATATACATCGATGCGGAACTAATTAATTACAATAATATTTTGGAAATGGAACTTGTAAACCTCTTTTTTCTGCATCGACTAGGCGACTACCCGTCATTTTTCAATTTCATAGTAATTTTTCAAATACTGTAATTACTATTCCAAACCAAATCTATTTCAAACAAATCTTGTCATATAATTCGCATAATAAAGAAATCGAGGAAAATTCAACAGCAGTAAGGTAAGTTACCTCAAAAACGACAATCATTTTCAAGGTTTTACGTTGTAAACTCGTTTATGGTTGAAGGAGAGCAAACTTAAAATCCTCATCCGCGTATTAATCGCCCAATCCGCGGACTTAAGAAAATGTCAACTTATTGTAAGTAGAAGATTATTTAAAAGAGGTTTAGTTAACATTAATTTACTAATGTCAAAACCAGATTTTACGAATGGTGTACACATAGTCGCATAAATTTTATACAAAGTGTTTTTAATTATCATTTATGAGTTGTCTGATGTCTGTCACACGTATAATTCAATAAGAAGAAACGAATGAATGAACAGGCAAGTGAACGGGCAAGTAAATTCAAAAACAAATGAATATATGTTTCAATATGAACAAATGAGTGGACAACGAACGAATGAACCGAACAAAAAAACAAACATAAACAAAAAAATGAAAGAAAAATGAATACTTAAAGTATAAATAAGTGCATGAATAAATTAAAAAATAAATAAATTGATGAGTAAGTAACTGAGTAAATACATGAATGACGAATTTTTTTATGAGCTATTGTTTTTATTTTTAGTTAATATTAATGTACAGAATGAAAAATCTGTAGAACAAATTCTGAACAGAAATCAAAGTTTGGGAAAGCAGGTTTGAAATTACAAACGTGTTTACACAATAAATTACACAGTTTAAACGAATGACGCAGGAAATGACGTAAAACAATTTATGTTTCCTCTAAGACTTTAATCTATTTTAATTATTAACATTACGTGAATATTTATTGAAATAAATAAATTTGCTTAAATGAACCTTTGTGACTTGTGCATTCAGCATACATGATTACTAATAAAATAAGTAATTTATATCCGCAAACATTATGTGGTGTACAAATGATCAGCCAGCCTACACATTATGGCAGCAACTAGAGCTTTAGATGAAAGACAATGCACCCAGTGGGAAAACTTGAGAATCTTCAGAAACCTAATCGTTTCTCTTAATTTAAAAAATTTAAAAAAATAGAACCCTATATACTATTATTGCCTCTTGAGAGGCAAATGTTCTCTCAGGGTTCTACTAGGCCAGACCGTTCTTATTTGGAAAATAACTACAAAAATGTAAAGTGGTTTATAATAAAATCTATTATAATAACATAGTTTCATATATTGTCATACTTTCTGAAACTTTAAATTTGTAGATCAAGCAGTAGGACAGCCCAAAATATGACATTAAAAAGAAACCAACATCACAATCGTTTTTGTTAACTAGAATTTCTAATTGCATAATTATCCAACATGAGTAACCCAAGAGCTCAAGGACAAATCAGCCAACGTGAACTTGTAAGGTCAATGGCTTCGCAACTGTTACAAGATTTACTAGCGCTAAAGGGCTTCTTCCGTGTGTTTACTTTAAACAAAAAATAACATTTACTTTACAGCGAAAGCGTAACTCTTTACTCAGAAAGGGCAGATCCAAAACTCAACTGAAAACCAGGCGTTAAGACGCCAAAGAAGGTAAATAATTATAAATATAACAACCTGTTTAGATGAAAAACCGTTTTTGTTCAATAACAGCACTTAATTCTACTATCTAGAGGTTTAGGCCTATAAAAAAATCTACTGAAGCGTAAGCGGTGCCGTAGGAGGTCTCAGGTCTAGTACGGTAAATACGCCCCAATGTCTGATCGCAATATACTGTGTAGCAATGTGCTTTTGTAGACACTTAAATTTAAAAAAGCAAAAATAAACCTCGTAAATTGTGTGGCAACTTCAAAAAATATTTGTTCAGGCGCCTTGGAATAAAATGAGATAAATTTTAAATTTTGAAAAAGAACCTGTCTGTTCGTGATTTTCACAGCTTCGCACATATCTTTGTTTTTTATATACAGCAGTAGCAACGTACTACTGACTAAAAAGTTGACGCGAGGAGAGATGTTTACACTGTCAAAAAGAAATCATAATAGAAATTGGCGAAGTATTTACAACATTAAATGCGTCAGTGTCCACCTGCAAATTACTTGTACACAAAAAATGATGAAGTGATCATATCGAAAACGGCCGTACGTCAACGCCAATAATTGTCACTAACTGGTCATTAAAAAAGTTGAAAATGCCAAAACATTTTTACATGTACCTGAGCGTAGGGAATACAGTTTTATAGGTATTATGATTTATGTGGAATAATCGTATACTGTACACAAGAAATGAACTTAGATTTTAAATTGTGCTTCTCGGAAGTGTTCTTGGCTGTAGCTCTAAATATTTGAATAACAGATTTTGACTATTCTCTTTTCTTAAATCCACATTTAGAATGCCAAAGGCGAAGCGAAAACGACGGTTTTGTAGACTAAAAACTTCTAAAAACAAACTGTGCACAATCAAGCCTTAATTCACGCAAAGATTCTCTATAATCCTCCATTATAATGAATTATCATGCGAAACAACCATTTATATTTTCATCAAATAGCATGATGTTTTCATCGAATGTCATCAAAACGGCATGAAAAATTGTGCGTAGTTTAGATATTGAGTAGTACGTTACAATTATAAAAAAACTGAATGCTCTAATAAAATAGTGAAACTATAGCGAATTTTAACGTCTTTATTATAATAACCTATGTACTAGAAATGCATAAATTGTCATTTTGTTGGTAATTTCACCATGTCCTAAAACTGCGTGAAAAAACTTAGTGGTCACCCGTTCTAAGCGAGTACTGAGATGCACAGTTTTCCTCGCTCTTTGGGCAAAATCGGCCTGCTTGTGGCGTGTTAGTGTCAGTAATAGCAAGAATTATAATTAACTATTATTATTATTATTTATGATACGCTAACTGTATACAAACATATACATATTCGTTATTTGTTAAGTGTTTTTGGCTACATAGCAGTTCTGTTTTGTACTTTTGTATTTTGTTGTTGTTTTGCTGTATATATGTCATTGTAATGTAATGTATATGCCAATAATAAAATTCTAAAATTCTTAATTATTTAATCCATCTTCAACCCAACAATGAATTCACACAGTGTCCTCTTTCTCCTCCTCCAGTTTCTCCTCCAAGCACCCTCCTCCTCCTCGTCGTTTTCCTGCTTCTCCTCCTAGCTCCACCTCCTCCCCATCCTCTTCCTCACACTCTCTCCTCATTTCCCTCTCTTTTTCTCTCTCTTTCTCCTCTTCTTTCTCTATCTAAGTAATATATAAATCACTAGCTAATTTGACTTTCAATTTTCTATGCAGTTAACGACTCACAACGTTCATCTTGACGTAAACTCTCATTCACCAACTGAAATTATTTTAATCTACATTTGAAATTTTGCGCAAATTTTTTATTCTGCTATGCTGACTCTAACGTGGTATAGTGGTGTAAATTAAAATCGCTGAAGTAAGCTTGTGAAACCAAGTTTGGTGCCACTAAAATTTCCACTGCCATTGGTTCCTGCCGTAAAATTTAAATTGCTAATAATTATTATTAATTTTTTAACAATAATAAAGGACTTTTGAAATACCTTATTTAATTATGTATGTATGAGTTATTGATGTTATAAGTTAGATGCATAATTATACAAATCATTTTTAGGAAGAAAACATGATTTCGTACCTTAATTCTTATACTGTTGCGGCTATCTTTTTTCTTTCACTCTGTACTGCAATACACGTGCAATAAATTTTAAGATTTTTCCCAATAAGTCCCTTATTCCAGTTAATGAAAAAAAGTTTCTTCTCTTCGAATCAACGACCCTTTCAATGCCCGCTGGTCATTTCCCTCTCAATTATTCCACATTAACTACATTTAATGTGTTTAAAAGCCAGTTATTCTAGCTTCGCACACTTTCCACATCCAAACAATGGATACATTGACTCGATCGGACAAAGTCAAAGGAAAAGTGGACATCACTCAAAGGAATGGGTGGTCGGAAAATAGTGCCCGTCTTCAAATAATTGCACAACTTTTCGTTTAATATCAGCTGCTTGATTTACTGATTATAGTGCGCCGTTACAAAAAACTATCTCATTTCGTTCCACAAATCTGTTGAACTGAGATGTTTCCCCATAAGTGCCCTCTCCGGCAATTAAACTAGATTCTCCATAGTTTTATATGCGAACTTGATTTTAGAGCGATCACATTTTTCGTGTACATATACCCTTAAGCTATAAGCAGTTCCATAAAGAATCTGAGAAACATGTTAGCTATAGATTCTATACGCCTTGACTTTTATGATATAATTTAACAATGATGCACTTATTTCGTCCTTATCAAAGCGGTAAAAGTAAAAGTTTTCGATAATTCGAAAAATCGGCATATTCCGAAATGCCACTTGATTTATTTATATAATGCTGAGTTAATGGAGTGGTTCGGTCAAGAAACTAAAACAAGTTAAGTATGTTAATTCTGTGTGTAGTTAATATGGCTTGCAATGTAACAATGCATCGAAAACAGTAACACAGTCTTCTGTTGATTCTATTACGTTGTAATACAACACGGAAAGTTCAACATCATAGGGTACTTTCTTCTAATATTATTGTATTCTAAACTTCAGCTCGTTTTCCTACACCACCTGATATATATGAAGCAAAGCCAGCACTTGCACTTGTGTAATCTTGGTGCCAGGAACAGCATGAACTATATTAATGCTGATGATACCAAACTCCAAACTGTTATTACTTCACAAAATTTAATAATTAAACTAATGACTTTTCTCTCAGCAGGCAACGGACTACCCCGTCAAATATTGCTCTAGGAATTCTGAAACTAATATAAATTAGAAATTAATGTATATAATGTAAATTAATGTATTTTATTACCCTATCTGCATAGCAACTATTTCACTAAAATATCTGATCTACAGAATTACAATACTAGGGCCATAGCAAGCAATAACGGTTAACCTATACTAGTACTAACCAAGGCTTGCCCAATATAAAACATCATGAAACTATTTTACCGAAATCTATAAGATAAAGCATAAAATTGTTTACATCAATTAAAACACCAATATCAAAATATTGAAATAAATTTCTTCAATCACATAATAGTCAGTTTCTTATTATTTTTAAATTTCATTTTATTGTATTTAATATCGTTTTCTTGATGAAAAATTTGTTACATTAGAATGCTATTCACTTAAAAATATTTTGCATCAATTAAGTACTGCAAATTAATTTTGTACTTACTGTATTTTAGTTTATACCATATTTTAATTTACCAAATTATATATTTTAGTGCCACAGTCTCCTTATTTATCATTTATCTACAACTATAATGAGTCCCATGTATTATCTTTCTCATTTTAGTGATGATGTTACTTATTATCTTATTCTCTCAATCGGAGTGTATGTATGATGTACGTATAAGTTGTATTTTTCTTTAATTTAAGTAATCGTAATTTTGACTAATTGTCACTGGCACAATATTAATGATACTAGCATCTAATTAGAGATGACTGACTGGGTGACCGTATGATCTTTCGTTATGTCTGCTCATATTTATATGTATAATATATGCTAACACTCTTAACGATTATATTATATTAATGGAGCTAAATGAATTTACTATTACCATTACTATTACTGTTACTGCTATTGTTAGTGTTACTATTACTATTACTATAACTACGGGTGTAAAAATCATTAAATTTTCATTGCAAACATAAATCATCTTGAGTAGCATTGACTTTTCCGAATAATAATAATATTATTAGTAGTATTATTATTATTGGAACACCTGTAAATGAAGCTGAGACGAGTGTCATGCCCTAACATCAACCACCCACTACTATAGCCACTGTCGGGTTACCTCAGAAGGCATGCGTTTGCACATTTAATAGATTACATGGCAACCTGATTTTTTTACGTTATTATATAACAATACATTTACCAGTCAATTGGATTCAAGCCAATTTCAAATATTACATTCCCGTATATTTTTATTTCTTTTCTTACACTGTGTGAGTGATGAACTCAAGGTGGAAGGTTAATTACAGAAAGCAATTGTTACACCAGAAACTTTAATTGCAGACGCACTGAGCGTCGTGACTATGATTGATTCCTCTAAACGCGGTATTTAGTTTAAAAGATCAACTGACGGATCTCAAGTAAGTGACTGTTAGTGACATGTTTTAAAAACAAATTACCCCCACTGTCTTAGTACAAACTTGCCTATACGTGGTAGCATTAATCTCTCTATAAAATTTTATCATAAATTATCTATATCCCATTTGTTTCGTTATAGGGAGTGTCTCGAATTTAGATCAGATTTAAAGACACTGGAATCAAAATAGGAATATAACGTGCCACTAACACACAGACTATATAGCGTCTACCTTGCTTATAAGGTATTATAATTTAATATAGACTGTTAATGATCAATCGGCTTATGGCCATTGTCAACATCATGTACTATGAAACTCACTACTCATACACGCAAACTATAGATTAACTTTTCTGTGGCCTGAGTAATGCGGATGCATTATGTATCCAACATTCCGTGTTAAAAATCATGATTATTTCTATCACAGCAACTTGTAATTAATGGGTAAGTATAACTCCTTTTCACGATTGCTTTTCATGAATGACGTAATACCGAGCATATTTGAAACCAAGCTCTGACAAAACGAAACTTCTGTTAGCTTGCTAAATGCTATACTTTTTTGACATTTTTGGGGCACGCATGCACCATGTGATCTAAACTATGATTTTGTTGCTAGTGAGGTCATCATAAGTATATTTCTCAACTGACAGTTTCATCTGCTTATACTATGGTGTCTTAAAATGTAATGGTAAATAAAATAATATTTGCAGTATTATGTTAACCTGTGAAACGTTTTATGATTGAAACTGTTAATGGTATAACCTGATCGTTGGCAAAATGCGACGAACTGAAATAAATTATAGGTTTTGTTGAAACCAATAAATGTTTTTTATTCAGCAAATAATTAGGTACAGAAAGATAGGTACCCAGGTTCTAACCTTCATTCTTCAAAACATACTTTCATGTGTGATATTTATAGGATATATCTGTTTCATTTCGTTTTCCACAAATGTTATGATGAATTACCACGCTTACATTACACTCATGCCATTTTTTTGCTTTTTAGTTTGTTGCAGCTCCCAGCACCTCTTTTTCGTTTCTGCCCGTGTCTGTGCCTTTTTTGTGACTACCAGTAATTCATCGTATTTGGTCCTTTTGGGGCAGTTTTTCCACCCGGAAAGTCAGACCACATCACTTTTAGTATATCTGTTACATAAGAACTCCAAAGAAACTAGAAGTGCAGAGACGCTATCGTCAATTTGGTGTACAAAAGTGCCATTGTGAGAACCTTCTCCATATAGGTAGTAACTGATCTACCAACATTAACACTTCCTCTTTTCTGACAACAGTATTAGTTACAAAGCTTTGCTTTGTGCGACAGTAATGCTATTGTCATGACTAACGTTAGTGTATAAGGTTAAAGCCTGCAGGATGAGCCAAGTCATGAAGTGAAGAGAACATAATAATATTATGTTCTCTTTATTTAATATGTAATATTATATTTTTACCGAGGTCTATATATTATATAGATACCGTAAAAATAACAGATTGCTATAAACGTAAAATTAATAATTGTGTTTCTGCAGCTTTTACTGAAACTCGTGTGTACTCGTCCACTTTCTTAGAGCGCTCGTTTTGGAGACAGTAAGTATGAACGCTAACATACATCGAACCAAGATTTAATTGTTGTTATTAATTTCCAAGATTTTTAAGATTATGTCAAATGTCAGTTGCTGAAAAAAGTGGTTTTATACATTCATCAAATGTCTATTTGCTTTTTATCCATTGAAGTGTGTAGTTTACATAATAATGAATACACCACATGGAATGTTGTGTATTACAACACAAATACTACAAGCTTTATTACCTTCATTTATCGTTCATTGTATACTAAGATTTAGTTGTCTAAACATCAATAAGTGAAGCTGATCTGATTGTCAGCTGTGAGAAAAAATCGAAAAAGTTAATAATAGTGACGCTACGGCACTTTCCTAGGAATAAAATACTATTGTAACTATGTATTAACTCCTTTCATGCAAACTTCCTGAAGCAACAATAACAAAACCAAAAATAAAAATGCAAATGTCTGGTTTCTATTAGTCCAAATCCTAAGTCGATTAAATCATAATTACTCGATTCAATCAGCGTCAGCTTAATTGACATTTTAATATGTCTATCGACACTAGTTGCTATAAAAACTTCGTACATGGCGACGAAAGTAGTATATAGTGTCCAAGCTGATCCCCTAAGTTTTACAATGGTCGTAACAACGCTATTTAACGTTAATAAACCGATTTGTTATTAGTTATTTCATTTATTTAAATGAACAAGAAAATTCTCGAAATCAGCAAAAGCTAAAATTAACAGACCAGAGAAGAAATGTAGCATGAATATTTAATGTGAAAATTTTTCATAGTATAAAACTATACAGATAAATTTGAAACTTTAAGTTTTAATAATTACAAGTTTGGCAACTACAAGTATTATGGTTTTGGAGTTTCTGAGTGGGTAAACATTTACTTACGAGTTTAATAACTACTTTACATCGATCAACCATGCCACTCGTCGTCAGATGTTTTTTGCTATAGAAAATTTTGTTGATTGAGTTTTTTCCCATCAGTAAGTCTTCATTTGTTCTGGTAATTCCACTATCCGTGACGGCTCATGACTAAACCATATAGTAATTAAGAATCGGTAAAAATTTCACACTGCTTATTGTGAAAGTATTTTACAGTTGTATTTAACTGTCCACTCCTGACTGTTTTCACTATCACATTTTTCTCAGCTTTTTTCACAGTGTTAAACCACTTTCGTTACTGAGCAATCGCCATAAAAACTTACGCACGTATCACTTTTTCTTTCTAAACGATTTTGCACAGCGTCAAGCAAACAGCCGCAAAGTAATCGCATCTCAAGCAAGTAACACAGCGGTTGTAGAGATGACACAATAGAGTTATAACCTCGTTAAGATTTAGGTTTTTTGCATTGGTGCTTTATTGTGAGTCCTCTGTCATCCCTTCGTGGAGAAACCGGTTTTTACCCATATTAATTATATTCCTCGCTCAAGAGAGAATTCAAATTCGCTTCTAATACAACCATGGGCATAACCTATGCCATCGGTGCTTTCCTACTAAGCCGTATTGTTCTGGTTGAAAAGTGGAACGAAAGCACGGCGGGTGGAGGAGTATGTTCGAGGTTCTCACAGGTCTCTTGCTTGTTAAGTGAAAGTAGATGCATGGGCAGTGACGAATTTGCACGATTTGGATAAGAAGTTAAAATTTAACTTTGGGAATTAGTAGGGCACTTTCAGTGTTAAACTGACACTGTACGCGGAATAATTACGCGGATCATGCGTACCCGTAACAGTAGCCGTGAAATTGTGCGCTTTTATAGGCAGCACGCATAGATTTTTGTTTAACAAAACTCCTGAGAAAAACGCGGTCCTGGTGTCGGACATTCCCATGCTTTCCTCGTTACTTGAATCGCACGCATCATTGCCGCCCAAACCCAATACGTGTGCCTGCGCCCTAAAACGTCTGGACAAAAAATGCATTGTGCGAAAAGGAAAATAACACGCTCTAAAAAGCCACGCTGGACCATTGCCGCAGCTACAACAACGTGAAAATGCTTTAGCTTGTCGAACAGCCGACTAGCCCTAAGTCAGTGGACGATTTCCTCGACGGCAATGGCTACGAAAAAGGGAAACAGCAATAACAGCAGAAACATCAAAACTGTGAACATAAAAATAGCAATACAGCAGCATCGGCCGCACTACCAACACCAGACCACAGAGCAACAGAAGAACAGCAAGAAAGCACAGGCAGCAGCAGCGGCGACAACAACAACGACGACAATAACAAGAGCAACAACAACAAAAGCAGCAACAGCACGAGACAATAATAGCATCGCTATGACGCCGCCACTGCCTGTAATGCCGCGAAACCAATAATGGTCATTCGTATCACCACTAACTGACAAAAATTACATTCCACAGTTAATATTTTATTAGAAAATAATCATGAAAATCACGCATTATGTGTTTTAGATGCATGAATCACCACAGGCTCATTCATGATTTCGCATAGAATTAATTATAAATTTATAATTCATACCGAATGACCCACATGCTACACACGTTTGATATGAAGTAGATTATGATAAATGGAGTTATCAATTATAATATTTAAACGTTGTCAATGAAAATTGCTATTCAAAATATTGTACTAACAGACACAGCCTAAGTCTGTCATTATCAGTTACAATACCCTGGCACTTTTAACATGCAGCTTATTAATTCAGATCCACGAAGATCACGTACCTATCACCATCAACATGCACAAAACGGTAAAACGTAAGCAGTAAAAATTATTTATGTTCTAATTTCATTCCCAAACTGTCGTCTTCAGCTGCAAAACCATTCAATAAAAATAAAAGCTGTTTTTTGTTAACCATTTTCTGACCCATTCTGGGATCAGTTATTACGAATAAAAGCCAAGCGGTTACGATTTAAAACGCCAGCGCAACCTGTTCTCAACTTTTACGATAATAACTTCACACGGTTAGCACACAGTAAAAACCAGTGTTTATTACTTAGGCTCATAGTATTCACAACACACAACCCGCATCATCGTTATCTGGCGTAATTACAGGTGTATTACACATGAATGACCGCTAGAGAGGTTGTGCTGGCGAGCTGTATCTCTTCTAATTTGCCCTGTTTTTTCAAAATAAAATTATTAATAAATTTGGTTCTTGTCGATAGAGCAAATTACAATTGAAGGGAAATAATGACATTATAAAAGTGAAGCAGCATTTTCACAAATTCGCAGTTTTTCCACACGATTAACTAATGGTAATGATATATAGTTAACTTTAAGTTTTTAAACTCAATAACTGTTGTAAAGTATACAGGCGCTTAGTTTCGTAGACATTAGTCCAGAAAAAAGATACGCCAGTAAAAATTTAAAAAAGATATCTTGGTTAATTTGGTAATGATGACAGTCGCCTTATGATTATTATTTTTCTAATTTAAATTAGATTTTTACTGATAAATCTCAGTACCACTTAAAACTTAGTTTTTGCTGCGTAGTCAATTAAGGCTCCCATAACCAAGATCTAGTAATAATTAAAACTTTATTTTTTATTTTGTAATGATTACGGTTTAGAATCTGCGTTTTATACGACGATATGTTCTTGGATTAACGCACCCTAATATATACATATATCAGAGCGTGTTAAATTAAGCGCCAAATTTTACTAGACTTCGCAATCTTGGGCACGCAGGCTGTCCTAAAAAGTGTCATGACGACATTACCAAGGCACAGAATAGTAATTAGTTGGTGAGATGTCTTCATGTTTGACTGAATCAACACACGTATAAAACAATATTTTTTATTAATATTGCAAGCTTTCTGTGTAAATTGTTCGTCTTTCAAACATCTGTTGGTTGAGTGACAACAACTCACAGCCCGACGTATAATTATTTTGACCCTAGAAAGAACTCCTATTTAGAGACATTGAAAACATACGTGAATGCATGCTGTAAGACATGTTAAAATTTAAAGCAGTTGGAGAAAAAAATTAATCAATTTTTATCAAACTATTTAAAAGTATATGCACTTATATCAATTACGGAAAAAACTGGTGGATGAGTAAACAAAAATATCTAAAAGATATAGGTGTTACAGAGACACCTAGGCAGGCAGACAGAAAGGCAATGAAGAGAAAAAATTGAGGCGATACAAGTTACAAAAAATAAGTATGTTGTCGGTTTTTTAGATTAGCTAGTTTGTTGGTTCCATTCCTTCTTATTCAAATTAGATCAATGTTCGGGAAATTTTGCAAACTTTGCAAGAGTGCAACTTGTGCAAGAGGTTTCTTAAAAAAATGGAAAAGATTTTGGACATACTACTGCATTTAAGAATGTAAATGCACAGTGAACACGATCAACTGACTAAGATCAGTTCATGAGCATTGATCACACTTCAAAATTTGCGGAAAGACGGCTTAGACAATCGTGGGCGTTCATCACATAACATGTAGATGTACTCACTTTAGCAACTATCTATATTTTATAAAATCATAATTTACATAAATTACTTTGATAACCATATTAATATACTAAAGGTGTTACAATGAAGAGGGGCACATTGAACCTACATAGGGTAACACGGCCAACAGACAAGAAGATTAATGCTATTATGGCAGTTCCTATTATACGCATTACGGAATAACCTACGTGAATTAATTTTAATGTTAAATGTTAACGTATAGGCGAGTTCACTTTGCCCTTAAAATGTCGGTCACTTGGCAAAGACCATGTTGTAGAAAGAAAAGAAAAATCGGCAAAAGATAGGCGCACAATTAGCATATAAAGAAAATCACTTCTGGCGCATCCGCAACTCTTCCTTCAACGATCCATCAAACAACCTCGAAAAATCGTTTCCTCCTTGTGGTCATGTTACCTACTACAATTATAAGTTCGTCCAGACAGTTAAGTTGTTGTTACAGTCTCTCATTCACAATGATTACTTTTCGGCGTTCTTTTATAAGCACTTTAAAAGCGACGAAATATTTCATGGCCTAATTACAACTACTTCTAAGAAGTTATAAGTATCCTCGGGCCTCGGCCCAATATAGTCCACAGTTAGGCAGATTTTCTAATCCATATTATCCACTTTGGTAGAAAAATTACGCAGATTAGGATCACCTGTTTGCTCTCAGGATTTGGTTTCTTACTTGATGTTATATCCAACAGTGGTGACGAACAATGCCCATTCATGGTGCATAGAGGATTGTGTTTGCCAAGAGCTCATGCCTGTTTACCTCTAGCGTAGATTAGTTTTGCTAATATTAAAATTGTCTAAATATTAATGTCCCCCTCTGTCTCTTTCTCTCTCTCTCTGAATGTCTGTCATTGAAATGCTCCAAAAACACTAGTGGTAGTGTGCAGTGGTAATGTGGTTGTAAAAATGTATCAAGTGGTACTGCATTGGATATAGACGTATATAACATATGTATATGTATTGGGTATGGAGCGCAAAGGCCTCAGACGACTTACAGTGCTTTTTCATGCGCTCCACGTCATTACACCTCAACTATGCACCCCTAGTGAGCGGAGATATTTAACGAATTGGTGTCGTTTTAGCTATATTCGGAATTTGAAAACACTACCACAGACGAGTTTGCTTTCTCCAAAATTTTGAAAAAGAATTTCTAAAAGAAGTAGTTTTTAGTTTCATGTAGATAAACATAGTAATGGTTTTTGTGCACCATTATTTAAATCGTAACATACCTACATATTTTGCACAAATCACCTTGGTAGTGGGTTCGTGTGTTACAGTTTGTGTATATATAGCGCACAAACTAGTTTTACATTCATGCATATTTGGTCATTTCAACATATAAGAAATTTGATAATTTTACGTTTTAAAATCAATAAGGCGTTTTCTTGTTTACCACATAATTAAAAAAATTCAGTCTATTACATTTTGTAATAAAATATACATCATACAAAAATATATCATTATTAACAGTAGCTGTTATTATTACAGCTATTGTTAACAAATCTTTTACAGTAAATAACATAGCTAGAGTGTCTTATGACTGGAATTTGTTTTGCATTTCGCATCTGTGTGAATTGATGTTGTTCTACATACTCAGCAAGCTGCATACAAATCACATTCCACATGCAAACATATTCTGCTTGCAAAAACCTATAATAAATGTTGTTTAGCCTCTGGCATCCATTTATACATAATAAGCATTTATGAAACATTTTCCTTACTTGAAAATTTAGGCACGCCTTTCCCAGGTAGTTTACGTTTTGCAGCAAAAACAACATAATTTAAAATTAGCCAAATAACCTTGGAAAAAAGTAAAAATTTCTTACACGGTTCTAAGTTGTTTCCATTCTCAAATGGCGAGGTTCCATTATTGCACCTGAAATGGTAAAAACTGAAATCTTCAAAAACTAATGTGGGCTAAACTTTCTTTTTAATGTGTCACTGTTAAAAAGAAATACATTAAGCCACTTCACTGTAATCCAATATCCCCACGAATAATGTAAAATTCTGATTTCACTTCACTTCTTCACTTACTACAATGAACTTCGCACAGTGTTATTTTGCAGAAGAAAACAACTAAATTCGACAGCCATACCACACCATAACTCCTGATAAAAATCAACGGAATTTACACAGTTTCTCAAGCGGAGCAACCAAGCGCTCACCGCCCCCTGAAGAGGTGTGCCGTATAAAGCACAGATAGTTGAAAGTCAGAAGTGTGACCGCATCTCTGTTACAGCTTACATGCCTTCAAGGTTTCAGTGCAATGCTCTTCCATATTCGTCTTTGTCTTTTGTTTGGCCGTTCTCCCGGTTTAATTACAGGTGGACATCCATTGCGTCAGTAAAGTTTGTCACCTGGTTGCCGTCCGAACTGTCGAAAGAACACCAGTAGCAACAATAAAAATATTAACAACACAAACAATGCAAGAGGTTTTTCAGCGTCTACAACACTGGCCACAATATGGTGACGACAATGACCGTGATAACGGCAGTAATTTTGATGATCACTACTAACACTACCACCAACCGCCACTAGCAGCACCAGCGACGACGGCGACGACAACAACGACAACAGCAACAGTAGCAGCTGATAGGTCTCATTTTGTCAAGTTGTGCAGTCGCGATTTGGGAATTCATTTAGGTAGAACAACGAAATAAATCGCAAAAGGCAAATCGTTTTCTCACTCCTATTCTTTCAAAAACAACAAATTCTACAAAAAACTGATTGATGGTCTGTGCTGAGATTGAGCGAATGCGGGATGTCACAATTAGTATCTGTTACTTGTCCCGGAATTCGTGTTTAGTGTCACTGAAACTGACGCGTCCGAGGGCTATCATCACGCGTGGACAAATACGCGCAGGTGACAATTATAACACAAGCAAAGTCAGACAACGACCCCTCATGCTCGTGTATTAATAACACAGGAACTTCAATGACTAGCTGAACTGATACCATCAGATTAGTTTTTTCCTTACTGGAAATAGCAGATAGCCTAATAGTACTTTAAGATACATCTGAAAATGCAAAAGGAAAAGCAAAAGAAATCGTATAAGTTATAAGAACGTTAAAAAGATTGTTGTCATTCAAAAAGCATAAACAATGTGTCACTTAATGGTCAAGATGATTTGTTTATATTCTTTTAAATCACTAAAGTTTCTCACTTAAACTGGTGTTGAGTAGGTATAATTGATTGGACTGAAATAAATTGAATTGAATTAAACACTTGTAGCTATATTTATCATTTATCTTATTGCAGCTTAAAAATAAATTTATGTTAGTATCTTGTGACGAAAATGTGGAAGATGGACAAAATGTTGTTGCATGATAAAGGCCATCTGGAAAAACGCGTGCAACGTCATAAAACAAGCACAGAATTGAATTATACATGTACATTAATACGCACATCTTAAAAAAGGAAAGAAAAGTAAAGCAAAGCAAAACAAAAATTACGCAGTGACTAAAAATAAAAAATACAATACACACTTGTGACATTAGGCTAACTGTTTCTTGTCATAAGACTTTCGCAAATTACATAGAAATTTTTGATTTTGATGCAAAGAGTTTGAGTCAGTGTCAGACTGTGGTATGTGGACGTTTTGCTCATTTTTGTTAATTAACACGGATAATGATTATGAAACCATGGTTGTTTGTGGTATTAGTCCGTATCACTCTGCTTATGCGATCAGGCGTGACATTTTTTAGAATTTTATCATGGAAAATACAAAATGCAGTATGTATACACACCAGAATGAATGAAATGGCAGTTGGTGGTTCCACCTTTAGGGAAGCATGGCCAGTGAAAATTTATTTGCTAGTTTCAGTTCATCATTTTTGCTTTGCGACACTAACAATTATGTTGGTATGTGTCGCCATCTATAAGTAAATACATTAACTTGCTACAGGAGTCAAACTAGCTACGATTTTTCCATTTTTCGGCAATCATTACATTCTGACATTACAAAATGTATCGGCAATGAACTACTTTATGAGTTATGATAATGATTATTCAATTGTTACAGTGACAATTTCTAAGTCTCTTTTTTCTGGATGAAGACTGCAAACAGCTTTGCCATTCAAAATCGAACGTTAATCCTTACACAAGTCTTTTAAATTGGTCATGCATAAGTAGTCCTATATGTATTTTTGTACCAACAAATAGATTATAACTCAACTACGCTTCTCAGTAGCTAAGATTCAGATTTGCTTTACCACTTCGAAAAATTTTCGTTGAAAGATTCAGGAAGGGCAATAAAATTTTAATTTTCATAATGAACTTTGATCTCGAGGCACTTGGAAAACAATTTTATTGAAAGCGTAAGTAAGTTTCCAACTAGTTCGTGTGGTGGTAGACTTTTTTCATTGAAGACCAGTATTCCGGTCGTTTAAGATTTCACAAAACCTTGATACTACAAATAGATCGAAATAATTAAATACTCTTATTTCTTGTAGTCGGGTAAGCATAACAGTGATACATTTCCTGGAATAAGTGAGAAATCGTTACAAAACGTCCACTTGTTTTCCATGTTTTTCCCTTATGTAGGAGATAGAGACTGTCACCAAATTTGTGAGGCTTAGCCAAGAAGACCTGACTTAAGTTATATCGTATTTCATAATGATTATCAATACTGTGTGCGATCGTTTTCACTTGAGAGGCTTTTATATAGGTCTTATATAGGCCTATTAGCCAATCACTCAGTACCGTTAAACGATTTCAGCTGTTCATGTATGCATTATTTAAATTTTTAGTGTATTAATAAATATAATTTAAACCCAAACCTAGCTTAGTGCTGCCATCTGTGTTTTATCAGCGATCTGTGTAGGATTCAGCTCGAGATTGAGTTGACTCTTCAAAAAATACCAAAGGTGCTCTTTCTATCTCTGATCAATTGCCAGCAACTGTGAACATAAATATCTTTAATCGAGCTTACACTATACTGCTTATCATTACTGCTAAATTATCTAAAATTGACAGCAGTATCTACGTGAGATTAAGATACCTATATGTAAAAGACTGCTGAAAGTTTTCTCATTTATTTTTTCCTAAGCTGATGGTCTATAGTTTGCAGATATTTGCCAACAATACAGCTGTTTTGGCGTCCTATCTTTTAGAGTCAACCAAACCAACTTGCTAAACATGACTGACTGCAGGAGGGAGGATGCTATTATCATCACAGATGCGTGAGAAAACACGGAGACATGTGCAGCTGCGAACAGTGAACTCAAGACTATACCGTGACAGCATGTTTTCTGTTATTTCAAGCTATGACGTCTGGATTATATTATAAGCCAAGTGGCTCCTCTTTATGGATTTTTGCTGTTAAGTAGCATTAACTTTCATAATAGGTATGTAAATTTAGCATGTTGGTAGCTTGAATTTTGGTTCATTATTGTAGTGAATTTAATGTATGATCCCAAATGCTTACCCTGGGATCCTTCGTCTAATGGAGTAGTTGCTGACATTGACTAACTTTCACTACATATCGCCGATAAATGAAGTCAGTTTTGCACCCATATAGTCACGTTCTAGGTAAATCGCAAACTGAAATTACGAATATTACCACAGCCGATATGAACTGTCATATTTTCTTGGATTTTTACTTTTAGAAAAGGAAAGACTAAAAGTAATACAACAATTATCAAAACAACGCGACAACGTTACTATAGTAATAAGAACAAAGTTATGTTTTCATATAAGTCTTATTCGACTGCAAAATTTTTAAACGTAGCACACAGTATCATCATTACCATTTACATTTTCGTTACCTCGTTGCCTGCCTATCTTTCTTTTGATCAGACGAATCTACTATCATTCTGTCATTATAACGTCTCATAAATTTATAAAAAGAACATATTTACATATTCTTCACGAAAATCGACAGCGAAGTTGCTACACACAGAATAATTCTGGCTTTCAAATTTGAAATAGAAGCCCAGTCCAGCTCAGACAAACGTTTGATCACCATGACCATGACTATATATCTGTATCACTTGGATTCGGGTTTGTAAAAAATGGAGATAGTAGCAATTTGTGCGGCACACACAGTGGTGATTAATGAAAAAAATTTCTCTTGTTCTTTTATTATGTTTTCTAGAAAATTCATTGGTGGGCTCGAATCGCTAACAATGAATTAGAAAAGATTTAATTTCATTTCATCTTGAAGTTAATCATGAGAACTAGGACCATAGCATTTATATTCATGTTGGTAAGTTTTCGTGACGACATCTTTGCTACTTCTAGAGCTAAAATTTTATATCCACTCGGATACCGGATACGACTGATTGACAAAAGAAAATAACCTGACTAATTGGCTGCTGGCTAGCTGTCTGACTGACCGAGTGAGTAACAACTTGTGAATGAATGAATCAATGAATCAATAGCTGGCGCTGGCTGGCTGGCTGGCTGGCTGGCTGGATGAATGAATGAATGAATGAATGAATGAATGAATGAATGAATGAATGAACGAACGAACGAGTGAATGAATGACTATTGAATGAAGGAATTATGTCTATTTGCTTGTGCTACATAGTTATTCCAATTGAAATAACCGACAACCGACTGATTTAACAGACTGTCAGTCAAGTAGCTGGCTGATTGACTAACTGACTGCCTGACTGCTTTTACTTTCTTTTTACCTTGCCTAGTTCTCCATTCCATTCTCTTGTGTCTGTCTTCTTCCTTTGTTTTATTCTGCTTCCGTTTTTTGGTTGAATGTATAGCTGTAAGCTAAATAGGATGAAGATAATCGCAATAATAATAAGGTGTAGAGTTTGTAGCGTATAATTTGATATTTGTAATGGACAGATTTGTCGATTGTACACAATTTTGATAATAATGCCAAATAAATTACTTTAATTTTAAATTGACAAATTCTATAGTTGGCATTTTATTCTATTCTTCTGGCCACTTCATCCAACTAAGGGTGGTGTGGAAAATTAGCAAGTTAAAAGTATAAACGTAGAATGTGGATCTAGAACTAAACTGTCGATTTGAAGAAAAATCGACTTGCGTTTGTGCTTTTTTTTTGTTACTTAATCACTAACGTGACAGCTCTAGCTAATATCGTGTTATGTGTTTATTTTGACTCCAGTCGCTTCCTTTTCTGATATCGGAACCCAGAAGAAGAAAACACTTTACCGACCGACGCAATCGAGTCAATCCACATGCCGGACACTATCATTATCTTCATAAAGAATGGTAATCATCTCGACTTTCAGAGCCACCAGAAATATTACAATAATTATATATGCACATATTTAAAGAAATAAAAAAATTGGGCTACTTAATTATAACGTCCACTCAAAGCTGTATTAGAAGGATTCTGCTCCCAATAATATTATTCGCTTTTGTTGCAAAAGACTAATGAAACATTTTTAAAAGTGCATGACTGGAAATCCTAATGTCCTTAGTTAATTGTTTTTGATTTCTTTCAATCTGACATTAATGAGTATTTAATAACTTTCCTTTAATACACTTAATTTAATTTATTCGTACTGATGTCAAAATAATAATATTATTATTGTTCTATTAAAATACCTAATAGACTTGCAGAGTTTTATATTACTCTAGTTCAAGACAGAGAATCGTTGAACTCAAATTTGGACTCGTGTCGCACGTCCTCAATGTTGTTGGGCAGAAAACTTGTGTTAAGCTGACAGGGTGAGTAACGTTTAGTATTTTTCGTTAATATGCAGTCGAATAGACTAATATGCCTAAATCTTATTTTTGTCTATAGCTATATAGAGAATGCAGAACACAAAAGTCCATGAAGTTATTAGTCTTAAACATTAGTTAAAGCCACTAGTAAAATTATTTATTATATTAAAGAGTGAGAATATAACTACTGTACATAGATTTCTAGACATCGCATCTTGTATAAAAACAACTAAACGAACAGTCCCCACTAGCACTAAACAAACAGACTACACCTAGTCCAATTTTACTTTGACGTTCACCATTAATCTTTAACTTTTCATCTTTTTGGAAGAGTAAGAACTAACATTAGTATGAGGTAGTAAGCTGAGGTGAGTAACATGCTACGCTCAGTCAGCAGGAAACAAAAAGCACATTGCTCCATCTATCGGTAAAAAAAATAAAACGGACTTTATGGCGTTTTGCACAAGTGAAGTTACAATGCTTATTTTGATCTCTATTTTAGGGCAACATCACTCATTACAACTATCAATGCAGAAGTCGAAGGTTATGATGCCGCCTCGCGAGTTAGCGTAGACATTTTTTATCCTACCGCTCCTATTTCTTTTATACATGTGCATAACGCCAGCAAGAGCTTAGATGATATAAAGGTACCTGGGATAAGTTTCTTCTACGATTATCATTAAAAACCTCAGAATCTAGCGCGAAAACTGAATGTGTAGGTAAAATGGCACAGCTAAAAATGGCACAGTAAAAATGGCATGGTAAAAATGGCACATGAAAGAATGGCACAAATGGAAAAAAAAGTAAAATGGCGTAGGTAAAAATAGCACAGGAAGAAATGGCACACTTTGTAAAATCTGTGTTTAGGGTTAGGTTTACAGTGGGGGATAATTATTTTACTTATTTTTACCTCTGCCAAGGAAGTCATGATTCAACATAGTTTGTTTGTTTGGTTTTTTCGTCTGTTACAACAGTAAGCCTATTACGCAAAAACTATCTAACAGATTTCCAAGAAACCTTGTGAAGAAAGGCGGGGTTTAGGGTACCAAATTGGGAATCTTTTCGCCAGTTCTTTTTTCGCAAAACTTAACCGAACACCACATATAAAAAACATTCGTGAGGCATTTTGTGAAGGTCTCAGTGGGAGTGTTTAATACTTATTTTTTATTATCTCCACCTAGACAAACAACTACGAGTTAGTTCCAGTTCCATTTCGAGAAATTCTCGCTTGTAAAACTGTGTAGCGCTGTCTACAACCTTTGCTTATTAATGTGTATAGCGTTATAAGGTGATTTGGTATGTAAATACGTATACATTTGTCAGTCTATTACCATCGCCAAAATTAATTTTAAAAAGGGAGATAAACACTATGTTTAACATTCGTGCATTATTGATTATAAATCTGTTTAATAAACAAATATTAGCCTTTTGCTACTCTATATAATACCAATACTGGCACATTTTTGTATATTTGCTTGTTTATCTTTTTGTTAATTTTTTTAATCTAAAGAATCAGTCGAATAAGTTTAGGATTGTTCAACTTTGGTAGAGATCTGCTTCCTATTGAGTGCATTCTAGTTTTATTATGAAAATCAATTGCACCAAAATACGTGCCTTGCTTTTACCTGCTTTTATATTTGTGCCATTTTTTGCGTGCCACTTTACCGTGCCATTTTCACCGCGCCACGAGAAAACTGCACAGCATACGTAAATGTGTTGGTGCAGTGTGCAATATCGTTATAAAAACTAGGCTGCGCAGCGCGAGCCATCCTACATTTTCAAAACATTTTATCCGACATTAAATTTAATAATGCTCGTCGTTGCACGTTGATAACAATTTTCTTTTACTTGAGGTGCCGTAAGCAAAACAAAATAAAGCTAGAACCAGTGGCAACGGACACAATATGCACAAAATTGCTCGCAAAAAGTGTTTATTTCATTGTAGAAGTTGAAGTGTGCAATACAGTCTGGTCTGTCAGCCGAAAAAAGGGGACTGATTGGATACAGCTACCAAATTTCCAGGAATGTTTTTAGGCCATTTTAGGTCAAAATGGTACAAATAGTACATTCCTGAAAGTTTGGTAACTGTATCCAGTCAGTCCCCATTTCATCAACATTTGGCCTTAACAGACCAGACTAATAGGAAAGCTGTGATAGATATTGCATATGGTAGAGTCATCTATAAATGAAAATACTGCAGCCAAGCACTCATACTATATCACGAAAAATAACATGGCATTCAAATATGAATATTGATGGTGGTATGGGGGTGGCAGCTTAGGTGACTTTAGATTTTTCGCCGCCTCGTTTCTGTTTCCATTTGTTAGTCAATGATTATGCAGCGTACTTTATTATGTAACACAAAGGGACAAATAAATCTATTGAATTGACTGAAATGGAATTGAAATTCGAAGCCCAACTAATTAAATTCTAGATTTAAAAATAAACACAAGCATTATTTGCTAAATAATTAGGTGATCATGTCATGTTATTTTAATTAGGCATGTATGTAAATAGATCGATTATTTTCTTCTTTATTTATTGTACAGTAACGACTAGTGTACAATATTGTACAGTGTACGACTAGTATTGACTGTGTTATATGGTGGCCCTTGTCGTTAATAAGCAATTATGCGCTTCTGGAGTCTCTTGCATTTATAGTAATTTTTGAAGTATTTGTTTTTATTTTTATTTTACTTTTATATTTTGAATAACGCTAATGTGTATGTAATATTATTTGACTAATAAGCTTGCTAATAAATAGTAGACCGAATAAGCGATTATTTATCTTTTTGCGATTGTAGGTCATTTATAATTATAAAACATCGCGCAATGAATTGATATCTCAAGCGGAAGTGCACATCACATCAGTTATGATCTCAATAGATGTGGATGCAGACAGAGATGGACTAGTAGAATTCAACAGCAGTTTTAAGGTAAGTGCACGTTTACGTTTTTAGCTTTTTTAGCTGCCCCAAAGAGGTAAGACTAGTGCAACCCCGATTTTTGTAATCATATGTAATTATATACATATACATTTTTCTATAGTTTGACGCTATTGTCAATTTGTTGATGCACTTGCTGTTATGTGTGAACGACGCTCCGTGTGCTGAGGTGTCAATTTCTGGCAAAATATTTTTCAAAATTTATGATGTTAGTCTGATCGCTTAATTAGTTTAACTGTTTGTTTAGTGATCAAGTTACTTTTGCATCTTTGCAAGGACTTGTGTTGCCCTCTACGTAGTAGTCTTCAAAATTCGTTGAACATCAGGTTAATTTGAAGGAGAACACAGTTGTTTTTGGAATTAATTGCAACGCAAATGCTTTTTGTTCTTTCTGAATCAGAATGTTATGCAGTATTCCAAAAAATTAATATGCAATAATTGAAAAAATCGAAATTATCACACAATCTGAACTTAAAAATGCAAAAGAAATTTAAATTATTCTCATCTCCCGCCCGCCAAACGAACACGTGAGTGGAGGGATCGGCTAATTTCTCAGTCCGCAACAAATCGGTCCGTAAATTGCAAATCCGCAGTCCGCTTGAACTGCATTTAAAGCGGCATTTTGCTCCCGCCACTGAACTTTTCAATTTGTGAATCGAACTCCTGCCCGATTCGCAAAATTTCAAATTAGCAATCCTGCTCAAAAAGCTAACTTTAATCAAAAGTTAATTCTTTTACCAAAAAATCTTGTACAACGATAACTTACATTTTGAAAAACGCGCAGCTGCAGTACGTGTGATAAAAAATAAAAAAATTGTTGTTTGCAGTCTGTTCTCATCAGGAAAACAAAACAAACAAATTAATTGAGAATGACAGTAAATATCAGCAGGATAAAATAAAAACGGACTCATTTACTAAACACAGACTGCACTTCGGCGATTAACAGTGATAAAAAAATGTTTTATGCCATCCGCATTATTTTCAATAACAAATCTGTAGTTCGGTCCGATCTGCAAAAACTGTTGCAAATCTTGGTTGGTTCAATCCACGCCGCAGACTGTGATCCGCTCATCTCTGAACAAACCTCGCTGCAGGCATATCTGAAAAAATGACGTAAGCTGGTGGCAACGTGAATGTTGTGAAAGCACGCGTTGCAAAGCGTCTGTAGTTTCACTCGCACTGCAATTACTTAATTTATTGAGTTCGGTTTTAGTTTATTTTATTACTTTCACGGGGTTAATTCCATGGTGATTGTTTCTTCGGTGATTGCTTTTTATTAGATACTGAGTAGCGAGATAAACAGTATTAATTATTTCTCGTTTAACGTTTTGGATTGTTTGTAGTTGATAATAGTAACTGCAGCTGCATTAGTTTGTTCCAGCACCTGGATGCCGGATGGATAGGTGTTTATTTTGCACGATAACCACATGGTTATTCTTCGTTCAAATGAACGCGCCCATACATGAAATTATCGCGATTTTAAATTGATTTTATTAATTACACAAGACGCTTACCAGAGTTTTAATGCTGAAACTTATTAATATTTTTCTCAAATATTAAAATAAGTTCACCCAATAGCCTTGGCTTTTCTTTTAATGCACGAGTCAATGGGTGGATGTATGATCAAGGAGTAGATGAGTAGAGTAAATCAATGAGTAAATGAATCAATGAGTAGGATAATATAGATGAGCGCAAGTAAATTGGGTCAACAAACAGTCGTGAGTGACTGAGAGCTGGTGTGTGATGCCTGACACGTGAGTGAACTACGGCCACACCATACTAATCTACTACGACCGATGAACTTGTTGCAAGTTCCGAATTCCGACTAACCGAAATTTACAACAAGCACTTGGCCAAGCGGAGCATGAAAATGCATAGTGCTCAGCAATCGACATAGATAAATAACCATATTGATTTAAATTTATTTGAGTATAATAGATGACGCTGTGCGTTGCAAAGGAGCAGCGAGCCGAGCTGGTCATGTATGCGCACGTGCATGTTGTGTGATGTTATAGAGGTCGTTAAGAATTAAGACGTACAGCACTGCAGCAGCAGCGCAGTGCAGGGTTTCAGAAGTGTCAAGAAGGTCAAGTGGCCTGAGGAAGTACAGCATGTCTTCCGGTTATTTAATGATATGGTGAGAATAGCAGAGAAAAGTTTATAGATTTGTCGTGAAATTAGCCTCTTAAGTGCAAAATGTGGTTTGAAATTTGTCGCTAAAAATAAAAAAACAGTGATTGTTCTCATCGACAATGATGTTTCTACTTGGTAACGACGTGTTCGCTCACGACAGCGCTAGGAATTTCGTTTTTGAAACCAGTTTTTCGTTATGGCGTGCAGGGACGCAATTGCTGGACTAGGAAAAAAACGATACGGTGCTGTTCTACGATTATGTTTAGTGCTGATGAGCTTGCTAAATAACATGGGAAGTTACGACGATAAGAGGAAGAATATTCTTTCAAAAGAGTTATCGCTTCAGCTAGGTGGAGGAGAAAACTTGTTTGGTTTGGAACAGCGTGTGTCTGAAATATTGAACAGGGAAAAGTTGGACGAGTTCGAGGCTGCTAAAAAGACTCGCTTGTTTCCACCTGCCATGCATTTCTTCCGTGCAAAAAAACTAATAGATGACAGTCGTGTTTTCAGAATAATTAGAAAGATGCCAAAAGGTGGGTGTTTGCACACTCACGACTTAGCTATCACATCTGGTGACTGGCTTGTAAAGAATGCTACGTATCGCGAGCATTGCTATATGTGTGTTGGCAAAGACAATCTGCAGTTCCGGTTTTCTCTTACTCCTCCAGCAAAAGAGAATGATTGCGAATGGAAACTTGTAGCAGATGAGCGTAAGGCAGCAAGGAATGTTGCTGAGTTTGATGAATGGTTAAGCAGTAAACTGACATTGTTTGTTGCTGAACCAGAGAAGGTGTATCCTAATATAGACGTTGTTTGGAAACGTTTCGAACAGATTTTTGGCACCATAATTGGTTTGATTTTTTATGCTCCAGTATTCAGAGATTATTATTATGCCGGTTTAGCAGAATTTCATGCTGACAATGTAATGTTTCTGGAATTTAGATCCTTACTGGGAGCAGGTGGTGTATATGAATTAGATGGTAGTACTCATGATTTGGAATGGGCACTCAAATTGTACGATGAAACGACAAAACAATTTGTTAATGATAATACAGACTTTATTGGTGCAAAACTTCAATATTGTATTCACAGAGTAGCTTCAAAAGAGGTTGTTCTGGAATGTGTTAAACAGTCTCTTTCATTTCAGAAAAATTATCCGGATATTTTTACAGGATTTGATCTAGTTGGTCAAGAGGATTTAGGAATGCCACTTTATGAATTTCGAAATGAATTGCTGTATCCGTCTACATTAAATCCCCCAGTTGACTTGCCATATTTCTTCCACGCTGGCGAGACTAATGATTTTGGCACATCCTCTGACAGAAATCTCATAGATGCTATACTACTTAATACCAAACGCATTGGACATGGTTATGCGATTACAAAACACCCAATGTGCATTAAAGTAACAAAAGATAAAGACATACCCATTGAACTGTGTCCAATATCAAACCAAGTCTTGGGCCTAGTCAATAATTTGCAAAACCACCCAGCTAGTACTTTATTTGCGCAGGATCATCCCATGGTAATTGGATCTGATGATCCTCCATTATGGGGTGCCAGTGGACTGTCCTATGATTTCTATGAGTTTTTCATGGGCATAGCTGGTCAAGATGCCAACTTGGCAACACTTAAGAAACTTTCTCTCAACTCTATCAAATACAGTACCCTATCTGAACAGGAGAAGGAGAAGGCTTATAATTTGTGGCAAAGAAAGTGGATAATATTTCTGCAAGAAGTAGTTGATGAATACTCGCAAAAAGTGTAAAGTAATCAAAACCATCATTTTCCTAGGTGTACTTTGGTTTGCAAATACTTGCATGCATTTTGGGTTCACGAATAATATTTGCAGTATTATAAATACATTTAATTAAAATTCAAAGAGCTTTTTGAAAGTTATATTTTCTTAAAATCATTTATATTGCCCCATTGTCAGTGTTGTCTGTATGGTGCATCATTATCGCATTTCATCCCTTTTATATATCCTGTATGCCTTTGTATATATGTTACTTTATTTGCACGATAACGTGAATAAATATCATTTGTATTTACTTTGCTTTTAGACTTGTTGATAATTCTAATTATGCTGATATGTATAGTCTATCAGCTAGTACATGTACTACTTCTAATTCTGCAGCTGTAATACATACCTGTTTGAGTTTAGTTTTTCAGTTGTAAGCCTTCAGTTGATACTTTTTATATTTTTGTTGAGGAGGGTTTTACTTTTATGTGATTTAGCATGGTGTTGTTAATGATAACCAAATTTTAGTAATCAGTCTTTTCTATTAATGTGAATTTTACTATTTAATCTGAATCTATTTAATCTGGCATCTGCTCTTTGCCAAATAGCGATCTTGTGTTGTTCTTAAACCATTTCATTGATTTTGGTCATACTATATTCATTAGATTACTGGCATGCATTCCACATATTTTGGTCTCATTTAAATTAAGTTTGTTGTATGCTATTACATGTTAGTGACTCTTGTGCTTTTTTGAGGTACCTGCTTAAGCTGTAAAATTACCAAAGCTTTTTTCCTTAAGTTAAACTTGAAGTATAGTAGTATATGCCCTATATTAATCAATTGACAGTTGTCATAATTACATCACATTATTTACTATTATAAGTATTGTTGTGGTTACTGTTTACATTCAAGTTCAATTTTCGAACATTCATGTTAACTGATAATTTGATTTTTTCTTAGATTAGATTGTCTACTAACTCCGCTTATATATAACTAAATTCTTCAACAATGTTCTAAAATTTACTGTAGTACTAGGCTTTCTAGTTGATGCTGGCTTCTGTTGGTCTGTTCAGTCCTACATATTATGAGTAGATGCATGCACAGATTATGGCCTGTTCAGTACCTACATATTGTGATTAGATTAAATAACTAGTTTGGGTGGTCACATAGCCATGGCAACATTCCACGTCTAAATTATAATTTATAAGGAAAACTTTTAACATTTTATTTTAAACTCTAACAATACCCGTGCTTGCTTTTTTATTGAAAAATTATTTCATTTTACTATTATTTATTTATTTTAATACTATTAATGCACTTTATTATTTTTTGGCTTCATAATTTTGCATGATTGAGTTATATCATGGCAAATGGAAGTTAACTATTATGGTCAAACTGTATTTTAACACTAATCATCAAAGCAGTCATCATAAATGCTTTAACACGCTGTGTTTTGTGGTTACATTCTAAGATTGTAAAGCAGTAGTTATAACCTACGTGCTATTTTACTTGTTTTATATTTTCATTTACTTGCTTTCCTGTTTGATAGCATAAATTGGTTGTTCTTGCGACTCACTGCCGAACTGTGCGTTTTTTTTAGCAATAGCTGGTTTCGTTTAGCTGTAAATACGGAGTATAGTACTTGTATTACAACTTTCATGCAAATTGCAACTTTCAGTATATAAATTTCGTCACTTATGAATTTGAAAATAAAAAACAAATCAATCAAATCACTGCGTTACTTTCTTAACAATAGTGACGAGAGTGAGAATCACCTTGTCTGAGAAATCCTTCCTCATACAGACTTTTGTGTTATTTGATAGGAGTAAATTTTTGCGCTGTTGTCTGTTGATTAAATTACATTCAATGACGATAGTAATGCGAATGCATGAATAACATTTACCTTGACCGAGAAATCCTTTGTCGAGATTAAATATTGTGTTATTAGTAGGTTTAATATTTGTGTGCTTTTTGTCAGGTTATGCGTTAATGATAATGATGAAATAACATTCGCTTTGATTGAGAAATTTTTATTCTTTCTTCACGACTGTGTTATGTGCCCTTGGGTGATTCTTAATAAGAATTTGAATTTGAGCAATAATAAATCCCAAAAATTAAAGAATAAAAAACACGATATTTCTTCTTTATGCGCTGTTAATACGCGTAACCTTTTGTACACTGATCACAGTTGCGTACGCAACAAAATAGTTTCTCTCAGAATAAACGTACAGTCAAACCTCATTATACCGCCTACTTTGAGGATACAAATAAAGTTGGCAACTTGGTGCATTATTGCATTGTAACGACGTATATAATATTATACCGGCATGCCTTTGCGTACGCATTTTCCTTTGCGAAAAATTTGAGGTTAAGCAAAGTTGGTATTACAAAGGGAGTACGATAACGAAGAAATCTTTATCGCACCTTGACTGTAGCTAACGATTAAAGAATTAGTTAATCTCACTATGTTTGTGATGCCATTAGTTGACTAGCTGTGTTGCGCCACCGTTATTAAATTTTTGACTTTTTCACTCGCCAGATGGCGCAAGGGGATGAAATATGAAAACATATTTACGTAGTAAATGAATACAGGGCTCTGCTTATAACATCTACAAGTACACATTGTTGACCAGGCTTGATGTTTATTGTTTAACAATCTCCAGCACAAAGATAACGCTGTGTAACCTGAGTGTGTTCTACAAGTTGTTAGTTACCTTGCAAAGCAAAATTATATTCATAAAGATCCTTACAGTGCAGTAAGGCCAATAAAACAAATGTTCTAAACATAATGTTTTGCAAAAATTATGTCATTGACTTTATTAATTAGATTTAGATTTACGACACCACGTTGCCCCTAATTTTAATAACACGGTGTTCTCTACATGTTTTTACAGTATGTGAGTGTGAACTTTTAGCCTTTTCAAAATAGTTATTTCAAAATCATTGAATTTTCGGAAAAATTGTCAAATAATTGTCAGTGCAATTGCTACAAGTAAAGAATCAAAATTTGTTTTTATTTTAGCATTGTCCACTGTTTCATTACAATTTGCGATAATTATCAGTGTGTAGCCCAACACCAGCTTGATAAAAAAATAGATTTAGTAAGAATATAAAAATCACACATGCACGTTACATTTACAAAGCGTTAACACTGCCTGTTTTTTCGGCATTACCTAGTGCCACTGCATAAACATCAAAAAGGCCGACGTTCTTTAGCGTTCGCTCTATTAGCTTAATACAATTTTGTTGCGTGCGCATTGTCAATGTACCAAAATTTAACGTGTTAGTTTTTTTATATGTCAACTTTGTAAATAAACTGTTCTTATGTTGTAAAAATTATGAATTCTTTGCAACACAAATCACTGAGAATATTAGGTGATTCCCAACACCTAGTTACTTAATCAGACATAGTGTAAATAATTTGTAATCTTAATGTGAAATCATTTTTCTTGAAATTTATAGCTCATTTTTCCATAAAAGGCTGGCGGTAGTTTACCAAATTTCAGATGTTCAAGAAGTTTACAATATCAGACTGCTGCATGATTTTAGTTATCAAAATTGTGGTACAATTATTCAGGTAATAGGCTGTACAGTCACAAATCAACACTGCACATGTCGAGTTTTATTATAAAATTTGAGCTGTTCTCAATTGTTTAAGAAGTTGACTTTTTCGATAGGTAACTGTGCATAGCAGATTAAGAGGCATCTCTAACCCTACGTACTTTTGTTCAATATGAATGACGTATCTATAATCTGTTTGATGGTCATTTTATATTTGCACGATTCTTTATTTGACTTTATCAGCTCATGTGTAAGTTCGACCTTATATTTATACTCCGTATTAACTTGTGTGGGCTGTATAGTTAATATCTGTCAATCTACCACATGCGCGAAAATTCGCGGCATTAGCATGATTTAGTCGACTATAAGTCTCATATCGCAAATCATCTTACGGTTAGGGAAAACCTCACTTGATTCACCTCAGAATAATTACACTTCTTGTGTGTGGGCCAACAGGTAATCGTACTACCTTAAGGGTGTTAACTGACACCTGATAAATCATATAGATTAACCGGCAAGTCTACATATAATACGGTTTACAGACAATACTGATAAAACAGCAATCCGTGTAAAAATCTTGATCACACCTTGTTTGAAATCCTGTATTTACTTAATTACTGGATTAATGTATTACTTATGAGAAATAGCACTGCGCTGTGCAGGAAACAAAATATTGATAAAAAAAAGATAAAAAAATGTAATTTGCGTGCGGAATTTTTTCTCATTTTTGAATTATATCGCCCGTATTTGTACATGTCACATACGATAACATATTACCCCTTAATTACATAAATTATAGTTTCAGAAACCTACGAAAAAAATTAATCACGAAAGTTCCTTAATTTTTTTTTATCTCGCAATTATCTTACATAATGCTTTATTCAGGTAATTTCTGGTTAACAACTCGAACATTTTTCTTTATTTCATTTCAAGTACTCGAAGAAACGAAAAATGATTATGATAATTGCGTCATCGGATATTATTAATAAAAGTATTAAATTCGTTAATGAGTAGGTGGGTTGGTTTTTATCAATGATTATAGTGACTTCTCGCTTCAAACATTTGTCAGTGATTCATCTTTAGAGATAACTGAAAGAGTTACACAACATCTCGGTATGAAGGAAGAGATATTTATAGCAACTGTAGAGAAGAGTGGCTTTTAATAATGCTGTACCAGTACTGTAGAGCTACTGGTCTAAACCACTAACAGCTGCGATTATGTAGGCATACGCATTGCGCATGCTCAGAAAAACCTGTTGCGAAAACCTTCGTTGTGTGTGTTTGGTGTTTAAGTTCATCTTCCATAATTTGTTGAAGTTGACAGGAATGTGAGGCGTACAGTGTATTTTCTGTGCCATACGGGAACAGGAACATTTTAACGTTGGTTGTGCGAAATTCTATTACAATTTTAGTTAAAATTAAACGCTTTTGGTTGCCACCATGTACAGTTAGCTTTTACAGTCTACGGCGTTTATTGTATTGATCAAGCAAGGAATGTGATATTACAACAGCGTGAATCAAAATGGCGGGCGAAGGTTGGCTAACGCCGTGCTATATTAGTGTTTTCGTATTATTAGTTGTGATTTCTCCCAGTTTCACATTAGCGCTAAGTAATGCTACAACATGTACAGATGTCAAACGACTTTATAAATCTATGGGTCTGCCAGAAGTGGACAATGATGTGCCTCCATTGCTAATTGAAGGTGAAAACCTTCGAATTTGTAAAACACGAAAAACTTGCTGTACTGAATCTATGGAGAAGAAGCTTTCTCATTATTGTTCAAAAGAATTTTCGTCACTGCTAGAAGACTCTCTTTCCCTTGTCAGAAATCAGTTTATTAAGCAAACTCGAAAATTTGATTTATTCTTTAGAACCTTACTGAAGAATTCCCGACAAGAACTTCACGAAATGTTTCAAAAAACTTATGGCATCTTATATGAACAAAATTCTGAGGTATTTTCTATGTTATTTGATGACTTGGATTCATATTATAATGGTTCAGACTTGAATCTCATTGACGTTATGGATACTTTTTTCAGTAATCTGTATCAACGCATATTTATTCTACTCAATGCACCGTATCATTTTGATGAAAAATACCTTGTATGTGTCAGTGAGTACTTAGATGAGCTGCAGCCCTTTGGTGATGTTCCGCAAACACTGTCGTTGCAAGTTAAGCGTTCGTTTGTTGCCGCCCGGACATTTGTGCAAGCCATCGTTATTGGACGTGATGTGATAAATGCTGTGGGTGACATTGAACCATCACCTGAGTGCCAACAAGCTTTGATGAAAATGTCTTACTGTCCTTCCTGCCATGGCATCATGCAAGTTAAACCGTGTAACAATTACTGTTTGAATATCATGAAGGGTTGCCTTGCTTATCATGCAGAATTAAACACTGAGTGGAACAACTATATAGAGAAGCTGCAGCTGCTGGGGGAACGTCTGAGGCGATCGTTTAACATACAGTCTGTTGTCGAACCCATCAATTTAAAGATATCTAATGCCATCATGAATTTTCAGGATAATGGTGCACAGGTGTCCCAGAAAGTGTTTTCCGGTTGTGGTCAACCACGGCTTAGCACCCACAAGCAAAAGAGAGAAGCAGCTTCTCAACCTGTTGCTGATCCAGTAGCTGACAAAGAACTCGAGTACAAAACTCTTAGGTTTCAGAACAAAGGTAATGGATATAACAGTGATGCATCATCAACTTTGGAGCAACTTGTTATGGACATCTCGAACAAAGTAAAGGCAACAGAGAACTTTTGGCATAACCTTCCATACACAATGTGTAACAAAGAAGATTTGGCTGCCACAGCGACTAATGAAGTAAATTGCTGGAATGGCAACCAAGTCTCTCGCTATTTGCCCGAGGTTGTCGGGAATGGTCTTGGAAGCCAGAACAGCAATCCTGAAGTAGAGGTCGACATCAAACGGGTCAACTCCGTTGTCAACCAGCAAATTTTGCAGCTGAAGCTTGCTTCTTCAAAGCTGTCAAATGCCTATAATGGTGTCGACGTTGATTGGATTGACACGGCAGATATCATGATTCATGGTGTACAAGCCGATCATGGGAGTGGTAGTGGCAGTGGTCATGGAAGCGGCGACGAGTATAGCGTAGAATCTGGTGATGGCATTGATCCGTACACCATTGACAGACTTGATGAGGAGAACAATGTGAGTGGCGGCAAAGATGACTTGCATTTTTACAACCAACCGCCATCAACACCAAAAAATAATAACAGGAACAGAAACAATAAACCTTCAAAAGCTTGTTCAAAAGACATTAACAGCATCACTGTTGGTGTATCATTGATACTGTGGTTGATAATCAGGTACCTCTTGTGATCTAACTACTTGGCCAGTATCAGTGCTTGTCATGGACCTGAGAACTGCAGAATTTGAGGAACAAGATTTATATAAATTTTCTTATCGTGTATAGGGTAGATATTAAAGCAATAAGGGAAATTGCTGGGACAGTAGTAAATCAGACAGTGACATTTATGAAAATGTGAAATGGGTCATACTTTTAACTGTGGTCCTTCTGAGAGTAATGACTGACAGTCTGGTTTAATTTTTTTATTCATTTTGAAGTTAATGTATAAGTGCCCATTTTGTTATGCAGGTTATTTTTAGTTTAAGTAATTTTATATGAGGCTATGATCCTCATTAATAATAATTTTTTGGTAAAAGTGTTAAAAAGTCAAATTACTTCAAATAGGTAGACTGATTTTTTTTTTAGTTTCATTCAGGTTAGAGAGATGCATATAGTTCTAGTTGGCTATATGTTTCACTGTTGCAGTAAGCTAAGCAGTTACTTTATGGTGCTGGTACTGTATGTGTATGTACATTATACAACTCTTGCTGAATGGCATTGCTTACCTTTGGTCTGTGTGAACAGGCTTTATGATGTTTAGCAATATCAGTCAACCATGTTAATGTAAACTGTCTTTTATAATTCTCCACTGCCTTCGAGTTCGGGAATTTTTTATAAGGAATACTTAGAACATAGTTTACCTAGAGTAAGGAACACTATTTTTATACTTTAAATCCAAAGACTTGGGATTATTTATTTATTTCATTAGCATAGTTGGTATAGCCAGCTACAAGTGCTCTGCTAATTTTTATAATGCCTTGGATTTTTTTGGCTTTAGCTTTTTAAAAACTGAGAATTTTGTCACTTTCTGGTGCCAAGATGGTTATAAATTTTCCTTAATTTAACTTGAAGTGCAGATACCAACCTTTCACTTTTGTTTTGACAAGCGAGTGGAGTAGCTGAATAACGAAACTGCTCGGTGCAGATATTTTTAGTTTTTTATCATAAGTTCTTAACCCACCATTGTAGTGGTTTTTGGCACCTTGCAATTTAGCTTGTAATTAGACTTGTTCTGTTGTCCATATTGTGTCACACTGTGTTTACATAAGTTTACACTGTGTAAATGTTCTATAGCTACCAGTTGGTAATTTTATATTACTTGCTGTTTAATTAATTTGTAATACTTATTGTAAATTAAGGATATTAGTTCTATATATTGTTAATGATATGTTTATATGAGTCATTTTGTTCAAAAACACAGATTATTGCAGTTAATGCCATTATGATAAGTCCACTAATTTCTTAAGCACTAGATAGCAACAACCAAATTTCGTCTAAAAGACGAGAAAGTTGCATATTTCTTGACACTGTTACCAGACAGAAACAAAATAAGGCAGCTATTTATTAAAAAAGTTCCGAAATGTAACATTGTTTTTCGTAAATATGTACACGTTTCGTAAAAATTTACGAATTTGCTAGTATTGTAATAGTGTTTATAATGTTTATTAATTGAGGAGCCATAAATATGAAAATTGCAAACTGTTTATACAGGGATTAAGGTCAGTAAATCATACCTTGTGTTTTGAGTTGGTATGTATTATGCCATATATGCAAGATTTTGTTGAACCCAGAATCCCCTAATTGATACATCTTGATTATGTTGAGCATATGCCTCCTAGGATGTACTAGGGGTATATGTTGTAGTCGCTGTAGTGTAAATCACTTTTTGATTATTGTTATATGGATATGTATTGATTGCTTTTCAAAGATCGTGTTCGCTAATAGGTTGTTGTTACAAAATTATGACTTGTACTCAATGGTTCTAAAACTGTGACTTGTACTAAATGGTTGACACTTGCTGGTTGTGATGGCACTCATATTTTGACTGTTGTTTTTAAAGAATTGTCGTTCTCTGTAAAATTGGTTTTGAAATTGGATGGATATACACATTTAAATGTTATGCGTGGTACTATGAATACATTATACATCACGAGGAGAATTATTGTTATTGTTGCTGTAAAATCCAGGTTCTAACCTAGAAAAAATAATTTTCGCTAACGTTACTGAGCTGGATTTATTTTTGTAATATCAAAAGAGGGTTAGTCAATCAGTTTTTGTTAGCTGTTTACGTCACTGCATAGGCTGTAATGGAAGTGTAATCCTTTTAATGTATCTGTTATTGATAGTACGATGTCATTGCTTGTGGTTTTGCCACGACTGATTAACCTTTTTAGCGCTGTGGTAACTAGGAAACCAGAATCATTGATTGGCCTTGCTTAACGTCTACAGTAGCTATTGCCTGTGTGGCTTCAATTATTATACATCTCCCTAGTTACACCCACCCTCCAGCGCTTTCTCTGTGAATGAAAGATGCTGGGCGTAATTATTGATTCAGCCTGTGCCATTTAACTAAGTTGATTTTAAAATAGAAAGTCTAAGCTAGTCGGATGCGAGGTGTGGCACACATTCCTCTGAAGTGATAGGTTTTTTGGCAGTTATTTAGTAACTATGTAACATATTATTATAATGCTTGTATAATAGGAATACTTTTTTTGATAAAGAAAGCGAGATTGTTTTCTGAGAACTGCCATTTGTTTGTGAGTGATGACGCTGACTGACAGAAATTTTACTCTGATCATGTTTATGTGTAAAGTATTAGATATTGTTTTGTTGAAATAACTAATAATTATAATTGATCATGTGTAGCCTAGCTTTCAGTGTAAAAGCGCAAAATCAAAAAAGTGTAGATTTTTTTGTTTTTTTTTATAGTTAAGGTTATGTTTACAATGGCCTGATGATCGCTTGCTAGTTTGGGAGAATTCGTTTTGTCGATGTTTTCATTCTTTCTGCTATGTAACTGAGCATTTTCGTTCATTCTCACAGTTAAATTTCGCGAAATGTCAGAAAAACGGCTTTGTGCTGACTGCGTATCAAGCTGTGTTTATTTTATGCTTTCATCTCATAATTAGCGTGGAACTTGTGTAATTAATAGCTGAGTACGATGGTTTATAACTGGGTTACATTTTACTGACTTGATGAACACGTGTGAATTCTTCACATAGCGTTCTCATGCACGTAGGCATTTTGATTAATGTGCTTCGGTGTTCGACTGGCTGGTTAGATTATATGCAAAAACAGGCTAAACAGTCTGCTAATGTTTAATTAAAAGAAGACTTTAATTTATGACTATGTTTATGCCAATGTTGCTGACCATAACGTTTTTGACATTTGCGGTAGCTAGTTGTTTCGTCTGTAAGTTTCCTAAAACTTTAATTGAGACTGAGGTTGTTTTATCCTGTTTACTTTTCGCCTCTGTCTGTTCACATTCTGTTATCATTTGATGATGTTGCTGAAAGTTAACTTCTAATATTAATACATTTGGGATAGCTGTATTTTAGTACTAAAGGTATTTACGCTACTTTGGTTTTTTCAATCAGTAAGTAGCGTTTGGAGTCGCAAATACTGAAAATGTTTTGGTTCTTGAATTCTAAAATGCGATTGAATATGCCATTTTGAAAATGTTAGAAAGTGCCGCCTGGAATGAATGGTACGCACAGAAAACAGTTCCCATTACAATCTGGTAAACAAAACAGCTCGTGTATACGATAGAAGCATAGGTGCCATTCAGGTTGGAACTTGAGAGAGGACGAGTAGCCTATTATTGTAAATAGCGGTTTTGGTTCTTAGCCCACCGAGGAATGCGGCTTTTATCTGGCTCTGTTGATTCTAAAGGAGTCGTGTATTATTACAAGAAAGACATTTCCCCGGCTTTGTCCATCAACAATGACGTCACCTAGCGTTGAGCCGTTCTGATTGGATGTTGGCGAAGAATGGCTTTATTAGGCGGTATGAGTTCAATTATGCCTTACTGTGCGCAGATAATAGGGCGCTATAATCACTTGGAATGTTCACTAACTGGTTTATAATAAACTAGCTATTTTTTGCCCAACTTTGACGCGATCATCAGACTATTTACAATAGGTAATAAATAATGACGTGTGGAATAATTGAACCTGGCTTTGTAGGGTTCGGATAAAGCCACTGTAAATAATTCTAATTCCAGATAATTGTGTTAAACCTATTCTATAAGATAATATATACGTATCTCTGTATAAGGCACGTGTTCTTTGTTTTTCTAGGACTGTGAATTTTAGCACGTATTACTCACTAAATATGAAACAGAACTACATGTATTGAATACATTGGAATTTTTTCGCCAGAACTACTTGTTTACAAGATATAGGTTTTCAAGCGCAGCGCAACCGTAGAAAAGCGCGGTAAATTGTATATTACTGGTTATAGACAAATAAGTTGCACAATGTAGTTAAAACAGCAAAACATACAGGTTGATGAAAGTCGCCAGTTGGCAAATAAATATTACAAGAAAACATATTGCATAGAAACGTGATTTACATGAAGAACTACAGATAACAGTTGTGGGCATATTACTACTGGAGAACTAGTACAAGTAATTTAGGCTTTAAAGCATATACGTTTAAGTAATTCAAAACAACACAAATTTATTTAGATTTTTGCAGCAAATGTATGCTCGTTTCTTACATTTGGAATAGCGAAAATTATGTTCCCACATTCAGTTGCGAGAAACTTGTGGTTAATATGCCAATGATTAATTACAATACTTTAATAAATAAAATAGTGTTCACAGAATCTTTGTTTTCGAAACTTTGTACTGTATTAAAAATAGAAATATTTTTCTTTTTTATTCACTAAATCTGACTTGCTTAGAGATTTTATCCATTCAAAACAAATGTTAAAAAACTGGGTGTTCAATTAAACAGCACATTACAATAAATAGATGTGTATATTAACAGCGGAGCAAAGTGCTTTTAATCGTACTTCTGGTCCATTATAGAACCCTCTAAAACTGCCCCAATTTGTCTATTTGACAACTCGTAATCTGATCTAAGCAATGAGTAATCAATGGCTTTAACTTTACTAACTACTTCATGAATTGTGATATTAATTTCCCTGAATGACACGCGAAATAATGTATTACATTCTCTTGTACAGTACTGTCAATACTTGAAAATTACCGAATGAGAATGTTTCAAATCAGAATATGAAAATTGTTAAGAAAGCACTTTCGAGTGACATCGCACTACCAATATTCTGTAATTGTCCTAAAATATAATTAAAATTCATGGTAATGTTTACGGTTTTGATCTAACTTCGTTCATAGGAATCAGGCCTGTACATGAAGCCAGTGGAACGAATGCTTCACAGACCGAGGCTTCGTTTTAGGAAACCACATGAAGGTCACTTTGTGCCACCTTAGGAAGAACTAGTACACAATTATTGCATGTGGATTAAGGAAGTTCAAATATAAGAACCGAATTCAAATGTAATTAACTTTTTGTAGTCATCATGGCAACAAAAACCAATTTTCCCTTGCAAAAACTAAGTATGAAGTTGGGGCAAATCTGTTTATTTCCAACAACTTTAAGAGGCCTATTATACCTATTTGCACTAGTATATATGCTAGTATACAATAAACATTAGTTGAAACTGTTTGACAAAATTTCACTAATGACAATGACATACGATAGTGCCAATACCTATGACTTACTGAAAAGCAAAGCTTTAATCAGAGAGATTATGATAAAGTCTGTATAATCGTGCCGTTTAAATTTAACGTTTATTGACTAAATTCAGTTAGAATAAGTGCAAAATGGTTGGTAATACTGACCACTGAGGAAAGTAGAATGTTATAAACTATAGACAAGTTGAAGCAAGTATCGCTAACAAAAATGTTATAACTCATATAACTGTTATAACGAAGCAAAAGGCTTGACAAAATTCCATTTTTGTTCGAGCATAAAAGAGTATTAATTGCTAGGTCAAGAAACTAAATAATCTTTCTCTTTTAAACCCCGAGCAAGTTTTCTACCAAAATTCTGTAGATTATAATCTGATCCCACCGCTTTAACGCCCAAGGCTGTGTTTTTCTGTTCACCACTTAGCAAGTTCAGACGACTACAGTTGACTCTACAGGATTGAATGAATGGAAAAGAGTCTTTAAAAATCGTGGAAAAGTACAGCCTTGTTGTTATAACAAACAAACAACAGAAGGGCGGTGCTGTGAAAATATTTCCCGCGTTAAGATTAACGCAATCGCTTGAACTCGTGGACTTGCTCCTGTTTGAATACAAAATTTGTGTCTATGAGTTGAAATTTTAAATTTTCACCAGTCATAAAGAGCGAAGATGGCTAAATTATTGTGCGCAAATTTGTATAGTGTACCTCATTATCTTAGGTCTTACAAAAATAAAGGTGGACTAGCAAATATTTGTAACGTGCTTAGATTTATAAAAAAAACTGCCTGCAAATTCCAAACTCTTCGTGCTGTTTTGTGCAATTTGTGTAAAAGAATAGCAGTATTGCCTTTTGATTTTGTTTTTGTTAATGTTCTGCTCTGATAAACTTCTCCATCAAAATTTTTAAAATTAAAATTAATGAAATCAGACCTTTGAGAGATGGTCCAACCGGTACTTTGTTCTGGAGCCCAAGAGCTAAGAAGGGCCAAACAGCAACCAGCAACACCCATCTCCTCTCTAGAACAAGCACTTTCTACTACCCCCAGCCCGATGTACACAAGGTGATTGGTGAATGTAACCGCAAATACTGATTTGTGTTATTGGCACTTGCTGCATTAAGTGAATATGTTTATTACATTATATTATATCTGATTATGGAAATAAAGCATTTATGAGAGCTTACATGTAGATTTACTGGACATCAAATCCTTAGCCTGTCTCGGGGCCCAAAGTGTTCTTGTACCGCCTTACAAAATTTCTCTTGGCGGCCCTAAATGAAATCAAGTTTCCTAAAAGTTTAAACAAACGTTGGATAAATTTGCCATTTCACTTATACGACTAATGTGGACGATAGACCTGGCATGGGGCATTGTAATTATAATTTATTTTAGTGTGACAAGTGACAAAATCACTTCTTTGTAGAACAAAAGCACCCATTTTTTTATAAATTACGTGTGTGCGTGTGCATGTGAAGATCTTCGCACTAAAATTGTACATTTCATTTTGTGAAGCACTAAATTGTATATATATGCATTCCATTATACACAATGACGAGTGATGTTATTATTGTGTGTGTGAAGGTGAGAGGGTGCGCGTGTGTGTGTGCGGAGCTTTTATTATGTTCTCCAAAAACGAAAGAATAATCACTGGAAAGAAGTAGGTAACAAGCATTTAAGCATTGGCGTGTAGCTAAGAGGCGGAGGGGACAACACTTTTCAGAGAGTGGCAGGCGATTTGATCAAGTGCACCCAAAAAGTTGATTCTGTCAAGTGAACATTACAAAACAACGTAAACAGTATTATATGCAGTAGTAGGCAAATATAGGTGTCTAATTTGCTCGTCCATTATTCTTGTAGGCGTTGTGACGTATAATTTGCGTTATGAATTTCTGCACAGTACATGTCGTCTTGTGTTAACTGTGAAATATATTTGTAATCACGTTATTGCCAAAGTTACCATTTGAAGAAGCTTCTGAGTGAGCCTGTCGTCCTTTTAAGCATGCAAGAAGGAAGATTTATTTTTTACGTACAATTTTTTTCAGTAGTGCCTTAATATTTCATCAACTTATTTCCACAGTTATCGTATTGTAACTCAACACTGCTAAATATTATAAATCGTGTCAACGATGCGCCATTGCATTTAAAGCCCCGCTCACATCTTACTGGCTAACGCTTTGTACTCGTTGTCGCTGATGCCGGGTAGCAAATTCTCGTTTCAGTAGACTGATAGTGTGAAAATAGGATCGTGTTAGTGGTGTAACATGTAGCAGAAAAGAATTATTGCAAGTACACATTGTTTTCAATGTATGAAACATTGAAAAACTGCAAACCGACGTTTTCAGATTTTTTTTGCGTCTATAACATGGCAATTTTCTCTTTTTCGTTTATTATTACCAGATGGAAATGGCGCAACTCGATACAGACCTGGAGGCGCATAGTCGCAAATTTGCGTCACATTAATGTCAACCAAACGCAGTTGATCCGAAATGGTAGCTGTGTGCGTGGCGTGGAAATCCATACAGCGATTTACACAAAAAAGCACATTAGGTAGAGTTAACGTCTTGTGTTGAATGGTAGGACAAACCAGTCGACTGACAGCAAATGATTTGTGGTGCGCAAAATCCAACTGGTTTTGTGGCCCGAAGGACAGGTACACAGTCTAACATGGAAGACTGTTGCACGGGAAATTGTTAAAAAGAGTAATGATTTTCTGTCAGTTAACTTCGTACCCGCAGGGAAACTGCTCTCCGGTTGGTTAAGTGAATGTCATATGCCAACTAACTTTACTAAGCTGATAATAGATGCTGATCCTTCTTAACTGCGCCTCCCTTTTGTTGTGCTTTTTTTCTTGTCCATTACTGGCGATTGTCGACTGTACAGAAGTCAAACTAATGATTAAATGTTTTTAAGGCGGTAAATAAAAGTAGGTAGCTGGTTTACTTATAACCAGCGAATCTCCTTTCATTGTTGTAAAGAAGCTGCTTTGAGAGCAGAAAATAGAAACAGTTACATTTGCAAAATGATTGTAAAAGGTCTGTGTTTGTAAATTCAGTCCACTTGGTTTTAATTATTACCAATGCAAGGTGATGTGCGTCTTTAGCAATCTCTTGTAATTTGGGGAGTATTCCCTTTTTCCCCACAATGTAATATATGGATACATGTTTTTTTTTATAATAACTTGCTGACTAGACTTAGTTATTATATGAAGTTTTGTAGTAGATTGAGCTTTCAAGTTTAAATGACTTATTCTCGTCATAATGGTTGCTTATTTGATTTATAACAAAACGTACTGCAACCTTTACGGCTCTCTTGTTAACACGTGTGGATTTCTTTTTTTCTGTAAATTTGAGCTTGACTGCTACTGTGCATTCTTTTAATATCTTGCATGTGGAAATCACAAACAGACTAGAATCAACAAGCTCTGAATCATTTATTAGTGGTCCTTCAAGTTACATGTGATCGTAATCCATCATATTCACTGCTGGCGCAGCTAAAGATTAATGTGTAGTAAGAACTAGAGTGATTCAGTGACAGTTTTTAGAATTTTTTATTCTTAATAAAGAATAATCTCAACCAAAAACAGTGACAAAATACATGCACAACGAGTTAACTACTGACGCAATCCAGAAACATCGGATGTGGCAGCCGCTTTGCTAATTAACAATCGGCCGCCTTTGAGAGCAAGAGAGACGGCAAAAAGTGACAAAATACTTGAATACAGATGATATATTGGAGGCTGCTATTCTCAGTACCTACAGTAACTAATCTCCTCCATTCGATCATGTTTTGCATCACCTGCTGCTGCACCTCAAGCCAGACACTATTCGTCCCGTCTAATACAATACGTAATTTATTAGCCAAATTCGCCTGAAATAAGACATGTCGGAATAATGTCGTTGATATGTCAGATAACTTTGAAAAAATTGTCTTGTATAAATATCCAACGCGGAAAACCAGTATAAAGTAGCTTAAAATTCAGACAGGTCTTTTGTTATTCAGTCAATGCTTGCACCGTGATTAAAAACTATGCCGACTGCTTAGATGTGTTCTTCACAAGTCGAGAATTTAGACAATGGTAACCCTAGAAAGTTTGTTGAGCTTCCAAAATGCTAAGTTTACTTTTCTTGAATAATGCTTTGTATGTTTCTGAATGTGTAATTTCCGTGTAAACGACATTGTTACTCTCTTTTGCAGATATCGGTTTTTTGTAGGCTCGAATAATTAGCGTCTCATTCAGCTATGTACCATTAAGTCCAGCTAACAAAATGGCCGCTATATTGGGCCTACAATAAAATTATTAATGTTTACCGCTTTAATAACAATGTAGACTTTCGAATTCGTTTGTTAAGATAAGTTACGACTAATGCCTAATTATCTGGATCGTTAATCAACGTTTTAAAACTAAATGAATACATAATAATTTTTAGTGTTTAAGATTTAGCAACATCTTGCTTATATCCTACCATCATAATGGCGTCACTGATTAGAGATTTGAAACAAGCAAAAAGTTGGAGGTGTAAAATTACTGTTCTGTCGCAAAACATAAACAGCTGCTAAGTTCATGATAGACAGACAAATTCCTGTTTTTTGCCCAGCGATACATCCGGCTTTAATACTTGTTTCTGGGGTAAGATTCTATTAGCAAGTGCATGGCGTGATGCGCATGGTCGCTGAAATTTTCGCCTTTTGGAATTCTATTGGCAGAAGGTGTTAAAAGTATTGAACTATGGCATAATACGACAAAGGCACTCGCTGATTTTATTGTCCATTATACGAATTCGTCAATTGTGAGTGTACGCCCGGACTCTGACAACCAAGGATGGGTTTAGCAGTGACTTGTTTATTTTGACACTATCGATTGGGGAACTTTTACTTATTTACCCAAAATTTTAAGTTTTTGTTATTGATGTACATCTTGCACATGAAGAAAGCCAAATTAAGAATAGCAGAAAAGTTTAAAAATTACATGCCATCTTACCCGCTGTTTACACAGGAACAAGTCCGTACCTTTAATATGGGGGTCCAAAATTTAATTCACTCAAACTGGTTGTTATACTTATAGTCGCCGACTACATAAGGAGACAATGAGTTAGACCTATATAGTTACTGTAACCGTATATAGATGTCAAGGAGAGAAGACGGAACAGAAACTTCGAACTGTCGGTACTTGGTAGGCCTTCCTTGCGGTTATATAAGAACCTGTAACATACGCGGTCATATGATGTGCTGTATTTTTTTAATTGATAGATTACAAATGTGCAATGCGGAGTTACACAGTTGCTGTTTTATAGTACAAAAAAATTTTCAACAAAATCCCTTGCAACTTAGAAGCAGACTCTTTCTTACCCATTCTGACTGCACGAAGAATAAAACAAACAATAATTATTATGCGTGTTAATACTAAGTAGTTACATTGTTGTTACTTGCGAAAGCGTTTCAGTCCCATGTTTGATCTGCATTCATTGTTTATAGCCATGTTTGCATTATGCCTTTGGTATATTTCTTAGTCTCTAGGTTCACCGACAGTGTCTGCGTCTACGCTCAATTAAAAACTTTTACATGTTATTACGACATTAAATATACCCTATGCTAAAAAATTACGACATTGTACGAGAAAAATTCAAAATACATCCTAAACATCTATTTTAGCAGCAAGTAAGTAAGTAATTCGTCTCTAATATTTTACAAGATAAAGATAAGTAAAAGCAAAAATATAATCAAAAAAGAACGAGACGGGGTGGCGAAAAAAATCAACTGTCACCACGTCAGCCACCCCTATCCAAAATTAAAGAAAGTAAAATGACCTTGTCAAGTCGGTATACACAAATTAATAATAATCAACAATATGAAAACAGCAAGAAAATAAAAATAAGTTGGTAAAAATTAACAACAATGAGTTCACGCGAGTTTAAAATTAAAACTGGCGAACAGTAAATAATATGGCGAATGCGGTGAAACAAAATTTAAATTAGCAAGCAAAACATTTGAATTTAGATTAGGAAACTCAATCAAATAGAAAAAAATTTGAATTTAAATCAAGAAACTCAGTCCTACAGAAGAACCAAAGAAACGAGTGAAAGCATTGTGAAAATTGTAAATCATCACCAGGTGAACTTTTTAAACTGGCTAATAAAATATTAAGTTGCCAGGTTGTAGTGTGGCCATTAATTGAGCCGGTCTTCATTCAAAGTGGTTTGTTAGTAAGAACGCACAGGCTTGTCAGGTATTTGACACCATATTTCTTAAATGTAATAAGTAACTTGAAAAACTTTTTCTAGATTGTAATTAGTACTAATGATTGTAAGCTCACTTTTATGTTATACAAATACTCAGTATTGCATAACTACAGTATAAAACCATTTGCAAAATAATGTATCTTGCACAGATAGTCCGACGTACGAAATAATAACAAAAATTAGCAACAAAATTAACACTAAATTTAGCACGAATAGTTTGTTACTATTAAACAGAAACTTGAGAATCGATTTAAATCCTGGCTCACTTTGACTTGAAACTCGATTTGAAGTTGAACATAACCACGTTAACATCGGACTTGACTCAGACGTAGACACAATGACTGGAGACTCGACTCGGGCATAATGTCATTAATGACTCGAGGCTCGGCTCGAAGTTGGGCATAGCGACTTGAGGCTTGCCTCGGACTTCGGCTTATGGACTTGATTCGGACTTGGGCCAGAGTGACTTGATACTTGACTTGGACTTGAGCTGAAAGACTTGACTAGAACACGGTTGTCTGCTTTTCTTTCTCTGGGATACCAGAATATTTTCAAAAGTCATGCAAAAAGTGCAGTATTTGAAAGAACATAGACCTTTGAGAAAACAAAACATTCCTACGTCACACTCTGTTGGACGATTGGACGATTAGAAACTGAGGCAAATTTTTCGATTGTGCAAACAGCTGATTGGGCATACTTCACGAATTTGGCGCATTAGTACGCTAACAAGGTGCCGCAAGAGCATTTTGCACATTATTTTATTTTGAATTATTTTGAAACTTACACTGAAGCACCATTATATATAGCCACCAATGATCGACACTGCAGAAAAGTTCTACACAGTCCGAGAAACAATAATTGTCGCTATTGTCGAAACAAAAGACGAAGATGCTTTATAAACATTCTGTAGCTTAATGGGTAATCACAAAGGATAAATACAGAGTCGCTACTGCTGACTGAAGGCCATCAAATGAATGATACTTTACAAAAGTTTTTAGTACCAAGCACTTCTGCAATTTAAATCAATTTAAAATTAAGTAGTTAAGCAGTTCTAATTAATTAACTAATTAACAAATGACTGCAAATTCTTTGTTTTTAACCAAAGACATCTTAGCAAATCATCCTGCCGAATTTCAGCTTGGTTAGATCATGGGAATATGTATTCAAATCATATTAAAATTAATTAATTAAACTAATTAATGAATTCTTACAAAATTTTCGTTTTATACCAAGGACATCCCATCTAATCAGTCCATCAAATTTCCGACGGGACAGAATAGTGGAATTGCTAAATATTTTGCGTTTCCAGTACGAACAAAATCATAAACTTTGCATTGATATCTGTCCTTGCTGCACTGCAGTTCCACGGAGTGACAAGAATTGGACTACTGAAGCGAAATTTATTCGATTAGACGAATAAGATCCACCTGTGCCCCGGGTGATACCATAAAACCTTTTCTTACCATAAAACGTGGGCCAACTTTAATGACTAATTTAGTCAGGTAAAGTTAGCACACCGTTTTTGTTTCGAATAAGAACGCAGTTTAAAGAAGGAAATTCGGTTTTTAAAACTCTTAAAGTATCAACTTATTAAGTCTAACTCACCGGAAATTTAGCTGTTTCTAAGAATAAAATATTTCAGTTTGAATAAACTGTTTTAGTTTAAATAATGTTTTGGTTAAATTAAACCACTTAATTTAAAGTACGCAATAAACTCTAGAAAATAGATAATGGAAAATAAACCATATAAACCGCTGGAGCCTGAATATCTTTTGTTTTTTCGTTATACGTTAGCCCATTTAGTTTTTTCCAGTTCATGTAAACCATATCAATGTGACGGAACTGATTCCATATTGGTCCGAATACAGATTTGCCAGAATTCTTCAATTATTACATTATAACAGTGAATTTAAAAGAAAAAGTTGTGATAGTCGTTCTTCATAAATTTCCTAATTCGGTAAGTCACCAAAAATCTGGCCATCAGATGTTTAGTCAGTTAGTGTATTAGAAATTTAACAGGAACGTCTTTCCTTTAAATTCAGTTATAGCGTAATAATAATTATTTTTTAAGTACAGAAAAGTTGTTTTTTTCAGAAACGTCGACCCAGAAACATGACCTTTAGTGTTGCTTCTTACAGGACAAGAGACTGTATCTTGTTAAGTAAGAATAATTCCGCAAAATCGCCTGAATCATGGTTTTACTGAATAATCGTGCTGCGTTAATGTTATTCATGATGGCCAAGCAAAAGTGCGCTCAACATGCTCATTGTGCTCGGGATTTCCAGAAATAATTCGTTTGATTCGCATTAGTCACCACGCACCCTGCTGACTGGCTGCATTGTAGATCGGGTTTCTGTAAGAAAAGCGTTAATCCTGGCCTACTGTACGATCACAAAGCTTGCCTGTCATATACCTTGTGAGCTTTGTGGCATAAACAGTAGAGCAAAACCTTGCACTACATGTATATGTAAATAAATATTTACCGCACATGTAGATTGCTGAGATAAAAATAATTTCGCGAAGAATTGTTCACACTATAATTTTGTATTATGAATCATTTACTGTGCAAGTAAATGACTCATTTCAATCTAATCATATTTCGTTACAAAAGTAAATTATACTTGATTCAATGTATGTATGTATGTATGTATGTATGTATGTATGTATGTATGTATGTATGTATGTATGTATGTATGTATGTATGTATGTATGTATGTATGTATGTATGTATGTATGTATGTATGTATGTATGTATGTATGTATGTATGTATGTATGTATGTATGTATGTATGTATGTATGTATGTATGTATGTATGTATGTATGTATGTATGTATGTATGTATGTATGTATGTATGTATGTATGTATGTATGTATGTATGTATGTATGTATGTATGTATGTATGTATGTATGTATGTATGTATGTATGTATGTATGTATGTATGTATGTATGTATGTATGTATGTATGTATGTATGTATGTATGTATGTATGTATGTATGTATGTATGTATGTATGTATGTATGTATGTATGTATGTATGTATGTATGTATGTATGTATGTATGTATGTATGCGTGCATGCATGCATGAATGTATGTATATATTGCAGATATAGTTTCCCCTAACAAGTTATGAGAAGTAAAATTCAATGCTTAATTAATGATGTACTCCTCTGAGAAGTAATATACAAATATAGATGTAATATTTGTTTCAATACAATCAAGCAGTTTAACAGTAAAGGCAGACATCATTGCAATAATTATTCAAATAAAATTACGAAACTTCAGAACCACACGTACTACAATCAATCACTTTGCAATAAAAATGTTTACTATGGTTGTATTATAATAATCGCTTATTTAAAACTTCAGCATATTCAATGGAAAACAGCTTTTTGCATCTTAGTGATATTCAATAAAAAAATTAACAATCATAGCAAGCTAAAATCTGCTCAAAAATAATAATTGACAATTACAGGCCTGCTTAATATTAGTTTGCAATGAATGGACGCAATTGTTCACTTTGTATCTTGTATAGTCTAGGGTTTACAAAAGAAATTGCAGAAATTGCCTTCTGTAAAGAACTGCCCTAATAAATTAATTCTTGAATCGTTCGAACAAATCGCAACAATAGTTTCATTTCAGTGCTGTTCAACGTTTCCAATTCGTTACTAGAACAGCTAAATTTTATTAAAGTTTGCTGAATAGAAACGTCGATTACTCTAATGTAGTATTATTATTATTCCTTTTTTGTTTCCATGCATGAGACACTGCCATTGAATGCATTCGTATTTTCACGAGCCAGATCAAAGCTGGCAACACAGATAATTTATGGACAGTTACACGTAGCTTTTGCTGCAGATAGTATGAACGGTAAGACGTCATCAATTACAGCGTGTTGTTTTACAATTCTAATGATACACGCATGACTTTTAATTCCTGTTAATAACCCAGGCCAGTAGCAGCAGAGCTCATACTCAGTAAGGTCCAGTATATATAGACCTAGGCCATTATAAATACCAAAAAGTGAACCTCAGCGGACAAGAGCACACAAGGTGTCTGGAATTCTCTAGGCTTAAAACGTATTAGCACCAAGAGACCATTAGGCCGAAACTCACCCATTAGAGGAGAAGTGGCTCGGTACTCCACTCCTCAAAAGTGCGAATTGAACGTATCAACAATATACAACGTCACAAATTTATAAAACCCGTTATGTCATGTCGTTTGTAAAATGTTAATTATTATCACAGCTCTTTGTACGCCGGCAAAAATTCCTCTGTTTGCATGGTTGGCAGGGACCACATAGCTCTTTGGTTAGGCTAAAAACGTGGATGGAATGAAGTTATTTTTGTAAGTATGAAGAGGAGCAGTTTAGCAATCAGCAAGTTAAATTTTGCTGGCGTCGATCACGGCATGTTTATAATTATCTGGGGGTAGACGCACGTTTCCAACCGCATCTCTATTTTCAAGCACACTGTGCACCTTTCTTACAGCCATTATTACCTACGCCATTTATTAGTATGATCAACACACCACACTCAGTCCATTTAAAGTTAATTCTTTCCATATCGAAAGTTACGAGTTTGAAATTATGTTGCACATTCCCATTCATTGAAGAATTTATAACAGAAAACTAATGTGTCTAAAAATAAGCCATGGTTAGAAACTGGCGTGCACACACACCAAAGAGGTCTACTGATGACTCTATTGGTGACTACCGTGTACCAAAAAAACATAACCTGTTTTGCTAAAAATGCAAAATGTTCGCGTTTAATTGTTACTGTGCATGCACAAGGCCTCCATTATTTCATTTTTCGAAATTATGCCACTGCGAAGTTTTTACTGCAAACGGGGACACCCCGTGGGCTTGTCGCCCCTTAAGGGCGACTTTGAGGTGAAAGTGAAATATGATCTTGATGAATTCATCGCCGTGCTGCATTCGCAAAAACGCTCAACATGTTGCCAATGTAGTCAGGAATATGTCGTCTAACTAACATTTAAAAAACGAGACATGCGGGTGCTTTTTAGCAAATACTTTCAAGACTCGTAATCCAATGCACTACAATACATTGAAGGGTATTTAAAATTTGTTGACGACCAGAATTAGAGCACCCCCGGCAATATCGTAAATCCTTATACATTTTTGATCTATGCCCATGATTAATGATTATTGAAATGGCTTTTAGTATTATAATAATTTGTTACCTGCAATTCATTTGACACTCAGAATCACACACAGCCTTTTTTACTGGATTTGCGCGCAATATGCATATCTTTGACTTTCTTCTAGAAAGCGGGTTAGAAGCGTCACATAAACAGGACCATAATATAGGTCCTATAAACTCCACCGACTGTAAATAACAAACTACACCTACATAACAGAGATTATTATTACCTTACTTTTGCCCTAAATACCACGTGCCAGGCAGGACAACAGCAGGTACAATTTTTGGAGTCTTTGGCATGACCCGGCCGAAGGATTAAACTCACGACCTGCCAGATGGAAAGCGACCGCGCTACCACTAAACTATACCGTCTGATCAAAAATATAGGACGAAAAACCTCGTCAACTTCATACATTTAGTAGGGTCAAAATGTTTAGTTTTAACATGTTTTGCTGATTGATTTGACATCTATGAACCTTTTATAAAATATTTGGTCCACGGGTCACTCCCACAAGTCCTGACAGTTTTCGCTAGTGGACCAAATCCAAGATGGCCGCCCATTTGAAATATTGTCTCGAACTAGTGGACATAAAATCGGCTGGAGGCAGTCTTTTGGGGGTAAATGGATCAGTTTTACATTGTCACACATCATTTTGACCTCGCAATCCGAAACGGCCGCATCCATCAAGCACAAATGTAAGTTTCAAATGAAAAAAAAGTATGTTCGGTTTTACTTCTTTTTTAGTGTGTAAGAAAGAATGACAAATAACCTTAGTAAACTACAGCTACTTCCGTGATTATCGAATATGCATTACTTTAGTATTGTCAAAATTTTGTTTCTTCGGTCGTTCCATAATTCTGCTTGGTAAAAATTTTGCCACCGAAACATATATCTTGTCACGCTATCGGACATTTATGTTTATAAGTTCAGTTCTTGCACAAAAATGTCAAGTGGCATCATAATGGATGAATATAATGACAATGGAACCAATTACAGTTCAAAAAATGAGCTTTTAATCAGCTATAATTGTTATCAACATAAAGCCAGTTAAAACATGTCAACAAATTCCATTTTATCCAGAAAATGATATGTTTTAGACAAATGAGACCACATAATTATAACAGTCATCAAAGAACATATCATGCTATGCTACAAATTCTTATTGCATTGCAGCTAGTATGTTGTTGTGAGATGTGATTACTCCGAATGCTGCTTGAATCGATGAATCAATTATAACCCTTTTTCGATCGTGACCCATTTCCAGTTTCCAGCCATGTCCCACTGGAAATGAATAGTTCTGGAAAGTTTTGCACATTGTGTACGGCTTGTACGCCAAATAGTTGGCGCTGAGGCAGTGTCGGTACAGGGTTTCCCATTTTGTAGCATGAGCCTATAGCCTTACATAGCCTGAGTTGTTGTCACCATACATTACATTTAGCGGGACCTGAATGAACTTCTCTACCACCTCTTCTTTAACGTCAAAGCTATCTCGGACGGTGAGCGTTACTTTGCCACAGTCCTCTTTGCCACTTGATTACATCAACTTCCTATTTTTGCCATAAAAGCCCGAGTTGGCATCACAGGCTTTCATCGATTGTAGCTCCACAAGTTACAGTGCAAGACATAGGACAGAGTATGACGGGCCGCTGGAGTGAGCTAACCACTACCGTTGCGTAGACATTGTAACCAGCAAGTAGTCTAACTCGCACAAAGCTGCATAGATGGAAAAGAGAATGCCGTCAGCTTCAGACTGGTCGCAGCTATAGTTCCTTATTAGTTGTTGAATTGGTAAGTGGGTGACAAGAGAGTACACATTATCTACACAAAAAGTTTTGGAAAGTTGATTCATATAGCTGTATGTCAGTAGTTTTTTCCACTTGCCTTTCCTTGCTGAAGTTCCACGGCATGCTTGGTCATAGGGGATCTGTCCAGTACCTTTATATCAAAACAAGGCAGGTGACTGATGACATGACACACTGTATTGTGCAGTTACGCTGTATGAGAGGCTGTGATGCCAACTCAGGCAAAGACAAGAAGTTGATGTAAAATCTTAGTGGCAGGGACTTGTGGCACAAATACAACTGTTTCGGTGTGTCCTGGTTGTGAGAAGGTAGACGAGCTCCTGCAACTCATGCGGCATGTGATCTACAAGATAATGGTGACAATAAGAGAAGCAACATGGCTGAAGGCCATGCTACAAAGTAGAAGAGAATGAAGAACAAACTATTTCTAGTTGCAGATAGCCTTCGCCAACACTGCATCTGTGCCAACCACTTGGCATGTCTTACGCGTCACCCTTCACTGACGTGCCACTCCTCACCATTCAGGGGAGATGAGAATGAAGAGGAAGAGAGAACGGATGCGTTGTCAGCTTGCTGATTGACAGAGAGTGGGTGTGATTCATTAGAATCTGTTGATTCAGAATGTAGTGGGCTGAATGCTCTAATTCAGACTGATCACGTCTCATAGTATCATGCTATTGTATTAGTTGCTTGCCATAAAAATGTGTAGCGTATCATAAAATCAAGGTTTGCTATATCTAATTGTGCCGTGATTTCATATGCGTAATTTAAAATACGTACTTTCAATTTCTGAGTAAGTGGAATTTGTTGATATGCTTTAATTGGCTTCATTTTGGTAACATTTGCAGCTACAAAAGACCATGCATAGTTGGTAATGCAGGAGTTAAAAGCTATAGTTCACTAATACTATATGTTCTTAATAATATTATTTATTTTTCTTATTTACATACTGAAGAGAAGTGGTAATGCAAAACCTATCGACTTCTTTTTTCATTCAACACTTACATTTACCCGTGGCATGGTGGCCATCTTGGATTTCGGGGTCAAAATGATGTCACAAAGTAAAGTTGACAGAATCCAAATTTTCGAGATCTACTTAGTCAAAGAAACCATTTTTACGTGATTCTACGTGCACCAGACATCTGATACACGAAGTCAAAAGATAATTTTTCCAGAAGAAGTTGACGGCCATCGTGGACTTGGCCCTCTGGCGAAAATTGCCGGGAGTTTTTGGAGGAAACTGGGGCGCTCGTAGAAGTCATTTCAAACATCACACCATATTAGCTGGACAATGGTCACTGTACCGACATTTTTGACCCAAGTCATTACAATCTGACAAATAACAAAGTATCTTGGGGTTATTTCGCTAGCTAATCTATATAATTATTAATTATTTGAATATGTATATTTTTTGTAGGTTTGTCTGTTCAGCTTTATTTTATGTTTCTTCCTATAAAAAAAATCAGACTAGCGTGTATAGGATTATTTGGCGTTGGCGGAGATTACTTCTACTGAGTGCATTTTAGTTTTACACGTGCTATTAATTCCTACTTTTCCAATTGTGCCCTTTTTCCGTGGCATTTTTTATATCATTTTGACTACATTCTAAATAATCACTTCCTTCTCTTTCCCTTTTTCCACTTTTTATTCTGTAGCAAAGCACGCGATCCTGCAACATAAACTGGAATTTTCAGACCCGGCCAGTTGACCACTTTTGCTGTGAAGTTAATTGAAGCCAGCCTTGAAGCATATTTAATTATGAACTGGAGAAACCATTATTTTATGTATAAATCCACTTGGACTGTAAGCACTTGGACATGCTTACAATCAAAATGTCCTAAAATTTGGAGAACAAATTAGATCTACGTATTGGCCATCTGAGCACTTTCTACTTACATTTTCTATCGTGGCCCATTTCACTGTACCAAAAAATGTTGTTAAGCAGTAAAATGTGGCTTCATTGCTATTCTAGCAGAAATTAAGTGCATAAATATGTATTAAAGTTAAATTTTACTAGATATTTTTTCAAATGTGTATTATATGGGGACATTTGGCTCTTTATCTCTATAAATTTCCTAACTGCTGCCGCGTTCCTACAGAGTCATAATCATATGCTGTGGTTGAGAGAGTTTATTCGATTCATAATACCGCATACTAACAACACATGTTATTCGTTGCTACAAGCGTCAACATTAATGATGCAGGACTGGGTAAACATGGCAGCACACGAGTCGTGCAGATCCAGAAATATGTTTCAAATTGATGTGATCTTAACCTGAAGAGAGGGGTCACTATAGCTGTGCAAAAGACCCCAAAGTTCTGGCAAATGTATGACTAACTAAAATAGAGTTTTCAGTGTGATGTAGACCTAATCGACGTTGTAAATCAGAAATCAACAAAAGTGTAGCTCAAAATCATACTGCAATATTTTGCAAGCGCGAGCTCATAATACGTAACTACGCACGTTTCCGTAATATTTTGTAACTTTCGATATTTAGCATTTTAGTTTTAACAAAATTTAGCGAATTAATTTATTATAACGTTTACGCTTCTGATTTCCTAATTTCACATCTGATGTTTTAATTTCGCTGGACACCAATTTTTCGGTCCTCACCAGAACACAATTTTTGCAAATAGGAGGAAGTTTGTTTTGCATGTATGATATATAATAATAATGTAAAATAGAAAAAAGTCGGAATGGTAAGAAATAATGTCGTGAAATTATTTAAAATACTATGAAAGTTTAGGGATGAGACTGGCTGTAAAAATACATACAGAACGGTTATGACAAGATTATTATACACTCTGTGTTATATATATATATATATATATACCCTATATACGAACCCTAAAGCATTTATCATCGACTAATGTTTGGTATTAAAAGAAGCGTTAGGTACACTTGTGCAACCTCTGCGTAGCTTTCACTGCGTGGGCTGGCGTGACTTCTCTCTAGATCCGTCCTACCGCTGAAGGATATTAATAGGGAACAACACACACATGTGTGGTTTTGTATACGCTCAGTCACGGATGTGAACATACCGTTTCTTCTCAACTCCTCTTCGCGGAATCTCAGCAAAATATCTTTATAATCGTTGATGATTGCACTAGGGAGGGATAAATTGGAAAGCGGGGGGGAAAGAGTTATATTTGTGCTGACAGCGTATGTGTTTTTTTAAGACGTTGCTCAATGGCTTTATCGGTGCGAAACCGGCTCTGCCTTTAATATTCTTTTGTATATATATATATTCAGAGATTTTCCTCAGTTTTCTTTGTAGCGCAGCAACTTAGCTGATAGGTGACAACTCAGTCGCAGAGTTAACTAGTTACACTCAAACTAGAAATTTAAAATCTCTCCAGCATTATATATAAATTATAATAATTGTTGAAGGATGAAAGTCAAAGCTTATTGTTTGCTAATGTTTTTTAGTTAATGACCTTTATTATAATTCTTGTTTATTCACCTCTTTGGGAAAAGCACAACCTCTACATTTTGTAACCTCTTTTAATTTACCTACTAATTTATTTGTTTCCTCCAGCACGGCTGCGGAATTTGAATTAGTTTATGACTCAGAGTTTAGTAATAATTATACAATTGTGCTGAGTTGACTTCATAAAGTGTTGCAATAGGTCAATAACAGTTTCCACATACTCAATGTCACAGCGTCAATGCTTCAGTGAGTTTAGCTACATATAGTCGGTTGCCGGGTCTAGCTCAAAATCTAAAATACCATTGTCTAAAGTGTTTTAAACTAATAAGTAATTGTTTTGTTCCAAAAATGAAGTAGATACATAAAATCGTGACGAAACTGACTATGTTTACTGGAAGTTGAAATTGCAGGTATACTGCAGATGAAATTCAAAATTGTAGAAGCAAAAGGATTCAATCAAACTGAAACAGAAGCCAATTTATAAGTTGTGATAAAAACGGGCAAGTGAGGAGTAAAAAACTGTAAGCTGAAATAATACAAACTGCAACTTAAACAGTTAAAGGTACCCATTTTAACGGTCAGTCTTTGAGTAAAAGATTTAAGCAAGTTCTGATAGCATTGGGTAAAGTTCGAAAAAATCATCAGAGCATTCTTAGAGCCACATTGCTAATTAAGCAAAAACACAAAAATTACTTTATTTTATAAATAACATTAATAATACGGTTGTCGATGAGTCAGTGACGTTGTTTGTCACCCATGGGAAAGTGGACCAGTAACGTTTTAGCAATTTGGGCGATATTTTAAACAGCTACGGCGCGTTCACTCTAGCGACTAGCTAGTTTTCTCGCCATGTAAACTCGCCGTAGCTCGCTAGGAAAACTCGCTGTAGCGCGCCAAGTAACTCGCAAGCATGTTCAGACTAGAAAAGAGAGCATGAACTCGCAACACTGTCGGAGAGTTTGCAATAACTTGCCGATAGTAACTCGCAAAACAGTTAACACTTGCCAGTTTACTCTCAGAGAGAAAACTCACAACAGAAAACTCGCTAGTCTGAAAGCGTTGTAAGAATTTTCTTTCTCTGTTACATAAATTATCTCTTTTGAACAGATAAACGTAATGCTAAGTAATACGACTTTGCGTAAAAATTCTTTGGGACATACTTTAAAATATTCCTTAATTCCTGTTTAATAATATTTTGACATTTTTTTGGTTAATGGCAAAAAATATACTCTCTCTCTCTCTCTTAACTTTCCAGCTTTTGCAGGTCAGAAAAAAATAATACTCAATACAGAAGTAGCGCGCGAAATACTACTCTTGGGTATTTCTTCATTAAATCTGTTATCTAAACAGTAATAACCACAAAATTTTACAGGTTTTATCAATTAATTAACTTTCTTTTTTGCCAATTTTTTACTAAGAGTTGTGTTATTATGTTTCTTTTTGCCACTTCTTGAAGTTGAAGTTTATAGTGAGATCGTAAGGCCATCCTTAACAACTCGAAAAATCAAACATTTTACTAAAGTTAGCAAGCCATCCGTCAACTCTATGGCGGCTTTAATCAACCATACTGCCACAAAATCCAAAAAAAAATTAATCAGCTGTTGAGAAAAAACAGCTTCGTTTGAATTTCATCGCCACTGCTTTGGCAATTATTTTAACTCATTCCTTGGCGTGTCGGAAGCCAATTAAGATTGCATGTTGGAGTCTGTTGACCGAAAGAACATTGCTCCCTCTGACGTGCGACGAAGACGTCAAACACGTCAGGTTTGTTAGACAACTCATTTATTCTTGGTGTCTCTCTCCGCCCATGGGTTGCATACGTGTCTTCGTCCAATTGAGGAAGTGAAATGATTGCATGTGCATGCAACGTAATGGATTCCAGAAAGCTTGGAAGCAGCCAGACAAGAGCGTTTGTTTACTTAATGAATCAGTCAATACGAAAAGAGCGATGGCAATTTGTTAAAACTTTGTGTAAACAATACATAACGGCGTGTCGGATAGCGCTAAATTAATATGGTGAAAAGTACCGAGTATGGCAAATTCTCCAAAAAATTTCAATGGTCTGCTTCTTCGTATAGTCTAATCTGCGTTCACATATGTACAGTAACGAAATCGATAACAAGCACGCGACAAAAAGAAGATAAAGATAAAAAACTGCTTAGCGTGGACAGTAATAAGGCACTCTAATGAAGACCTCGATATTGTAAACACAAGATACCCTACTATTACCGCAAAAGCTACCTTACTAGAAAATTTAGCAGCTCCATGTACACGCTGCTGAAGTAAAAAAACTGTCTGCTTAAATTCAATTCTTTATCAGTAAATTCAAAGTAGCTTATGGTGTTGTGAAAACGAATGTCATTTGGTTACGCCTGCGTCAGTAGCGCTCGCACGTTTGGTTCCATTGTAAATATTTTTTGTACCATTGGGCCAACGACGGCAGGGCCTAGGCATAATTATTAACTGTTGATGGCTTATAGTTCTGGCCTATCAGTCTGAGATTTTAACCCTGAACGGGCAGAGTTTTAACAACATTCGAATGCATATTTACATACATCCTCACTGGATGAGAAAGTAGCTTGGGACAGTTAGCAGTATGACAAAAGATACCTTCCAGAAGTGACTTCTGTGGTAGGTAGTCATCCATTTACTAAACAGACCAACCGTTGCTTGACTTCAGTCGCTAAGGACACACCCTGACTATCCAGTTACATACATCGCTGTAAAAAAATTATTAAATTTGCACATAAAACAGCAATTGTGACGTTTAGGATTTCTCTAGTAATGTAACTTGTTAGTTGTTTACAAACACCGGTTTTATTTTTTTGCTGAAAGAACTTGTAAATACATGTATGTAAAGTTTATGGAATATACATGAAGACGAAACTTATGAAAAATTAAACGATTAAATGGAAAAAACAGTAACTCTCGCTCACAGTATCTTCATGTTATATATATATATATATATATATTATATCTTAAACTTCAGAACTCTTGGCAATGGGGTCCATCTGGCTATGGAGCAATCATCATTCCGAATGTTGACCGAGATCGAAATCATGCAAAGTTGCGTGACTCGGACGACGAATGGGTTTCGGGAAGCCGCGATTTGAAGGACTTGAGTCCAGTTATCATTAGAACTGGTATGTGGAAGAGATACAGGAAGAGAGCGAGAAAGAGAGAAAAACGTTTTGCAAAATTATCAGTGAATTCAGCATTAGGGCTAAAGCACGTATAAAAATGAATTCTCTGGTTTTATAAATTGTTTTGTGCGCCATCTGTTGGCTAAAACAAAAACTAGCGATTGGAATAGTTAAAGGGTGAGATTCTTTAAAACTTTAGATGTAGGTTAAACGAGCCTAGCAAGGACCAGTTTTTAAATTATTTCATTTGTAATTTTTTTTACTTCTTACCGGGCGTAAATTTATTTATTTTTTAAAAGAAAATTCAGGATCAATGGTGACAATGCATGCATGCAATTCATCCGGTCAAACTTCTAAACTGCTGTCGTTGTGTCTTTAAATTCAAGTGTGTCAAATTTCAGATGGTCCACCAACTTTACCGCCAGACTACAGTATGTTCTTATTCACAGAAAACAGGAAACGGAATCTCGTGAGGATATTCAAAGCTAATGTTAACTCTTTTGGTGAGTGAAACTTTGAAAACTCGCCATAATCAAGAGAAAAATTATTTATTTGGTGTGTTTATTCTTTTTAGCATAGTTTAGAAAAAAACAATAAATTATACTTCTTGATTGTCACTATATAAATATTTTTTATGTATGCAGGGCAAATTGAAAGTCTAGAAAACATCTTGAATCCATCTAGCTCAAATAGTGTGAATATTCCATACAGAGGAAAAAGAGTTGTAAAGCTCTATGCTGAGGCCATGAAATTTCCTGATGGAGACTTCGACGGACATTTTCATCTTTATCTAGGCGTTTATACAGTATGCAGCCTAAATTTCAATGTTCTGATTACTAAAACGCAGAACAAAAAAATGAGATGTTGCTCAGCAATGCATTTGCAGAGAAAAATAATGCAAGCCCAACTACAAATCTAGAACAGATTAATCGAATACTAAATGAATGAAATCATTTTTGCAAGTTCCCAATACTGGCTATTATATAATCAACTAAGACATCAACGTCAAATGTATTGACAGTTATGTAAGGATACTGTCAAACCTTGTTATTGCCTTGTACTCACTTAATTAGCATCTACCATGTCAGAACACATACAGTCGAGATACCCTCCTGTTCTTTGCCACAGCTCTGGTATCATTTCAACTCCTCCATCCCACATACCTCTTTCCTGCTTTCACTGCCCTTCCCCATTTCTTATCTCCTCCATCCTCATTGTCTTCCACGTTTCGCTTCTAATCAATAGCACCAACCTTTCGTCCTCATGCCGGTATTCCTTGCTTACCACATCCTGTGTTCATTCACCTGTATTTGACATTATGCTCCAAGGTATACAAACTCTTCTATATCCTCTTGCCACCTCTTCACCTCCCACATTCACCCTCATGTTACTCCCTGCGTTCAACCTCATCATTTTACATTTCCTGCAGCTTAGTCTAATCCTACTTGCTCTGCTTCCTAATGAGCCTTGTGGTCTTCATCTGTATTATATTCAAACTCCAATGAGACCAGCACCAAATCATCTGGAAAATCCAAATCTTCAAGTAATGTATAAAACCTCAATCTTATGTCCGTCCTCCAGCTGTCTTCCACTATCCTCTTTACATAGTCAATTGTCAAGAGAAAGAGGAAACCTGACATTTACACATCCCTGCTTGATCCACATTGTTAACCATCCCGATCTCCCTTCATCAATGACCATGAGTTGTTGCCTGAAAAGTCTCCATAATATATAACATATATATTGTTTGATAGAAATGCAATTATAAATGCTTATTGATAGCTTATATATGTCATTATCATTAAAAAATTTTCAATGTAAATGTTAATTTTACTCTTTCAGGGCGCATCTCTTATTTTCAAAGATTCAGTCCTGTTTACAGTAACGCCTTGGATTATGACACCAAATACTCTACAAACTGATACCATCTATGGAGTTGTAAACCGGCAAACTAAAACTTTCCTAGCTGAACTTCAGGGCATAATGCAAGACATGCCTAATGTTGAAATCCGTATGTGTCCGAAGAAAATATGCAATGGAGACAGATGGATACAAGTAAAACTTTTTGTCTCTGTCCCTGTTACTATTTGCAGAACATCACAATAAAGAAATTGTGATTGATAATTTGAAGATGATAACTTATTTGCAAACCACTATGTGACTAAGGAATGAGCGAAAGTGAACACAACAAATAGTTTAACAAACAAATACAGAAAACTGAGCAAACAAACCATCAACCAAATTACCAGTTAACCAACCAGCAAATCAACCAGCTAACAAATAAATGCTGCACCAGTGAGACTTATGATAAGAAATGAATAGACAAATGAGCAATGGATAAAGGCCAAAAATGACTGAATGATGATTGTACGAGTAAGTAAATCGTGTGTGAATGTATGACTGCTTGCTTGTGGTTTTCCTTTCCTAATGATAGTAGATGTTTTCTTCTCAAAGATGGTTACAATCTATGAGCCACATTGTCTAATATCATTCCTATGCCGTTACTAAAGTCAGTGTTGTCGCATCAGTCTCCTTCGTCATCGTTTCACCACCAAGTTCTCAATGTATTGCATGTTGTTTCTTACTTGGACAGCCACACATTAGGTGATGTCTTCTGATTCTTATAGTGCAGCCCCGCAGGATAGAAAAAGTTTGGTGCTCTCTTTGTACAATTTTCATAGTGAAGTTTCTACCCTTCATTTGTCTTTCCAAAAGATGATAAGCTGAGTCGTTGTCACGGTGCATCCTTAGCCAAATTTAAGCAACTCCATGACTGGTCAGTGATTGGATGGATTCATAACCCCAATGGTCAATATTTGCTCTTGGCAATTTCATTTACCATGCCAGTTCAACATCTATCATCACATTTTGATAATGAGCCACAGAAGCTTACTTTTGACAATGAGCAAGGTTTTGATCCACCACAACCATCCACATTAAGTAGGCCATGCTACTGAGGGCTGGATTCCAGTTTGCAAGGTGCCAAACTGTATTAAAAAATACATGAAAGGCTTTAAATGACCAGTTGGCTATGAGCAGCATAACCACGCCAGCAGTGATCAAACAGAAACACACATTGCATATGGTAACCAAACACTTTGCTGTATGTTCGTCACATATGGATTGAAAGAATAAGATTTCTGTTAAAAGTACCATAAATGTATGAGTCGACGAATGAACTGATGGCATGATGAATAAACGGACTATGTGAGCGATTCGAGATGCACACTTACTGTATTACCGTATACAATTTCTTACTGTATACGCTTAATGATTTTTTGTAATAGGACCAATTAGAGTTTGGCTATGCTGAAATGCCTCAGCATCATCCGATGGCTGTTGTTTTGTCCTCACCCAGAGACACTGGAAAAGGATTAAACCAATACGGTGCTAAGCAAGAATTGGTAAGTTGCACGTATTAGGTATATTTAATAAAGACAATGAGAGTCAAATGGACCAAGCATTTTATTACTTGTTCCTATTAATGAAAATGTTAACATTCGGTACACACTAAATTATATACATGTACTACATTTTGTCAAAGTCATATAGTAGACCTAAAATCGGAAATAATAAAACAATATAAGTCATTGATTCTTTATTGCATTATTTTTTCTGAACTATTGTGAGCTTTATCTATTGCGAAAAGAGTTTTATTATGACCTTAATTTCTTAATTCTTTGTGCACATGTTGGGTTATAGATTGTGATCGAACACTTATATACCATCTAGCATGTAGTTACATATGTACAGTAGGTTGAATACATTTTCAAATTTTTTACTTTAACGATAGGGGCCCAATGTTGGATTCGTAGATATTTTCCAAGATGACAACCATAGCGACTTCACTGAATTAGACTACTTTGGTAACTTAGAGGTCAGTCCACCAGTGACCGTTAATGGAATAGAATATCCACTTGGACGAATCTTGATAGGAAATGGAGATCCAGGGTGTGAGCATAGTATGCAATTCCAAAGCAATTTAATTTGTTTTATCCCATTTTCAAGTCTTTGAGGCACACGTAAACAGTACAAAGTATCAGGAAAAAGATTTTTTGAGCGTTCTTGTTTCTGTTGTCTACCCATAGTAACTATTGCCCAGACGTACTGATATTATGATATAGTAACATTGTTTTTTACATTCTCCATTTTTTGTCTTATGGTTATACTCACTGGTGACAATCCTTACTTTCTCCTCTCTCATCATGTCTAGTTCAAAATTTTTCTCACTAGCATTTTTACTCTGCTTTTCTTTTCTAACCATCTTCAACCAAGTCATTCCTTGTATATGTATACCACAACCAAGCAACAGCAAAGTTTAATAGTTGGAGCAGAGCTGCAAGTTATGCACACTTTACGTGTGTTGCAGATATGCAAAAGATGTAAGAGTACTCTCTGACAAGCTCTGGTTTTTCCTTAAAGCTCAGAAAGTGCAAAGTCCAGTGAAGCTCTACTCGGACTGGCTGTATGTCGGCCATGTTGATGAATTTGTTACCTTTGTTCCATCCAATAACAGCAAGGTAAGCAATACACTGGTATCCTAAATTGTTCTTAGAATCTCCACAATAGCTAATGTACCATGCATACTAATCCCCAGTTGAAATCACTCTTTATGCACCTCTTTGCTGACCACAAATTCCCTTTTATCACCAAAGCTCCTAACATCCAAGTGACCATAATATATAATTACCATAATTATCTTATTTAGGACGATCTGTTAGCAACAAGAATGCTTTTTTAGGCTTCACTTAGTATTTCATTTAGCTAGGTTTCACTGCTACTGTACTGATGTGTTAATATGGAACCTAGTTCCAAGCTGGTGGATAAATGATCTTAATATGTTCTTGATCTCAAAATACTATTCTCTTATACTATTGCACTGCAACAAACATGCACACAGACAATCAAATGATGGATGACTTGGACCAGTATTAGCGAGCCCATAAGTTTCTTAAGCATGGCATCATGCTGGAATTAACATACTAGTAATACTACAGAACAGAATTTTAGGATGCACCAAGTCTAAATAAATGCTGTCACTTATTTAAGTACATTTTGAAATTTCTGGATAATTATAATTTTTGAAGTCTTGCTGAGCTGATAATCAAGTTTTTTAGGGCTTTAAGGTAGTGCTGGCCAGTCCACAGGCTTTCTACGACATTATTGATGGACTCACAAAAAACAAAAGCACTCGCGCATTGAAGCTGTTTTCAGGAAAGAAGCATGCCTACTACCAGGGCAAGGCAACTATAAGCGTGCATAGGATAGCTACCGATGATATGCTTTACTCTGATAATATGGAATGCCAGGTACGTCTAACAAATGGTGTAATATAAAAGCTAAATATACATATAAATGCACTTGTAATATACATTTCATTTTTAAAGAAAATATGCTCAAGCCAAAATGGACTAATTCAAAGTAAAATAATTTTTAATTCCACTTTTTGCTAATAACCTTGATTCTATTGTCTTTTACAGCATTACATTGACATGAACAGGGAAATCCTCAAGAACGAACTAGGAATAACTGACGAAGACGTTTTAGAGATACCAGTTCTTTTTCTCTTTGTGGAAGACACAATTATTGGCAGTTTTAGAGCATCTTCATATTTTCCGAGTATGTCAGTATGTCGACAACTAGATAAAGTGATTGACGATTTGCTGTTATCTAACAAAAACTGTACAATATTCACAATAAGTCAAAATGTACCTTGTTTTACTGTAAAACAAAACGACTAATTGTACTGGTAGATAAAAGATAAAATATTATAAAATATATTATGGAATAGAAAATACAATTTTTTCTTTTTTACAGACATGGTAAACATGCTGGTTGTGAACAACCAACTTATCATACCTAAACCATTCGGGCCTGTTGTAAATGGCGTAGATGTACTGGAAGCGTATGTCAGCAAAAAATTTGAACCACACGGCCTCACCACTCATTTTGTTGATGACTGGAATGCTTTTCATATTTTTGACGGTGGCATTCACTGTGGAACCAATCAGCGGAGAAAACCTTTCAGATTTAAATGGTGGAATGTTAAAGTTAGGCAATAGGAATATTGTTTTTGGACTAAAACTGGTATGATAACAAGCTTTAATAGCTACTGTGTCACATTGAGAAGGCATCTGATGATCATTATTGTTGCTTTTATCAGACCAGTAATAAATTACACCACAGTATCCTGAGACATACTATGGAAAAATTTTAAATGAAGTTTATGATACATAGTGTATGTGCATATGTAAATGATTGTTCACAAAGAAAGTTATTTTGTATGTAAACCATAATAAGCTTACATGGCTGTATTAAACACATTTTTGTACATCATTTGAAATTTTTGAATTATCAAGTTTATTGTTAACTTCCCACTGTGAGGAAATAAGAGAGAGATGTTCTAGGTCAAGAGAATACCGAGTATGACAACCGTCACATTAGAACAAAATAGAAATTGAGATTCAAATAGTGATATGCAACAAACCAAAAATAAGTTGTAATTCGTAAAATAAATTAATTTGTGCTATGTTTAATCAAAACATTTCTAAAAATTAGGAACTTGTTTACGGTATCATAATTTTTGCAGCTCATTACTTCTAGTTCCTTGTAATTTCAAAAAAAAAAACAGTAAAGTTCCCCTGCATTAGAGATAACAACTTGTCCCGTTTTTAACTGCTCAAAAGTGCATTATAGTGACCACTATTTTGCAGTAGGTAGGATTACCAACAAAGTCCACCTCGCTGCCAAAAAGGATAATGAGTATCGTGTTAAAGGCTACTATAAATTTTGATAGTTTAAATTAAGATCAGATTGGTACTTACAAGTAGTTAAATGCAAGGGTGTCAAAGCCGAAGATCAGTCTTAATGTTTGCATTGCTGAAGCATTGCCAAATGTTTCGCTGAGAAAAAGCATGCAATATTAATTCGTTGCTGAACTGCCAAGAAGTCTCTGTTCCGTATTCCAGAGACTTCACTGCACTGAAAGTCGCTCACTAATGTACAATTGTACATATTAATCATCTCAAAGACTAATTTATTATCTGCCCAAGAATCATATTAAATATCAAGTGCTAATCAATTATCTGCCACTGATTACTGAGTGGCCCAAAATCGTAACATATACCTATACAGCTTAAAGTTTTGAATACCTTGCAGCTTTTACAACAGGAGTTGAAATTTTAACTGTAGTCTGGTTGGCACTTGTTGAAGCTAGTACTGTACTATAGTATGCAATTACTTCTTACTGTCAAATTAATTCATATGTACTATGTATATGATAAAAAGTTTATATAAAATAGTGGCAATTAATGAACTTGTCATTTGTTGTCATAAAGAAAATCCTCTACATAGCAGGCTCATAGTCTAAACAAAACAATATTTTGCACATGTTTAGAGCAGCTGATTCCCATATATCTGTGCTACATATTATATGTGTATATAGAATTCCATATAACCCAGAGCTGCAATGGCACATTCAACTTGTGTACCGGTTTTAAATTTTTACAACCACACATCACAAGATGCAAGTAGACTCATATATTTTGAATTTAGACAATATATACACACAACGGTTAAAATAAAATGTAGCCTCATAAATAATTGAGTATTACAAGTGAGGTAAATTATACAAAATTTGAGCCCAACAATAATTTATAGACAGTTCATGATTGTAAAAAGCTATTTTAAGATGCCTGCATGAAGTGGCAGTTACGAGCAATTGGTGAAGACTGAAGATGAAACTTTAATATGGATTACAGCACTCATAAAATAAATTTAGTCGTTATAATGACCCTTGTACAACAAGTTCACTAGGCAATGGTTCGCCTTTAAGTCCAGCTAAGATGTTTCTGGCAGTCAATGCAGCCATTTCAGCTCTTGTTTCTAAAACTGCACTACCAATGTGAGGTAAAACAACACAGTTCTTTAAACTAAGTAATGGGCTATCAATAGGTAGTGGCTCAGGAACAGTTACATCTAAACCAGCTGCTCTGATGGTACCAGTCTTTAGAGCATCTGCAAGATTATCCATATCCACAACATTACCACGACTAGTGTTAATCAATATTGCATCAGATTTCATTTTTCTAAAAGTGTTTGCATTAAACAATCCTGCAGTCTCAGTAGTAGAAGCACAGCAAACAACGACGAAATCTGATTCAGCTAAAAGAATATCCAGATTGACGTGTATGCCCCCTTTTTCATCAACAGCTTGCTTTCTGTTTCTATCGCAATACAGAAATCGTTTTACCTTGAAGGGTTTCAGTCTATCCAAAACACCTTGGCCAATTCTGCCAGCACCAACAATTCCAACAGTTGAATCCTTCAGTCCTTTACCACACATCCATAGAGGTTGCCAGCTTCCCCATCCTCCACATTTAACTTCTTGTACAGCCTCCATCAGTCTCCTCGATGTTGCCAGTAACAGAGCTACAGTTAGTTCTGCAGTTGCATCTGTCAGAACTTCGGGCGTATAGCCAATGATGATGTTTCTCTTTCTAATTTCTGGGATATCCAAGTGTTCGTATCCAACCGACATTGTTCCAATAACTTTTAATTGTGGACCTGCTACATCCAAAACTTTGCTGTCAATTTTTTCTGTGAGCTTACAAAATAAAGCGTCAACGCCTCGCACACCTTCAAGAAGCACATCAAAGGGAACCAATTTATCTGACTTCCACTGCTCAACCTGACAACCACCTTTTTCAAGTAATTCAATAGCAATATGTGGTACTACTCCTGTAACATAAACTTTTGCTTTACTAAAACTACTCATTTTAAATTTACCACAGGGAAAGCGTTCTGAGATGTGAGCATTAATTTTTAGCAAACTTTTGCAAATAGAAAGCTTGCTAAAATGATAAAATCGTTGCCAGAACATATCGTACACAACACCTGTAAGATGACATACTTGCACTAGCAATAGCAGAAATCTTAAAGTAAAGACTGCAAGAGTAACACTGGTATACGAAGTATGATTGTTTTGCTCTTTACTGGATTTTGTATTTGTAGTTTGTTTTTCATTTTATGGTAAATAATTTTCTTACAACTCAAAGCCGATCCATATAGTACGTTGTCGTTACATAAATATAAACTTTAGAAAGCCGTGTACCACAAAATTGCTTTTGTGTGCGAACTTGTGCACACTGAGTTGCTGACATAATTTACTGTACCTACTTTGCCAACAGGCAGTAGTTTTTTATTTAAATTCAGTAATCGGCTAACAACCTATGTTTGTTATCTCCTAATCTAGCGGATAACTGCGATATTTAGCTCGAAACTTCGTCTCGTTAGCTTGATGAAATTTTTTTTTCGCACAAAGCACAAACGAAAGATATGGAGCGAGCAAGGAAATGTTCAGTGATTAAATTTTTACAATATTAAAACCGAGTTATTTCTAGCCTGGAAGTGGAACGTAATGAAACCAAAGTTAAGCGACGTCAAAATCTGTGAATTTTTGTGGATGAGTATTTAAGAATTTTGGTAAATTTAATAAGATGTAGGTTGCGATTAAACCCCGCTTACAGAGTGGCGAATTAACGCCTCCAATCTTATGAAGATAGTAGTTAAGTTTAGAGTAGACCGTATGTAATTGAAGAAACTTGGAAATACTTGGGCTTTTACGCAAAATCTAGCCTTCTATTGAAGATCATAGGATGACACAAGTTATAGAAGAGTCTACCATTTTAAGAGCGATTCCACCGAAACTGCCATTTACGATGTAAAGTTTTATGGCTTGCATTCTTGACGTCTTGCAAAGTGTAAATACAGGAATTTGTATCCATAAACTGAGCATCATTGGCAGCGTTTTTAGCCAAGGAATCAGCGAGATCATTTCCAATAATATTACAAGGACCAGGAACCTGCACAAAGTTAACGTGAATATCAATACTAGAAAAAAATGTAACATAAATTTTTATACTATCACATAAATCTTTGTAACAGAGCACTGACTGTCTGAAAAAACTGTTACATTTCTAACATCTGTAAATATAAAGCTTATTTGCTCTGCAACTGTAAAACAGCAAATACAGCAAAGAGTTAAGCCTACAGTATGGATCCACGCAATGCTACTCGTTTACTGATCTGATGAAATTCGTGAAAATGTGAGCAAATTACTGATTCCGCTCTACATGGCCTTGTCAATACAAGAACCATCAGTAAATACAAAAACAGCATTTTCTGGAATCCTGGATAAAGAATTCAAAACTAAGACTTTCCCAAGTTGTTCTTATGCTTCTGACCTATTCCTTGAGGATCCTAGTACAATCCAATAATTAGGTTTAGCCAGCGGATTATCTGTAAAATTGTCATTTAGATTGAAATCAACTTTCAGAACCAACTGAGACATTATAATCTTCCCATTCTTTTCAACCTCACGTGCCAGAGAAACAGCTTTTGCCATAGGAGGAAAAAACTTGATATTACCCATACCGCTTGCTTTAATTTCTTCTAGCTATTGATTCAGAGGATTAGACAGTGGCTTAGATTAAATTTTTGTGAGCTCTGTAACAGCAAGTTCAGAAAATCGTAAATCAGCGGAGGTACACCACTGGCTACCTCGAATGTTTCAACACCAGAAGTCGAAGGAAGGTCCAGACATAAAGCCAAAGCCTTGCATTGAACAGTTTCTAATATAGCCAGTTCTTTAGGAACTGTAACTTGCCAGATGATAACACCATATTCCATCAACGAACGAACAAGTGATTTACAAATACTTGGTAGATGTACTGTAGAAATATTAGCAACACCTTTCATTTCTCTAATGTATGAAAGAACTTTGCTAGCTTTCATTGAAAGTTTTGCAATCTAGGTGTGAAAGGGTAATGTCAAATAACTTTTAAAACCGATTCTGTTTAACAACACATCATTAACACAAAAAAGGTGAATTACTAGGTAGTATATAAGGAACTCTACTAAACACAGTAATTTCAGTTTTACTTAAATTAAGTGACATATGCCATAATGAACACTAGTTAATAGTATGTTCCACGTCAGAGCAAACTAGTGAAGCTAAACTGATGACATCCGGACCAGTGTGCCATAAAGTACCACCATCTGCATACTTGCAATGATTTCCCAGTATAGACTTGGACATATCAGCTATTAAAATGTTGAATAAAGTTGGTGAAACAACACTCCCTTGTGGTAAACCCTTGGAAGAAACAAACTCAGAACCGTAATAACCATTAACCAGACACCTGGCATGTCTGTTTGATAAAAAAAACTTTTAATCCACAACCAGTTATATGGTAGATTAAAAATAACTTGACTAAACGACCATCTCGCCATACACAGTCATAAGCTTTTTTCAAATCGAAAAAACAAGCAACTGCTTTGTTACCACTGTTGTCTAAATTTCATTAACATTGCTGGGGACAGCTAAGTTGCTTTCATTGAGGAAAATTGAGTAATAATTAAAAAATATAAGCTATCAGTAGAGCCTTGTCACCCTTTATACTTTTTTTTATTACATTAAGCTTCAATTTAATATGTTCCATTTAAATTTTAGATTTGCATATTTACTTTATAGGGTTCGTGTCAATCCTAGTCGTCAAAACTAAGTAATTTTGGCAGCCAACTTATTGTAGTGAAAGCATCATGGATGGTCCATATTCAAATCCACTGCCACCGGAACATCTTAACCATTCTGATGATGACGAGGGAGAAGATGAACTGTAAGTGATATGATTACCACTACATTTCTTTAATTATGTTTAAATTATGTTGAAATTAAGTCAGGCTTAAAAATCGTTTCTCTCCCTCTTTATCAGCTTTGCGTAATTGGTGGTTTCTCTTAACTTTATTACTTCTGTAATAATTTAGTTCTGTTAAAGTCTGTTCTACTACAATTGCTCATTAATTATGTAACTGTTTAATAGTCATCCTATGACGAATGCTGATTTCCGTAAGCTGCTGATGACACCGGCATCGGTGCACACCCCATCCACAATGCCGACACCAAAAATTCGTATGGAAAGCAAAGCAGAAATTGTTGAACATGGACATGAAGCGGCCGAGGCAAGGAAAAAGAAAAAGAGCTTCTATGCAAAGTTGAAGAAAATGGAAGAAGAAAAACAGGCTGAGTTGGCTAAGAAATATCGTGACAGGGTTAGTTGTGCTAGATCTACATTTTATTGTATTTCTTTTCTCAACCTAAAAAAGGCTGAATAGCAACATTTAGTGTAAAAGTAAAGGTTTGTTATTTAACTTCTTAGGCTAGAGAGCGCCGAGAAGGTGACAACAAGGATTATGCTGATGTGGAACTTATAAGCACCACGGCTAACTACAGGGCAGTGGCACCAGATATCAGCTCGTAAGTTGTTAGTTCCAACCAAAAAAAAATAAAATATTATATCATTTACAATTTACACTTTTGCAACTAATTGTTTTTAATGTATTTAAAGTAAAGTCTATGTATTTAATAGCGTTGCTTGTGTACCTCAGCACTGTTTGCAGCCGTGTCAAGGGAGATAAAGAGGAATTATTCTTTAGAATCATCATCATCGTTATCATTTGAATTTATTTTAATGTGAAGCAAATAGAGATCTTAAATTACTTTACACAGTAGTAACACATTTCACTAAATTAGTTCTCTTTTCTTACAGGACAGTAGATGCAGCTGAAAGGAGGAGACAAATGATTCAGGAATCGAAATTTTTGGGTGGTGACATGGAACACACTCATTTAGTGAGAGGTCTCGACTATGCCCTTTTGCAAAAGGTACGCCATTGAAAGTTTTACAGATTGTTTTTTGTTACAAGAGTTGCACTTTCCACTTGGTATTTGATTACAAGTACAATTGCATTATCACTATAACCGTTTTTTTTTGTATATCGTTCCATAGTGCTTATAAATAATTTTTATTAAAAACTGACTTTTGCGGCAAAATAGGTAGGAGTCTGATAATACTTTTTTCACATTGTGCTTTAAAGTTTACTGTTCCATTTATAGGTGCGCAGTGAGATTTTAGCGAAAGAGCAAGAACAAGAGGATATGATGGAACATACAGTTACTAAAAAGAAAGATAAGTAAGGATGTTTATTATCTTATTTTTAAATCCCTGTGTAACTCAGCCAAAAATACTTGTTGTGCCAAGTACGTCTGTATTTAACTTTTCACTTGTTCTTATGTTCTCTTATTGTAAGTTCATGTTTAAATTGAAAATATTGTTTATAATTTTTTAGAGACAAGGAACAGGAAGAAGAAGAAAAAATACAATTTAGAACAAAACTGGGTGAATATCTTCTAAAATTTTAACAAATTCATTGCTTCAGACATTTGTGACTGAAATTATTACTGGTTTTACACTAGTAATATTACACTGGTATTTTTAGCCTAGTGAAATTATCTGCATTTAACATAGTGAAACACACTTCAGTCTTACTCAGGACTGGAATGTCAGCTCAACTTGACACACATAAGTTAAGACACACGATATAGCCACCAGTATAATCAAATGTGCAAGGCCGTGTATGAATAAATGGCATCAATAGTTAGGCAATATCTGCTAAAGTTTCTGCCGCAGCATTTCTTGTAATTTCATGTAATTTAGTGTTATGATATTAGAACTAACAGTGTAATAAACTTATTATTGACCACTGGTTAATACAAAATTTGTTTTACCTATCTGTGATATTATTATCGGTCTTTACTTCTTGTCCTTGGTGTATGCATTTTCTTTTAGCTTTTCACAGTGGTTTTTCCAATCTTGTCTGGTCCAGTCTTATTATTTTTACACCTAAGCATTTTTGCATTTTAAGGTAGTATTACCTTATATCTGTTTAATGGAAAACATCCTTAGAAAAATTTTCGGTATTAACATGTAGCCTTTGGCTCAACATGAATTTCACCAATTTCCTAAACTGTTAAAGCATAACGCCAAACTCACATTGTGGCAGCTGAAGATTTCTGTAGTGTCTCATCAGTGTCGGGTGTCTAAAAACTTGCTAGTTTGCCAGAGAGCTTTATACTCCTTTCATACATTTATTGTCCGTTTTCTTTTTCTTTTCATTTTTCGCTCTGTTGCATTTTATTTAGGCAAGAACATCTACCGAGCTGCTTTTCGCTGGCAAAAGAATGAGCGAAATGAATTGTTTCTTCCACGTAGAATGGTGTACATAGTAGATTTGGACGATGAGTTTGCCGATTCTGATATTCCAACTACACTGATTAGAAGTAAAGCAGACTGTCCCAGTATAGAGGTATTAACATCAATAATTGTCAATTTATGGAAGCAATGACTGTAGTGTTATGTCCAATAGAATCACCATAGAAACTCACATTGAACTAAGAGATGCACCTATTTGTTGCAGTTCAACGATCACCTTTCTACGATCACCTTACAGGTTGTTAAAGGCTGTCGTGACTATGCTTCAACAGTTCAAATAATATTGTTTTCATTAAGCAATGAGTAACATTACTTGTACTTTAATTTGTTAATTAGTCGCTGTGTTTAAGATTATCTTGTGATCTTCTATTACTGTGCATCAGTCATTATTCTAGTACTTATAGCATTCCATTCTTATATAAATTGTTTAAGAATTAGCTTTTTGTTATACGCTTTCCGCTAGCCATTTTTAATCATTTTCAGTCTACCACTACCTTGTCAACAAATGACATAGTGATTCAAAAGCTGACACAGGTGCTCTCTTATCTGCGGTCGGGAGAACGAAGAAAAAAGAAAAAGGATAAAGGTACGGTTATGAGGTTAGCTGGTAATTAATAGGAACCTACTGAATCACTGGTGTGGTTGAATTACGTAGTTCCAAATATGTTGGGTCACAATGAATAGCTGCTAAATATTAGTAATATAGGCTACAATAGATGTTTAATTGTACTGATGGCTACTACACCTTGTTAAAGTTGATAAAAGTTGTACACAAAAATAGTGTTATCGAGTCTTAGTCAATAATTTTCAAGACTTTCAAGAATTTTCAACCTTTATCACCAAGATGATGCCAAGACTTTCTTGTGGTAAATGATGTAAATAATTAAAAAACTACTATGTTAACAAAACTAAAATTAACTTTTGGTGTGCTAATCTACATTTTTGGGTGTCAAGCCGATCACAAGTTGATCAACTTTGCTGTTCACCGACACCGATCAATCACAAGTTGAATAAATTATGAAGTTATTTTATGTGTAAAGTGTATTCCCATAAAATTTCAGTAACACAATGTTATCATTTTTTTGATATCCAGAACAATGTTAATTGTATCTCATTGGGAAAGCAGTTGAATGAAATATTGTTGCCATGTGTAAATTTATCGTAACAATATGCTAAACATGTCAAAACTTTTGCTGTGAGTTTTAAATATTTTAGTTTTATTTACTTTATAAATTTAGCAATTTTTACGGCAGCATCGGCTTAGTAGTTTACTGAATTGATCAATAATTAATGACAAGCTGATTAGTCTGTCAGTCACTAAAATTAATGACATTTTGCATAAATTGGATTTAATATCAAGACCAAATTTTGAGAGTAAGATCAAGATTAGTTCCAGTGTGCTTGAAACCAAGCCCAAAATCATTACCAGAAAAATTTGGCGCCTACAATACCAAGCTTATGACCAGTACTGGTGAAATGTGCCCTCTAGGTGGATCGCTGGACCAAGACCAACATTCTGTTTGCAATGAATATGGTTTGATCATGCTAAACGGTGAATGTAGTTACAATGTCGTTTTCTACCTACTAGTTTCATTGTAGCTCTCATCTGAAACTGATTTTGTTTTCTCTGTAATGGAAAGCAAGTGATTTTTCATACTTGAGCTCATAGTGTCACTTTTTAGGAAAAATGGATGTGGGAAAACAAGTAAAATTACCTGGAGCAGATGAGAATATATATGCTGATATAGGTGAATATGTTCCCACCGTAGCTAAACAGCCACGAGAGACACGGGAAAAGGACAAAAAAGATAAACCCAAATCATATTTTGAAAAGCCGAGAGATGATGAGGTAATTAACATTTAGGCCTTTTTACTTTTGCAAAAATATATTTTCATTGAATCTCTGCAACAACTTACAAACTAGAAAAGCTTACAAATTCCTCATTTACTTTGTGTGTGTGCATGCGTGCGTGTGTTGACAATTTTATTTGTGTTGACAAAATTATATTCAGAATTATGTTTTTTATCATTTATTGTACAATATTAGAAGCAAAGAATTCTATTTCCTTCCCTTAATAAAAAAAGGGATTGTTTTCTCCATCAGAAGAATGAGAATCCATAACTCAGTGGCTTATTTAAAGGCTAGCTGCCAGGTCAAAAATGTTTCAACCCCACATAGACTAGAATAGAATAGAATTGTTTATTGTCTCTTTAGATATCACAAATACAAGTAACAACAACTTTCAAGTATAACTTGTGAGATGGAATGACAGAGAGACCATACTATCGTCGCTGCTGCCATCCCATGTTAAGGTGGCCAATGCCACTATACTTATTTATAAAGAAAACTTCAAAATGAAAAGTCATAATGATTGCATGATTAACAAAATAACTAAAACAAATCTCAAGCCAAACACAATCATAACAACAACATCAAATAACATCAACATGAAAAGCAAATGAAAACGTAATTGCAATAATACATGCAAGCAATAAAAAATAAAAAGAACCAAGCACCAGAATTATTTCGAATGGCAAAATTTTGTGCTACAAACTCAAAATACTTCATGCTGTTTTAATATTTCATACAATATACTGCAATAAAGTTGGTGACTAGAAATTTGATCAACTTTTATTTTGTAGTTCTTTAAATCAGCATAACCTATATTTTAACAAAATTACATGCAAAACAAAATTCAAATTTCAAAATTATAATTATTTAAATCAATGGGGTTTATTTGCAAACAAAATGCAGAACATAGTGAAAAGGCACAAAATATAATAAAAAGAAAGAAATGAAAGGTGAATAATAATGATAGAGTAAATATCATATTGTTACTGTATAGAAAGTAAAAAAATGTCTTAGTGCTTCATGGTTTCATCAAAATTTATTTTTTTATTCTCGATTTCTAAACCTCTTGCAATATGCTGCATGTTAAAAAAATGTTCGACAATTTCCGTACTTAATAGGACAATGTAGAGTTCCCATTCCCCATGTGCATAGAACTATATGGTAACTAATTTGAAAGTACCTACCTACTGTACCTCGTTGAAGAGGTTACTGTACCAGGCTCCCAGCTGAAAATTTACTCCCTGCAGTAATGAATTTTGTACTGTTTTTCTCATGTTAGTTTTCAGTTTTGTTACAACTAAACTTTCATAAAAAATCTTTTCTCCACATTTTCTGTGCTGGCTTTGTGATGATCAACCCTTGAGCAATATCAACCTTTGTGCAGAGGTAGGCCACTGGCATATTAGTTGGGGTATAGCACATTCGTACTGTTATTAATTAAAACTAAAGCCCTATTGTTTTTTCGTTAATTAACGATTTTTTGCTTAATGCAATAAGAAATTTAGTGTTTCAGCTAATCAATTTACTAGCATGTTACTTGTTACCCAAATCGTAAATATTGAAATGTATTGAAATTGACCTTTTTTGCCCTCTTTTTAATCAAATGAAATGACCCACTTCTTAACTAGCCTGGTTAAAAAACATGGAGGATACTCATGAATGTCCCTTGGTTTGTTGTGATCTTTCAGCATATTCATTAAGTTTTTTGTAGTATTTGTGTTCTAGAATTTGTTGTAAATAAAATCGCCCACCCAAAGCGAGCATTAAACCTGACATTGGCACTACTTGATTTCAGTTGCAAAGCATACACTCTGAGCTCTCGGCTGTGCTCACCCTAAATAGGGTTGGCTTGTAATGCACCAACAATTTCTGCATGATTTATACTTATGCCTAAATGTTCAAATTTTCAACTTTGCACAGGAAAAACGTGAACGAATTGATGAACGGGACCGAGGGCGAAGCAAGAGGGACCGAGACAGAACTGATAGAGATGCTGACAGGTTTTTATTTTTATTTTATATTATGATAATAATTAATATGCTAGTGTTTTGATAATGTCTATGTTTTGACAGTTTAATGTGTACATACATATATAAACACTTTCTGCTTTTGACAACTCCTTTTTCTGTACTTGTTTAATATGATATGTTTTTTTGTAATTATAATTCGTTATTGCTTGATTTTTGAATAATTGTATTACTGCGTAATTGTGTAATTATTATATGTTTGTAATCTTGTTATTGTCACCCATCATTTACACCTGCATTGTATTATGCGTTGTCTTCTACGTGCACATTGTATCTGCTTCCTAATATGTACTGTACCATTCCTGTATGTAATAAATAATAAATAAATATGTTTTCTTCCAATTACCGTACTTATTTTAACAGGAAATTTATCTCATTTTCATTCTTATTTTGTATTTTGCAATAAATTATAATGTCGCCTGTCTGGCATACAAGCTTCTCATACTTCGTTTGTTAAAATTTTAGTTGTGTAAATTTAGATCGCCGGTGCCAGACCAGAAATGGAAAATTCCTTGAATAATTATATTAAAGTAATAAGCATAACTTGGCATCCATTATAAAAGTTCTCTTAATGAATTCTTAATTTCAGAATTAGTTGTGTTTACGTTTTTTTAGAGAAAGAGACGATAGACCTTCAGCGAGAGAAGTAAAAGACATGGTTAAATCTATTAATGACAAATTTTCTAAGGTAAGTACACTCTAGTGTAGATATTTCTTTGCAACTTCTTTAACTTCAGTAGAAATTATGTCATATGTTACTGCATATCTTGTCACAATCTGAAAAGAAATATATTTCTTGCCAATATTTATTAAAAGGTTTCCTGTTTCTTTACTGTTAACTAACATGGAGACTAATGCTGTTACATGCATCTACCTATACCGCACTCCGAAACCTCTATCGGAACAAAACAAGTTTAGTGACTGCCACATAAATACCCATGTTTCCGCTTAATTAACTGTATGAAAAGTGTTAGTGAAAAATGCAAGTGTAATTTATTTTGCGATTTTCGAAATCTTCGAAAAATTTTGTTAGCTTTTTGCATAATGTTTATTTGAAAAATCATTAACAGTATGATGATGCAGCCAGATTGGACATGGAGAAGGAAGAAAAATACAAACAAAAAAGTGCTAAGAAAATTGTCCAGGAAGACAGTTATGCTGAATGTTATCCTGGGTTAGTATTTTTTTAGTATGAAACTTTATATGTGCATTAGCAATTAATGCTGACTCCACATACTTTTTTAGGTTTATCTTGGGTCACTCCTTTCATGCCGTTTCTTTGTAAAACTTTCTTTATCAAGTACTTTTGTTACATTGTTTTTAATTGCGTAAGTGTTGAATTAAGGAATTTGTGTTTCAATCATAAAAGTGATATCAAGATATTGTGCAAATATCTTTATTTTGTGATTTAAAAGGTCACGTAATATCCTTTCAAAGCAAACCGTGTTTCATAAGATTGCATATGCCGTTTTTCAAACAGAAACAAATTTTCTGACTAGTGCAAGCAATGCAATATCACTTTCACTGGTTTTGCAGTATGTCTGAGATGAAGTGTTTATTGGTTTTTCAATATACCATGTGTGATAACAACTTTGATTTTTGTGGAAATGACAGTTTTACTGATTTTTTGGTGGATGAGAGATGATATTGTCTCTTTGATTTCACTTTCTACAGCATGCTGAAGGTAACGGTTCCATTTCCATTTCTAGTGTCCCGGAGATGATGGATGCTGTGGATGATAGTGACGATGAGGTGGATTACAGTAAAATGGACCTTGGAAACAAGAAAGGGCCTGTTGGGCGATGGGACTTTGATACACAAGAAGAGTATCAGGACTACATGTCTACAAAGGAAGCTTTACCAAAGTATGGCCGCCCATCAATTTCACACTTTCGTTTTGCACATTAAAATTTTCTCTACTTGTCTTTATATATTGCTGCAATAATAAGGTCTTTCAGTTTTCCATCCCTTGTATGCTGATTTCCAGTTCATTTTCCGCTTGACGCACTTGATTGGGACGGGAAATTCCAGTTTAATACAGACTAAATTTATCTGTATTTTTTAACGTAATTTTAACATTATGAAGATCTTGTTTTTTTAGAATGTCTAAAAATCACTACGTCATTGATTTGACAAAATCAAAATACAGAAGGTGCCTCTTAATAGACTCACGATTAATAAACTCAATCGCTTAATTTACTCAAATACGTCTGGTACGGGCCGCTTCTATTCAAATGTACATAAAAACTACTGGTAATTGTCTCAAATAACTCCGCATAATTGACTCAATATTTTTCCTTCACATGCTTCAATAAGACACTTTCAAGTGACTAAAAAGCTTATGTGATTTTTATATCATCTTAGTTGGCTTTTGTCCTATAATATACATAGAAACAATCATGTTAAATACTGTTTTGTTTGTAAGCAGAAACATTTAGGGTACCCTAATTATGTTAGCCTAATAGTTTGCTTTGACCGGCTGGTCCACTGCAATTAATCTTGTTACCCAAGAATTCCTGGAAGCTAAACATTTAATCTCTTGTTTAGCGGTTTGCTTTTGAAGCTCTGGCTGTCTCTGCCAGAAAGTTTAATCACTTAGCTGTTGCTGTTATGCCTTGGACGCAGGTACAGTACAGTAAGTACGTCAGAATTATAGCAAGCTGGAGCTTAGGCGAAGCTACAGACGAAGCTGCGGGCACCACCAACAGTTTAAGCATGCCTAGCACTAAGTATTTTACGAGAATTTGTGCATCATGCAACAACAGATTTTCAACATTTTTATTATTTTGAGAACTTTGTGGGCCAACTTCTTTGTGATAAAATGAAGCAGCCATTTTTCAAAAAAAATTTGTAATTTTTGCAAATAAGTAGACTTGTGCGGGTTAAAAAAGTGTACTTTTTAATTTATTGCTAATTCACTTATATAACTTAATATTTTAAAATATGTTTTCTAATTTTTAACTGTACAAAGGAATTTAAGCTTTACAAGGTTTCTAAAATTCAATAAAAACCTTTGCAGTGCACAGTAAGCTGGTGAACTCATATCTCTATACCAGTATTACTACACCCATCGGTTAATAGGTTCAGTCGGTTAATTGGGTCAAAACACTTTGGTCCCAAAGTGAGTCTATTAAGCGACGCCTACTGTATAGGTAAGTATATTTGGTAAGGTTTAAAATTAATTATGTATATTAGGTAGGAATGACAGAGACATTATAAGCCTTACATGTGTTAGCATAAAACTCATTAGCTATTTGGCTGTAATATCAGTAAATTTACATAACTGAACATCAGGTACATGAAGTCTTGCCATTTTTTTTGTTTACGAAATCATTGAATTGTCAGTAAACAGGAAAATAACCACCAGAAAGACAAAAGTGCCAGTGTTTCATCTCATAGCAATTCTAATAATTGTTCATGGACCTGTACACAATTGTAGATGATAGAAGGTTTGTGTAGTGGCTCATGTATTACCTTACTGACCTACTCTGAAATTTCATGCTTGTACTACTCAATTTCATAACTTGCTTATCAGTTCTCTAATTATGAATGTACATGTATCACTACTTTTTTGTCGCAAAGTCAGGTTGCCAGTGAAGTATCTATTTACATTGTTTTAACAGAGCAGCTTTCCAGTTTGGAGTTAAGATGACTGAAGGCCGAAAGACTAGACGCAATTTCAACGAGAAGACTGAAAAACAGAAACTCGATCAACAGTGGGCAAAAATCAGTAATGTGCGTAATCTTCATGTTTTACTGTTTGATAAGTGGAGAGGAGTAATCGCTAAATCTCAGAGCTAAAACTTCTTCTCAAACTAGATTAGGGGTAACTTGCACGGAATATTAATAACCATGCTCTCTTGCTAATCCTACCCTCCTAAAGGTTTTGTATTTAGCTAATAGCATTATGCAGACACGTAGTCTCTGGTGTGGAATGAAAAAGTACACTACTAACTTATCTAATGAATGCAGAAAAAACCTCTTTATACAGTTTTCTTGGGACTAAAAAAGGTGGCATTAAGCGAGTAACTTGTAACTTTTACAGCTAAAACTTAATATATTGTAATAGCATGCTGTGAAATTTAAACTTTGCAGGGCAAATGCTTCTAATACTGTTGTAGTCTTCACTTCAGCACATTTTTTATGCCTCCCGCATATCTATCCAAATGTGAACATTTTATTTGGCCAAAAATATGGGCGTTAAGAGAGGTTCGCATTCTAATACGATTTGACTGACATGTATTTTAATTCGAGTCTCGATAATGAATACCTACGAGTATAATGTGACAAATCTTTGAAATATACGTACAGCTACATTATTCCAGGCTATATATGTACAACTATATCATACTAAGATCATGTTTACAGAGTGATTAATTTAACACCCAGCCAGACAAAGTGCATGTGAGGCTGTACAGCTTATATTTTCTTACCCACTGTCTCTGGAAATTTGAATCCCTATGCATGCATTTGCAAAGGCAAAACATTGTAGTAGTGTAACAAAACTGTGTTGACAACATAATATTTTTAGCTTCTTTTGTGTTTATTTACAGTAAATTTTTGGAAACCAAACTGTTGGCTTGTCAGACTGTGTGGAAAGTTAACAAAGACAACCTGCAGCAAAATGAATAAGCAGATTGATAATGCAGACTAGACTCTAAAGTAATAGACTGGAGGGTTGATTTGTTTCTGTATAATTAATCATGTATAATAGCTAGCTTTCTTTTTCATTTACAGATAATAAAACGGCGGCAAGATGGTGATGATGGATCTTCATACAAACGACCAAAGTACTGAAGTACATCGTCTTTTTTACCATTCATAAAGGAAAGCAGATGCTTTAACTCATGAGTAACTTTTCATTATTGCAACTTGCTACTATGTAGATTATGTATACGAAGAGTAATATGTACATTATGCATGTCTGTTGCGATCTAAATGAGATTAATTGAAACTACCTTAAATGGTAACTATCTTTGATGTTTGTTGAATTAATTCGTGTCATTTACGTTAATGAAAATCAAGCTGATTAATTTACTTCTTGTTAGTCTTAAATACTGTTTCCATCATTTTATTATTAAACTTGATTTAGCACACTGTATTCGAACTTCTTAAGATTATCATTTTAAAATATGCAATTACAAACAGTATTTGGCATAAGGTAGTATCCAGTCGTATTTAAAAGCTTGTTTAATGAATAATACACAGCAGACCTTAGACTGCTTACAAAATTTAATGTACTAGTGCAGTTGCTAGTTGTAGACCAGTTGGACAGCATCGTTTTCGTAGTTCTCTGCAAAGCCTGTTTCTTTCAGTGCTGATAATCAGTGCTGCAAGCTGCTGATATAGGTTAACCATTTTATAAATAATGTTAACACTACACTGTGCACTGTAAAAATAGTTAAAGTAGTTAATCTCAGAGGTGGAAAGAATTAGGTCTTCTGAATCAGGACGAATTAGGCCGATTATTGGGAAATCTGTGGAGAATAGAGAAAAGGTCATATGCAACACAAAAAACTGAAATCATGGGCCTCTGAATTCAGATGCATTTTCATTAAAAAAGATATTCATTAGAAGAGAGCAGAAGCATTTATTTGATGCTGAGGAAGCAAAAAAGCTAAGCCAGAAAACACAGTGTGTGACAGTTTTTGATAAGTGAGGTAGAAGACTGATGAGAAACAGGGTTGTGACTGATACATGGAACCCTTCTTTTTTCCAGTAAAGTGGGATAACATATTAAAGATTATGTAGTGGAATGTAAATGGAGTCTGAAACAAACTTGCAAATGAGCATGTAAGCTTACTTTTGGCTAATAAGGAACATTGTTTTTCTTTATGAAACTAAACCTGCTTTGCCTTTCAGGCTATGTGGCTTATCAAAAGTTGAATGAAGTTAAAGGGTGTGCAGTTTTAATGATAAATGCAGTGAATAGAGACGTCAACAATACAGAGTTGCTGCCGTGGGCGCATATATACCGCTGTACAATACCCCTATTTTAGAATGGACATGGTTGTAGATCTGAGCGATTTAATAATGTCAAATAAAAATAAAAATTTTGTGGCCATAGGTAACTTTAATTCGCATTTTGGAAGTTCTTATCGTAACGAGTTTATATCAGGCAAAAGCTATAATATGCACTTGGATTAATATGCAGCTGACGAATGACCCCTGCAGGAAGCCAAACGCTAATGTAAAGCTAACCTCGTTGTTGACTTTCAAGTGGTACAAAACCCTCAGTTTCTGTCTGAACAATTTCATTATAATAATTTGGAGTATGCTTATGGCGTGACTGATCTAGAAATGAGAGCCCATGACATAACTTCACAAAATATCAACCCTTGTAAACGCCCTATTCATGTTGACTCTTTGTATGTGGAAAAGGTGTCTGACTTCCTTAAAGAGGTTGATCCTGTGGAACTGTATAGTACCTCTAGCACTGATGAAGACGAGGAAGCTTAATGATTTATTATACTAAGTTAGCCAACTTTCAAGTGGCAGTCGCATGCGTGTACTGTACATACTTCTAATGCAAACAATCGGTGATCTGCGTTAATTAATAGTAATGACTCCAAAGCTATAAACTGGAATGGCATTGTTAATAACCAATCTATATCTGACAGATCCTCAGACGAAAAATTCAAGGAGCATTTTGAAAAACTTTTAAATTGAAATCCTTGTGAAAATTTCATTGACTTCAATAGCTTGCTAGATGGTCCATCGATTCCTATCACCGACAGCCCAATCACTATTGAAGAAATCAGTAATGCCGTAAAAGACTTAAAATTTTAATGCTAGTGGGGGCCTCTCTGGTGTTCCTTCGGGTATAATAAATGCTTTTCAACAACCTTGACAGGATTTCTAAGCTTAATAGCATATTTATTTTAGGAAGCTACCCAACAGCTTGGTTTTGTTGTTCTCGACTCGTATTATTTAAAAATGGGGTAGCCTCTTTGACTGACAACTATCACAGGATGACTGTAATGGATACCTTAGCTAAGGTATATGATAGTATTCTCAATGAAAGACTGACTAAATGGTTACAGCTAGACCATGAGCAAGCAGGCTCCCCCAGAAAGGGCGTGGTTGCATGAAACAAATTGTTACTTTACGCTTGCTTGTTGACTATGCGAGATGTATGAACAAAAAATTGTATATAATTTTTAAGGACTTTTCTAAGGCATATGATCGCATACCTAGAAATTGTTTGTTTGTCGTTATGAAGTGATTAGGCTGTGGAGTGATGATGTTAACGGTGCTTACTGTTAGTATTTACAGTGATACTCGCTTCATCGTGGGATCAGCGGTAATTACAGCCTCCAGAGGGCACCCACATCGTGTACTTTGTTCATGTTCATCCTGTACGTGAATGACCTGATAGAAAAGTTTAAGAGTAACTGCCATTCAGACAGGCTTTTAGGCTGGCTGCATTCGCAAATGGTAATGAACGACACCGCACTTTTGGCTACCTCTAGAATTAGCTGCTTAAACAAAGTGCAAACTCTCCTTGAATTCTGCAGTGAGTCTGGTATGGAGCTGAATCAGGGCAAAACAAATTTATGATAATAAATGGAGATAACAATGATAGGCGGCCATTGAATATTGAAGGCATGACCATCAGAAATTGCTCATCTTATACTACTTGGGAGTGCCTTTCACTCGGGATGGTAAAACGAAAATGTGCCTAGAGACCCATGCTCATAAGAAATATTGCCAGGTGCTCAAATCTTTGGCATTTGTAAAGAAAAACAGTGACTTTCCCTTCTATGTAAAGAAGGTACTCGATGCAGCATTATTATCTGCAATACTGTATGGATGCGAATCTTAGTTTAATAAAAATTTGATGGACGTCCAAATTATGCTATTGATGTTTTTTAGAAATGGGTTACTCTGATCTGCCGGTAAATTTTTTACCTGAACGACAAATGAGCAACAGTACATGGTTGGTGACCCCTTTAATCATGCACGGAATCTTGTTAGAAACGCTAATCTTCTGATTATACGTACATACAAGCTGTAATACGGAATGCCGATCAGTAGATGCACGATATTCAGCGGGTAAACAAAACGTACAGATTAGTGATAAAATTTAAATTTTGTACTTAATGGCTAATAAATCCTGAATTACGCATACACCCGACTATCCACAGACAAAACTGTTCAAATTCCAGAACATTCTCTCAGTTTCGCCTTTCTGCATATAGAACGGCAATTGAAATTGGGCAGTAGAGCCAAATTCCAAGAGATAACCGGAAGTGTATATGCAACAGCCAAGAAGTTCAATGTGAGAATCATGCTGTGCCACTGCACTGAGTTTCAGCCAGTTACAAATAAATAAAATTCCAAAATTATGGCAATGAATTTAAATCTGAAAGTTGTAATGCAGTATGTTCTGCTATTTTTGAAATGTTGAACATTTATAATGCTAGGACTTTGTCTTGCCGGACATGTGATTTCACTGATTCAGCTTAAGCAACATTTTTATTATTTTTTCTCTTCTTTTTTTACTTATATTTATTTATTTCATTTGTGCTTTCAAATTGGATAAAGCTCAAAACTGCTCATGTTATGTGTTGGACAAACATAGGCAATTTGTTATTCCGCTATTTCCACCGCCGCCGCCACCACCACCACTACACAGACTGTTGCACGACAGTGGGGGTATTCTGTGATCATTTCAAGACGATTTCATGGAATTTTCAATGAAAAAGTGTGGGACAACCTGGTTCGCCAAAGTGTTGCAGAATAATCGCAACATTCTCAAAAGTGTCGCAAACTGTTTACTAAGTTGTCGCAAGTTCTGAAACTGTTGAAAAACGTGGCCACTAATTTGTGAGCATTTTGCGAATGTTACGACAGTTTTGTGAAGTTTTGGTGAGGTAGCAAGTTTTGCGACTCCGGCACAAATTTTAAACATTTTAATATTTTTTGGCGAAGCTGGCAACCTTTTTGCGACAATGGCCAACACCCGTGAATGTTTTGCGACTGCTTGACGAATGCTTGGCTGCTGTCGGAACCCTCGGGAAAGCTTGGCTTTAGGACATAGATTCGTGAGCAAACCCTTTGTGGGATACAGAGATCAAAAAAAAATTCAACAAGAATAATTTCAGCTTAAATTATTTTATTTTGCAAATTAAAAATTATTCACCAATTTTTACTATACATTAGACTGTGCTCTTAATAAAAAACAACCAAAATTATAAAGTTAAAACTTTGGAATATCATAATATAATATGTATATTACAATTATAATAATCAGTACCATAATCAGGTTCATCAAAATATAAAAAAACAAATTCCAATATATTTACTTCGAATATGAAGTCCTCTTTTGCAGCTCAAACATTGCAAATAACTGCCAGTAACTATTAATAGCCACAAATTCTATTACTGATGCAACACATAGATTCGTACAATAGAATTGTAGTAGTTATACGTCTATACAAAATACAAATGTGACTAGCTAATATAATTTAAATCCTCACAGAAATAATAAAAATATGATCTAATCACTAAGATTGCAACAATTTGTTTAAGTGGTCAAGCCCATTGCGTTTTTTAGTAGTGAAATTACCTGGCAAACAAGATCACTACACTGATATAATAAATTTGGTCAGAATTTATAACATGGCTAGGGATTTTGTAACATGATCAAGGATGCGTGGACTGTGTGATTCCGCAGCTTTGCAAAATCCGTGGACTGTATACAATAACTGGGTCCACAACTCCATGGGGATCTGCCACAGAAAAACAATAATAATTGTTTCTAAAACTGAGATGCTGATTTAGTTCGATTAGAGACTTTGAGGGTTTTTTGCATATGAAGCCAGCTATGCAGTAACGACTTGGGCATGTTTTTGGCTTGCACATTGGAAAAAAACTTGGATATCTTTCAAAAATCTTAACGTTCCAGCTTTGAAGCCACATCCGGAAACAAAAGTTAAGAAATATGCTGGATCAGCTACTCCACCAGGTCCTAAAGCAATGTGGGTCCACAACAACACGAGAAAACCTTACAGACCCAGGTTTGCAATCCGCGACCTTGCATCTTACAGGATCAGCAACGCCGGCAAACAATAATGGAAACACAAAATCGTAGCCACAACTTTAACAATTGACATAAAAGAACATATCAATGATTCCTACAAATCACTTTACTTGTACTAGTGTCACAGTGATTGATTTAAGGCAATTACATTGGTACCCGATTATTTAGTATAGGAAATATACCTAATAGAACATTAGAACTTGGGTTTTTCCAAGGCATCTATTTCCGATCCACTAAAGCCACATCTACAGATTTGCTAGGATACATCAAGATTGAGTGAGATATTTCAATGTCAGTTGCATTTCCTGGTTTAACAATAAATCGCTTGCAGAGCTGAAATAAGAAAATAAGTTTCACGTGATGTCAGCAGGTTGTAAAGCTCACACAAAGTTGCAAAGCTCACACAAAGACTTTCTTGTTCGACTAACTTTAAAATTTAATGTTGTTTTATAGCAAACACTTGCCAGTTACTACAATATAATAACCTATCACTCAAAAAACAAATCTTGCTACAAACACATGTAAGTGAAAAAGCTAGACAGAAGCTAGTTGAGCTGCCCTACCTTTAGAGTAACCAACAGTAATATAGAGTTTAATCTTGGAGTTATATGACTTCAAGAAACATAGGAGAGGGCTCCAGTGGTCTCGGCATGTGCTTGGTGACAGAAGTTAAAAATAGCTCTCCCCAAGCTGGTCAGAGAATAGCTCACAACTTCCAGGTTTGATGTTCACTTTGGAATTTTTCTTTTGCTATACCAATTCTGGCTGTTTACATTGTAGAGGGAGGATGTACTCACATTCAAAGGAGGCTAAAACACCTCTTGCTGGTTCAGTGTCTGACCTTACAAGCATAGCTTAGAAAATCAGCTAGGATTTGATCTAATAACAATTCACACAGAGTAGACTTTCCACTAAATACTAGAAATCCACTTGCAGTTTGCTCGATTGTATAAAGAAAAAACACATAATGTCACTGACACAGCATCTCGACATTTATGCGAAACAGCCAAAACATGGTAACAATTATACAGACAAGAACATTTTATGTGTCAAACCAATATGACTCAGCAGAAACAAACATTACAGTACTCACATGGGCCAAAAGAAGGTGCATTTCTAATTCAGCAAATCGTCTACCTAGAAAAAACAAAATTACATGCATTAGCAATTATAATATAAAGCAATGTACAAAGCTTCAAAATTAGTACTAAAAGTGTGAACTGCTTTTCACTGATACTGATAATATACTTCTCATGACTTAAGACAGAAGTTTTACTACTTGCTTTATTCTCCTAGTCGTGAATTATAATTACTGTTTATTACAAAACTTAATTTACAGTAACTGGAGATGAACTACCTAAATTGTAAAAATGATCAAGTTTGCATAAGCTTACTACTTTTGTAAAAAAAAATAATCACTTGGGTTTTGTTACTAATCTTATTACTTATAAACAATCTTGCCCATTATTATAAAACCAGAGGTATTATTTTTAGACCGAAAAATTCCCACTCTTGTAAAAAAGTAGCCACTTTTGTTAAAATGTGATTAGTTTCATGAAAACCATGCCCACTTTTATAAAATACAAAGTTTGTTTTTGTCAAAAAATTTCGTACTTTTGTACAAACAACTAGGCCACAAATTTTGTAAAGGCAATTAATAACCACTTTGGTCAAAACAATACATTTTGTGTTGCAGTGTTGGAGACTGATGTGTATTGCTCTGGGTTGACGTCATTTAACTGTGTTTCACATAACACATTATGTAATAATTAATTGGTAAACAAACTATATGTAGAAATTAAAATTTTCATTTCTGTAAGGTACAGCAATCTCCACCCAGCTCTTTTTCTGATTTGTTTTCACACATGTTCTTCTGGATATGCTTTCCTTCCTATCCATATGAGTTGTATCCCAAAGCGGATTTGACAAAGCATTGGTATAAGAGTTATTGCTGGAAATAAGTACAGGTGATATTCATAATTTTACAGCAATAAACTAGCTGTTTTTTCCTTTTCTGTATTAATGGCTTCTAAACATCATTTTCAAAAGTGTATTATAATAATATTTTATTTTTTTACCTTATTTGTAATTAAAGATTACAGTTTCAAAAATACATGTACATTTTCAGTATGCCAACTTTGCAATAATAATAATGATTATAAGCTCTCATCTTGGTGACAATGATTACATGCACGTATGCGATAATGTTAAAATGGAATTATATGAAAATAATTATTTGAAGTGATGCAACACAAATAAATATTTTGACTTTGCAATTATTTCTAGTGATAATTATTTAAGCAATCATTTGTCCATTGGATTTGTCCATAAGAAGGGACTCATAGGAGAATCCGAATTGGAATTCTAATCATTGGATAGGAAGGGAAGCAAATCCCAAAAGAACATGTGTGAAACCAAGTCAGAAAAAAGAGCTGAGAGGAGATTGCTATACATTACAGAGATGAAAACATTAATTTTAATTTCTATAAATAGTTTGTATACCAATTAATTATTAGTTACAGTAAATACTATAAAAACAGTCAAACGATGTCAACCCAGAACAATACATCAGTTACCAGCACTACATGTAAAAAGTACTGTTTTAACAAAATTGGATTTAAATGCTTTTACAAAATTAGTAGTTCCACTGTTTTTACAAAAGTAGGAATTTTTTGGCAAAAATAGGCAATAGTTTCCATGAAACTAGCAACATCTTTACAAAAGTCGTACTTTTTTGTAAAAACGGTTTGCTTTACCAAAGTGACTAATGTTTTTCAAAATTATTGACTTAGTTTTTTCATGAAAACAGGAAATTTTTTAAAAATAATAGCCTGTTTCTTTATAATAACAGACAAAATTTTTTGACAAAACCAGTAACCTTGTATTTTATAAAACTGGGCAGGTGTTTTTATGAGTGACATTTTTCCCAAAGTGGTTCTTTTTTTACAAAGTAGTGATCTCTTAGGAACTTGGTAGTTTTTATAATATAGGTGGACCAATAGGGGACAAACCTCAGAGTCATTTTTGATTTCACTGCCCAACTGTTATTCAATTACTCATACTAGTATGAATGCATATTTGTACTTTTATTGATCCTGTTAAACAAAACCTTAGTTTTTAAGCATTTTATTACAACACTATTACAAGACATATCACAAAGGTCCCAAATACAAAATTTCAGAGAAAAAACAAATTACTTTTTAGAGATATCAATGACCGAATTCGTTCACCATGAAGTGCACCACTAATGCATTTCAAAGCCAACCAGAAAAAATAACATGCTCATTTGTCAAACTTGTTACAAGAAGCAAGGGTAAAAGATAAAAGGCAATCCATGATAATGAAAATATAAAAGCTGTAGTTAAAGTACCCAATCGTTTGTTGTATATGTACTGCAATTTGCATAATAAAGGTACATAATAGAAACAAATATCAAAAAATTGTCATAATAACAAGAATAAAGGTACATAACAGAAAAATTGTCAAAAATTGTCTTAGAAAAAATTTCAACGTAATCCTGAAGCTGCAGCTTACTTTACTGACTGATTTCTCTACTTTAACAGCTGAATCATGTCAGCTATCTCGTTTTCTTACCTATGCAACTGCGAACACCAAACCCAAAAGGTAATGATGCAAACGGATGGAAGGTATTATCATCTGTCACATGATCACGTAGCCATCTTTCCGGCTTGAATATGAGAGGGTCCCTGAAGTACTTGTCACTTTTAGCCATGATGTGTGTTGAGCCAGCAACTAAGCTCTGAACAAAAATCAGGTAAATTTTCACTTAAATAGCACCACTTGTGTAACAGTACTTATCTTTGGTTTTATGAAGCTAATAGTTAAATCAAATAAAAAAGGACAAAAGGTTTCAAAAACTTGCTCTCAAGAGCTGGTTTAATTATGACAAAGTCATTTAGATATCACATGCGAAATACACACTTCGCTCATTTCTTCGACAAATTTTAATTAGTTTGACTCTCAGAAAAACTTACATTACTTTGTATGCAGATTTCACATTGCAGCCATTTGGTAAAGGCTGCATATATGGCATATTTTTGGACTGAAATTTCTGCAGATAAGCGTTAGATTTGTGAAGTAAAATATAACATACTCCTTTTGGTATGTGATAGCCTCGAATAACCATATCTTCTGGAATAATTCTGGCAACTCCAGCAACTGGATGGTGCAGGCTGTAAAATGGAGCCAGATGCAAGCAAAAATTAAGCCCAAAATATTGTGAAAGGACAACCTGGTTAACTAACTTACTCAGAGGAACACCTCATAAAAATTCTTATTTTGGATATTAAGTTTCATTAAATGTCCCAACAAATTAAACGTCCTTTACAGCTACTTGTAAAAATACAGCTGAAGGTCAGTTCATTTTAAAGACCAGCTAAACAGCCGCAAAAAATCATTAAAATGCAATAATTCATTTAACATAATGTTAGTGATGTTATTGGTTTTATCACTTTATTACCAGTAATGGAAATTCTGATAATTGTAGAGCTATTTTGCCAGTTTCAAAAACTAATCTGAGCAATTGAATGCAGAGAGTATGCTGTACATTTTCCATACAGACAGAAAATCTTATATAGACACCACAATGTGCAATTTATATTAACCAATTTTTTTATTTGTAAAGGCATCACCAAGACCTTACTACATTAGCATGGCAATTCCCCTTTTTGGTGTAGCAGTGTTACATCACCTACACTAAGTAAATAAGTTGGTCTTTTATTAAGCTCCCACTTTTAACATTTGGAAGCAATGCATTTAAATGTATGGATTTCTTTAACAACTAGGCAAACTACCTTTTTCTCCACTTTTTAAGTGTTTGCGTATTTTTAAAAAATATGCTAAACATACAAACTTTATACCATTTTGTAGATCTTTCTAAAACTTACAAATCGTACTACAGATTTGTTTATAATGATAAATGCTAGCTAACTGTATATTAGTAGTCTGAAATAGGGACAAAAACCCAAATTTGCAAAAACTGCACCATACTTAAAAAAATACACTGCACCAAGCTTTGAAGCTTCAGCTAATATCTCTGCACCTTTAAAACAACTAATATAGTACCTATCTGCAAAAAAAGCAGAATGCATTATGTAGAATTTGGCTACTAGCTATACCTTTCTAGAGTAAACAAGCAATGATGTTTTTGGTCATATTACAAAAAATTACACTACACTCACTATTAGTATTCATGCATCACAGAAAACCCTTTTGCTGTACTTATTTGTTCAGTGATTAAGCAAGCTCTGTCAGAATTTACAATTGACCTGTATAACCTATAATGATACAGGGAATCTAGAGGTTTTCCTACACATAGGGCTGGATTTGTTTACTTAGGGCGCCACATGAGCTTTTAAGTGTTAATACAGAGTGAAAATCTCTCAAAATTTGGAGTCACACCACATATTTATACCTTTACAACCTCAGATAATACTACTCTTATGTTACTGTAGCTCGAGCTAACTTACCGTAATGTTTCCTTAATCACACTTTTTAAGTATTTCATGTCATACAAGTGCTCTTGTGTGATGTGAGTAGCATCAGCTGGCAAAATTCTTGCTACTTCATTGTAGAGCGTATCTTGTACATCTGGATGACGTGACAGCTCATACAAGCACCATTGAAATGCAGTGGTAGTCTGAAATCACAGTCAGGCATATTAATCATTTTCTTTGCTAGCTACAACAATCACCAATTTGAATTTTCTTTTCACACATTAGGCTAGAATGAGAAGCATAATTACAAAATGTTCTTTAAACTTTAATGAGCTGTAGTTTCTCTGAGGATCAGATAGCACTACTTCAGTGTTAACTGTCATGAATCAGCGAGACACAAGACTGATTACGGTCAATTACCCATGTAATCACCGGATTTGCTCAACGTCTGGTGAGTTTTAAAACTATACCACAAAACTGCAATGAAATGTGCCTGCCAACCTTCAACAGACACATGGCATGATTTTCAGATCGCACAAAACAGTCTAGTTGCAAGGTAACTAGACTACAAACAAATGTTAATGGCTGTTATAAGACCAGAACCTAGTTGATTATCGAGAATAATGAATAATCAAGAACATATGAAACACTGAATTAGAAAAAATTATTTATCCATGTTCAGATGTATATAATCATCTTAAAACAGGGGAACAAGACAATACAGTATGATAATTTAAACTATCCAGAACCAGAAACTGTGCAAAAATGAAAGAACTTGAACAAACAAAAATTCAGTTAAATAAACTTAATCAGAATGAGTTACAAGAATACATTAGTAGCAGCTAGCTGAGCCTGCCATTTTTTTCAATAATTATTCATCATTCACAAGTCAACTCAGAGTGAAAACCGTACAGAGTTACATATATGCTTAGAAAGACAGAAGTTCCTAAGCTCTACTGTAAGAGTAGATATTAAAAAAACACAAAGAGAACGGAAGCAATGTAGAAAGCCCAGTCAAGTGACTTGATGCATTTATAAAAATAAATAAATAAATAATTGGTTTTATTAAAAACTCACACCATAACAGCAACAACTGAATACAAGGTGTGAGTACAATAAAAATAGAGAAAAGAGTCAAAAGACACTTAAGCAATAAAACAAAATTATATAAGAGACGTTGCTTACAAGAAAACATATGAGAGAAATTATTATTATTATTATTATTATTATTATTATAATTATTATTATTATTATTATTATTAGTAGTAGTAGTAGTAGTAGTAGTAGTAGTAGTAGTAGTAGTAGCAGTAGCAGTAGCAGTAGCAGTAGCAGTAGCAGTAGATTGTTCATCTTGTACATTCTGGCCCATAAACTCATATAGTTTTAAAATAGCTTCTACATCTATTTTTCAAATGATCTCCGAGCGATTTTTCTGGGAAATTTTGATGGAAAATTGTGCAGTTGTAAAGAGATAACTACATAGCAGGCTTTTCACTTGTTCTATTTCCTCCTCTTCTAAAAGTCTAATACATTAGCCGTTGTGCTTTCTATTGGATCTCTGTCAAACTTGTTTCGGATGAAACAGAAGCATTCGCTGGTAATGACCTGGTTCGCAACTGCTGTGCATTATTTCCTCGATTACTATTCATTGTGCACAAAGCTTTGGTACTAGAGTTAATAATACATGGTAATTAACAATAAAACCTCACCACAAAAGTCTTTTTTGGCAAAATATTAATTGTTATTTTCATAAATTAAGAAAAATCTGGCTCACCAGTAGTGTTACTAATTACATATATAAAATCTACATCCAATAATATGCTTCACAAAATAAAATCTTTTAGCATTTATAAAAATTTTCACCAATAAATCTCCGTTTTTCCAAGACATCATGCAATGACATCACTAAGTCAGTAGAGCAGTTTAAAAACCCAACTGAGACACTAAATTTGTCATTTATGCCTTGATCAATAGTATTTAGCTAATGCCTGGTGCCCCATTAATTAATTCCAACTATCACCCATAATCTGTCAAATCACTCTCAATTTTGAAATCTAGATGCAAAAAATGTAAATTCATGGGGAATTAAATGTATATATTGATAGTTCATATTTATAAAGCCAAAAAATTATAATGTTTAACTTTGGAATATGGGTCCTGAGGTACGCAGATAGTAAACACAGCTAACAAGTCCTAAAATGTCCCTCCCTCCCTACAATTACAATCTTACCGTATCCACTGCTCCAATCATTAAGTCTATCATTGATCCATACACTTCTGCATTTGATAACTCCTTCCTAGTTAAAAGGTTAAACAGGAATCCTTTCTCCTTAACGTCTTCCACATTTGATGTAACTTCGTTTAGCTTGGCATCAATGTACTTCTTTCCTTAAAAAGGTAATGTTAGATCTGTATATTACAAAATGTGATGCCAGTTCATGTAATCAATGCAAAAATGCTAAGAAGGATAATGGGAAGAGATAAAAACTCTGCAATTTACTGTTAGTTTTGCTGTTCTGGGAAGCATTTTCTAATGAAATCATCTGGTTTGAATGAATACCAAAATTGGGACCTAATTTTTCACATCAAAGAACATATGGGAACTGCAAAGAAAATATACCTTTCCTTTCTTAATAGGTGAAAACAAACTTTGCATTTAAAGGCTTATACATTTCAAAGCAGAAATAAGCAATGTCACTGCCACTTGCAGAACTTACAGCAATCCAAATACCAACTGTCCTACCTATTCGAAATATAGTATCCCATGCATTCATATGCTTTCTATAAAGTCTCGGATGAAGAAACTTCGCCACGGAGGGTGGAAACGCAAACAACCTATCGCTGGAGATAAACATATCATTGACACAAACAGCAAAATCAAACAGTTCCTTGTCTTTTGGCCCGCCCATCTCCAAACATCCCAGACGAGTTTCAAACAGCACTGTGCCGGTAGCTACAAACAAAGATTTCATATTTAGCATCAAGCCTCATTAGATCCAAATTACACATCACATAAAAAGACAATAATTTTTAATATAGGTTATTCTCCAAGACTCCCATACTTTTCAAATATCCTGTTCAGCAAATTTACCCAAACATCAAAATAAGCAGAAGCCATACATTCAATAGCCCACATGAAGAGTCGATCCCTTATATTTGGAATTATGTCATCCGTGGTTCTCACATTTTCCAGCAGTTTTACAAGATCAGTAGCTGTTTCATTTAATGCAGGATTATAAGTTGCTACTTGCAGAGGTTTCATCATCAATGGATTGATGGCCCGTCTCTGCCAATGCCAGGACTCGCCTTCTCTGAAAGAAATGTCATGAACACTTCTAACTAAATGACTATATCACATTAATGTCACTTCCAAAATGGCAGTCATATTACCATGTACTAGCAGCCAACAGGCATATAAATGTTACCACAGGCAAGGACAGCTACATACACCATACAAATTTGATGCATGCTAAAACAACACAGGAAAAAATGACAAAAATGAAAAATAGGAAAAAAATGGCACACTTATTAAATATTAGCTTAGAATTAGGATCACCGTGGGGGATAATTATTTTAATTATTTTTACCTCTGTCAAGGAAATTGTGCTCTAATGCTGTTTGTTTGTTTGCTTGGCTGGTTGTTATTTGCCCATTATAGAGCAGTAAATCTGCTCATTTATAATATTGTTCATGTTTGGTGCAAATGTTTCTCTTACCACCCACAGGCATTTGACAGAGAATAAACTGTGCTGGAATAACATAACTTTATTTTTTCTGTCACTTGGCATTGCACTGCATGACCTGTAAGTTCACAATTTACTACTTCTTTTTGTTTGCTATTCACAATGAGATTTTTAAAATTTTTATACACTATAGTTTGAATTAAGTGGATCATGACCATGTTATGGTCGAAACATTGCAGATGAGCAGATGTTTGTCTTAGAATAAAAGCCACGTCTTTGCTTAAGCACGTGCTGGCTATCATTTTCCTTTTTAAGAATTTGTTTTCCACATCACAAATTTAATAAACTTCAATTTTATGGTTATAAGTATGAATTATCATGCAATGTTTCTGATTAAATCAACAATGATCTAGGAAATTTTTAGACATAAATGACCTATGTAACTACTTTTGTATTGTATATGTCCTCGTGCCACCAGCAATCATTGCTCCACTTCAGGGTCATATGTCCACAGTGCAAAAAATTGTTTGAGTTAGCAACAAAACCAAATACGTACGCTAGAAGGACTCCTAATGCTTCACCACTCACTTCTCTGTAATGTTTCCATATTTCGAATTCCACTCTAGATGGATATTTTGGCTCAAAACGAAGCAACTGCTCCAAATCATCTGCATCACTCAAGCTGATCATCTCCATATGAGCAAATTTTAGGAATATAATTGGTCCCAGGTCATGGTGCCAGTCTTCTAATAACTTATACGCTTTTTTGTCGTATTTCACAGCTACAATAACATACTAACCAATGAACAATAAAAATTTATGATCACAGAACAACAAACATATTGTTGTTCGTCAAATATCATCTGTTATAGAACAACAGATTGGCATGACAGCAGAATGATGAAGAAACATGATGAACAGCAGGTTATATTTCCCAAAATGTCTTTGGACAAAAGTTAGAGCTCCCTTTTTGATTACTTGTAGGCATTTATTAAAGAACTTTCAAATTATATCATAAGAGGAGAATGCAGAAAAATGCATTATTAAAAAACAGAAATCAGTACAACTCTTTTTTAAAATTACCTGGCAATTAAAGACATCATTAATTAGATTATGATTATGAATGCCAGAATGTTAATAAACCATTGCCGTTTATTTCGCAAAATTATTATGCATTGCGGGTAATGAGTTGAAGAAACAAAGGAGGCGTCAGAAAATTGTGAGCCAGTTGAGACTTGAACCCGAGAGCTAGGATTAGACATCATATGCTCAGCCACCAGAACTACCAGTTCAACATGACACAGCAGGCCTGAGATTGCATCCTTGCAGCACACAATTCAACAGTGACAGTAGGGGGGATACTCATGGTATCAACCACTATGGTTTAAGAACATTCTGCCATTCACAGTCATAATCTAATTAATGAAATCAGTACAATGCCACAACAATACATATGACATCTGCAAAAATTATCGCTGAATGTATCACCTCGACTCATTTAACACAATTAACAACTTTCTTTGTAGTCTTTGAAGACAATAACTGGTCTTTGAAGACAAATCCCTGTAGTAAACAAAAGGCTATGGACTACCGTTACAGTTACAGTTACACAGCATTTGCAAAGTATTCGCATATTACTAAAAGTACAGTGTTCAGTTCTTCAGCAAGTGTTTTGAAAGTAATTCTATAAAAACAAAAGACTTCAAGAGATAGCAAAATGCCTAAGAATCCCCGAACACAAGGTAAGTCACCTACTGACAGGAAATGTGAATTTTTATGCAGCAGGCAGTTTTAACCTCTAAGCAAAGTTAGAAACTAAACTGCAGATTTAATGCTTGTGATTTATGCTAAACACTAAGATGAAAATACAAAAGTTCATGGAATGCAATAATAATAGGTTTAAAAAATTTACCTGCAAATAAATGTCCAATAAGTGGCAAAGAAGGCTTTCGAGGAATTTCAGCAAACGATTTTACTTCAGTTATGCCAGGAACAAATTTCTCCACATTTCTGGCATTCTGCAAGAGTCTAGAGCTACAATATTGCCCCAAAGGTCGACATGTTGATAAGTCCAGCATTCTTGTTGAGGAAGCCAAATATCGGCCTTCCATAATAATTCTCCAAAAACTAAATGATCGTGGAAAGTTTCGCATCTTTGCCCTAACTAGTATTCAACAGTATCGTCGTTTTCAGCTGTGCCTTCACTAAATTAATTTATAATTAAACGTGTTTGTGCCCTGCAAGTACAAACAATTGTGGGACTGAAAACAATGCGATTTGCTACAACTTGCTTCTGAAATGATGATGAAGTAACATTTACAATGTTTGACAAACTTGCCTTCTTCGTGTATTTCACCAATACTGCATATATGCACTAAAATGAGTTCAAATCTATTTAATCTTGGAAACGAAGGAGTACCCTAAATGAAGGGGTAGGTCACTGCTGTTTTTCATTATGGGGAAAATTTCTGCACTGTGCAAATTTCTGATAACAGAGGCAGCAAAGAAGTGATAAGAGACAGATTACTGAACACGCTTTATTAAAGGGAGACAAAAGGGAAATATTAAAGTATATCTCAAAAAAACTTTCCGTAAAAAGCTATTTTGCTTGCATTACACTTACCTCTTTCAGAGGCATATGTAACTAAAAAATAAAATTCTCAATAATTTAAAATGTTTACTCCAAGTGGCAAAATGTCACAGTTTCACTATAACAGTGTACTCCAAGAATGTCACTGGCTCACAAAAAAACATTAATCTTATTATAAGTTCCTAGTCCTAGCAAAACTACTAAAAAGTTTTAGCAGAAAATGACATTATGCCAAATGAATCATTTTCTGTTCATATTGTAATTTGTGCTGTTTCGCATCTCAAGCCAGGTAAAAATTACGGTTCTACTGGATTTTCTAGAGATCATTTGATTAATGGCTCACATTCATTATAATCATGTACTCAAAAGTTTGTACTTAATATGATGTTATCTCATGGTATTGTACTGCAAAACCTTCTCCTTTTCAACTATCAAACCTATTGCTAAAGATAAACATGGCAACATGTGTGACAAAGGTAATTATACGGGGCATCACTTTGTCTTCTCCTCTAAGTAAACTATTGGACTGGCTTATTATTTTAAAGTATGGGTTTATGTTGTGTACAGCAAACAAACAGTTTGGGTTCAAGTGACAATTAATCATTATATTAACAATGAGTCTGCTGTATAATGTATACTGCGTGACGCTTCTAAAGCTTTTGATAAAGTCACTTATTATGGATTATTTAGATAAATAACTTTTGCATAAAAAAGTAATGCTATCTGGTTATTGTTAGATTTATATACAGTGTTTTTTATACACATCAACATATTTGCTTGAAATAGTCGGGTATTAGATCTAGACATATTACTATTTCCAGTAGAGTAACACAAGTAACGGAATAACAGAGTAAGGTGCTGTACCATCACCACAGCTGTTTGGTCTGTATATTGATTGATTGCAAGAGAAGTGCGCTTGATACAGGATGAAAATTTGGCAGTATTTATGCCGGTGCTTTAGCTTATGCTAATGATATATCACTCACTGCTCCTACTGAGCTCCACACAATGTATGGTTTCTATATGTGTAGACTTTGCTAGAAAGTTTGACATCAATTTTTTCAATGTGCAAGAAAACAAGTTGAAAAGTATCACTTTTTCTAATTGCAAAGGTCAAGTAAACTGATGATTATGATATATTAGATAAACGCTGTGATTTTACACATCACGTCAATCATATTAACGCTAACTTTTCGTACCTCAATACGGATCCAAAATCGCTAATACTTATTATTGGGCGCCAAGTAACCCACTAGCCGAAGTAGGCAATTGGCGTACATGGGCTAGCCCAAGTAGGACACTAGAAACAGGTCGCGAATTGAGTTGTTAAGCGTACTGTCCGTTGTCCTTGTTTATGGAATAATAATAATAATTAAAAACGTCAATATACGTTGAATAATTTATTATTCACCTGATAAAATAAAAAAAATTATTCTGAGCTAGAAGAATTAATATTTGCCAATATTAATCTTCTTTAAAGTGAAATAGCACACTTTTTAGGCGATCCAACATTTGTTTAAGGTATATCATTTTTTATTTTGTCTTGCTTAACAGACAGGTGATCCTTTTCACTCCCTCTTGGACAAATAATTGTTTTCTACTAAGTAAACGGGTTAGCGACACAGTATCTCTCTTTAAAGCATTAGATACTCAGTTTACTGTTATGATGATATTAATGAAGCTAACAATAGTGATGATATTGTTGTAAAAAATACATTTGTAAATTGTCAAAGACTATCCATCATTATTATAAAGTTACTTTTTTCTAAAACAAATTTACTTTTATATTTTTGTATGTCATAAATCTCAATTCTCGACAGAAATCGCTAGTGTCCTACTTGGGCTGCCCATGTACGACACTGCTTTTAGCACATGGATTTTGCCGCGTCATACTTCGGCTAATGGGTTACTCGACGCCCTACACATATAACGTATTGCCATAGTACGTATGAAGGTTCCCAAACCCAGGGGAGTCTGATAAAATTAATACTTAGTGACAAAACAGTAAACAGAAACTAAATAGAAACCGACACGTTTAGCAAAAAGTACCGTTTTAGATCTTTCTGTTCCGGAGCGCACCCACCATGTGCAAAGGCAGTGAATAGCAGTCACGACTGCGGAACGGATCGGATTGGGCATATAGTATTGAAAATAAGGAATGTGCGGATTAAAAACGACGTATCGGATCTTTACGGATTTTAATTTTCATTAATGTTAATCCGCGCTAGATGTGCGCGTCGCGGGAAGAAAATGACAGACTGACACCATCACAAGCCAATAGGTTGAATAACAACGAAATGAAAATAATAATTACCCGGTAGCTTCATTAATCATTAAACAAACATACTACTGAACTGGTAGGAGCAACAGCAGCAGTAGTAAAATCTTTTTATTTGCGATTAAAAATCTGAAAGTTTCATTGAATTCCTTTTAAAAAGTTTCCTTTTAACTTGATGATAAAATAATAATAATAATTTAATGAGGAAGGGGACAGTTACTGTTAGAAAAAGTAAGTTTAAGGCAGTGAAGCCAAATCTTTTACACACAAGTTTGGAAAAACCTACCATAAACATAACAAAACTCCTTAGTTTGCCAAGGGAGACAGCATATGTTATAAACAAACAAACTAAAGCTGATCAGAAATGTATGACAGCAACTGCCTGTCATAAAGAAATATCAGGACATAACATTTCTCAGTTGTATATTCATCTATAGATGCTACACAACACCACAAACCCAACAAACTACACAAGCAGTTAATGAGCTTCCCAAAAAGCGTTGCTTTGCAAAACCTGTAAAAGATCCTGTCCTTTAGTCTTGTACCACAGAACTTACTTCCCATACCAACTACAGAAGTGACAATGACATTGCATGACAAGTAATTCCAAGCACCAACTGCTGCTCTGGAGATAATATTGCCTTTTTTGACAACTATACAGGCAACATATATAGTTAGTACTTGGACCAGGAGCATCTACCTTATTAAGAAAAATCAAAACCACTTTTTAAGTAGGACACTAAGTGTGAAAAATTCAAGTTCATGGTGATAACCCGGGATCCTACCTTAAATACCATTTAAGTGGCCATTTAACATGAATTTGAGTGGTTTTCATCAGACTCCACAAGCAGGCCCTACGAGAGAGGTGGCAGGGAGGCCAGTGCCCCGGGTGTCTAGGGGGCCCCTGAGAAGATTAAGGATGCAGGAGTTTTATATAGCTAGAGCTGCTAGTTTTTTCTTCATAAAGTTGTTTATGTGAATTGTCCATTTCTTTTTGTCTTTTCTCTAGTTTTTCTCTCACCAGTAGTACATTTTTGATTGGTGGAGGCATTGGAAATAATGGAATTAGTTAGATTAAAATATATGCATTTTCTGGTTTTTGTTTTCCTTACAGTCATCACAGCATCAGTGTCTTAGGTTCTTGCAGCACAACATTAATGGTGTCATTTCTGTATTTATTTCAGCTTTATGTGATGTTTTGCCACTTGAAGTGGGGCTCTTAATGCTTGCTGACCCGGAGCCCAAAATGGCTCTGGATGGCCCCGAGTACAGGGTGGTCTTAAAAACCCTAAAGCCACACTAAACCCTGGCATTAGACACTAAAGTCGGTACATGTATTAATTTACTTATGCTAAGTAGTTATAATAAATTTCCAATGGTTAGTTGACTTGCAATACAGAAATTAATCAGGTTATTTAAAAATATAATTAACTTTAAATCTAGGTTAATCTGTGGTACGCAGTAATTAATAATATCAATACTTTAAAACATTACATGACTATTTACGATGAGTGACCAGGAAAACTGATTCTGGGCCGTTTTACCTGCCATACTACACAGGCATTTCTCTCAATAAGTAGGATGTATAATTTATATGCACACAAACATGGCTACAACAGCTTTGTTGCTCCAGTGCCTTGTGGATTATCTTGTTTCAGCTAGGTCCTGATCCTGTTGCAAGAACTACATTAATTAAAACCATCAAGCCTGTAAAGTAGGCCTAAATTTAAATTCAATAGAATAACTTAAAATATCTAAGATATTATTTTGGCTAAAGATCAAAAGCATAAGCACTAACTGTCTGTAGTGAAAAACAGAAATTTTGTGAAAGAAGCTGGCAACAATTAAAGGATTTGCTTTAGTAGATAATTTTTCAAGTTTTTTTTTATTTATTATATTTTCATGTATAAACAATCATAAAGAAATTATAATCTTACAAAAGTGATACATTTTACTCAAAAATTAAATGCATTATATGTGTACTATACATGTACATATCGTATATATTCATTTCGGTGGTATATATATATATATATATATATATATATAAGACAAGACTACAGCTCCAACGACTACACCATTTTTGGTGATCTATTTATCATACAAAAGGTCTCGATCTAGCGTGGTCCCATTGGGGGTTTATTTTTCGAATCAGGCCCTGAAAGAGGACGAAATGGTCTATTAAAGGCAGGAAAGTTTCGTTGGGAGAGATGTCCACTAGACGAAATGGGAAGGGGATATTTCAAAGTTCCTTTTTAACCCCCCAGTGATCCATTCTACTTGGAACACCCATTGTCTTTGAGTTTGAGAAATTACGCAGCTGTTCTAGGCGTTGTCATCACATGCCATTCTACAGTGTCATAGATTTTACATGTAAGTTCTGTTAGCCTATTATCAGCTAGGAAGCAGTAAACAAAAACTGTGTAGCATTTTCGTGCATTATTGATCATTGGTAGATGTGTCTACTAGCATTTGTTATGACACACAGAAGTTGCTGTGTTGTAGATGTTAGTGTTGTAGGTATCATCATCATCATCATCATAATCATCACCATCATAATGTGATGTGAGTGTTGTGAGCGTACTGTGCATGGTGTGGTGTAGTGAGTGCAATGTGGTGGGTGTGACATGGGGTTGGTGGCATGGTATGTTGTTGAAGTTGTGGTGCAGTGTGGTTTGGGTGGTGTGGTATGTATGGAGTGGTGTGGTGGGTGTGATGTGGTGGGTATGATCTGGTGTGGCTGGATGTAGTTTGTCATTATGTGTTATTTTTGCGGGGTTGGCTAGTTATACATTATTGCTTTTACTTACTTGCATGTATTAAGCCTAACAAGCACAGTGCAAAAATGAAAAACAGTTCCCACAGCAGAACATCTTTGCACTGTTTGTGAATACAGATATAAGAGTATCACTTGATTTGTGAAGTGCTTCTTGGAGTGATTATAATAATTACAACCAAGACAAAATAATTTGATTAAATCTGCTCTGCATAAATCTTAGTTTTTAAGCGTTTAAAATGTAAACCAGAGACTCTTTTTGACAGTTTAACTATAGGATAACAGCAGCATTGGGAATTTATGTTTAACAATTAAAATATTCAAGTCTATCACAAAAAAGTTGGCTTTCTTCCCATGAGGAGGGTTACTGGAAACTCCATGTTTATACAAGCAACATCTGGATCAGTTTCACCCATTGCTGTCAAAAACCTGGCAAACAATAACAATTATACAGTAACTGCTTCCACCAAATGCAAATTTGCAGATGCAGCATAATGTTTCATTTACTAATCATTGCCAATCTGAACAAGCATCAAGGCTTGACTACCCGTGACAGTCAGCAGTCTGTAGCCTAACTGTCTCAAATGCTCATTCAGCCAACTCTGATGTTAATGTAAACACATTCCGAGTATAAATATAGTGGCAATGTGACTAGAAATGTTTGCGATGAAAAAGCATAAAAAATTTAAACGAATAAAAAACGTTATAGTTTAGACATTTGGCTAAAATAATTCGTACACGAAGTTAGTATTATTTTAATTTTACAGTCAAACTTATAACTCCAGGTCTAGGACACCCGAATGTGGCATTATAGTGGGGTTGGCAGTAAATATTGGGGGTTTTCACCAAATATTCAACAAAGTTCATCAAGATTCACCAAATATTGACAATTAAACTATCTTAGAACTTTAATTTAGTTTCTCAGTTAATTTTAATATGCAGTAATTTATTATTTTTATATTAGTGCACCTGTTACATAACAATTGCTGAACTACTGCTAATGACTTGCAAAATGTAAAGTATTATTAGTGTAACCACTCCTAAAATGCTCAATTAGGCCTACAGACATGCATATTGCTACTGGACAATTATGAAATCGCCCATCTGAGAGTAGTAACTTGACCATGATGCAGTACACAGTTTGCGCAATTTACACTATATGGCAACTACGAAATTCGTGACCTTGCTTGTGCTCCTAGTCAGCTTAAAATTTCTACTTTAATTTACTCTTCTACAATCACTTGCTACAAAATTTAAATCCATAAAATTTTATGATATTATCATAATTGTTTTTATTTTAAAGGACCATTGTTTTGCAATACCATGGCATTTTGGGGGTAGTAATTCATAGCGATTGTCAACGTTTGGCACAGCAAATGCGTTGGTGGATGTAGGTAAATGAGGTTGGCGGTATTCACTATATTTAATATGTTTTGAAAATCAGGACAGGGCAAAAGTTAGCATTATGGCGACACTCGCTTTATAATGGCGGCAGTATAACGAGGATTGAGGTGTAGTAATTGTTTTTAAAGCATTATGGAGTTTATTTATGAAACTGAGAGGAAAGTACATAATCATGACTATAACTTTACTTCCTCCTTGAAAAGTGAAGTAGAAAAGCTTTCATTCTTTGCTCAAATTGCAGTCAAGGCAGTCAATAGGATCTGTAGGCATTTTGCTTTTTATTTATCTGCTCTGTATTTCTCAATTCACATTTACTAAATATTTCAATAAAAAATTCAATTACTAATTTTCACCATTTATTCATTCAATTAGATCTCAGAAATTTGCAACAACCCAGTTTGGTTTTTTAATGTTGCTCAAAACTGACAAATAACATGTGAAATAAGATTACTGGTGAAACAGAATAAAAACTCACTCATTTTGAACTTTCTGCAGCAATCCTGTGTCAGAAGTTTCCGTTAAATATGTATGATATGCAGACCATGATGACAAATAACCAATTACAGATGATATGGTGACATTATTCAACTTGTAATTAAGGCTATCATCGCTTCTGAAAAAGACAAAGTTTAAATAAATGTACCTTGTCAAGTATATTTCTAAAAACATCTGTAAATAAACTGTCAGGCGTTAATGTCTGACAGATTATTTAGGTGTTTCAGCTAAAATATTAAAAAATTGTTTTGTATTTTGCAGTAAATTATACAGTTAACAATAATTGCTTCTACATAAAATCATGGAAAAAATAGCCACAGCTAAGCAACCCAAACCACTTTTTGAAAAGAAACGTCAAGTAATAATAATTGAATGAAGCCACAGTTACTGAATTTAAAACTGAATGAAAAGAAAGAAATGTGAAAAATATGAAAGTGCTGTTGTGAGACTTTTTCATCTTTACTGCATGCATGAAAAGTAGAATGCCATTTGTGCAGCCACAAGTCTTCAATTTATAGTAGTCAACTCAGCTGATGAGGACATTAGTGTAAACGCTCCTAGAATAAATAAAAGCTGCTTTTGGGGGGGGGGGGGACGAAAACTTTTTATTCATCTAGTAGAAATGTGAAAAAGTCGAGACTACACCTGGATTTGAACAACAGACTTTCCATTAATAATCTTGCAATTCAGATTACAGATGTAGAACAAATTGGATTACAAACATACCTAAAAGCACAGCAATTTTCATATGGAACCTTAATTTCCGCATAAAAACGGTCGACAATATCTCTACCTTCATCCCAATAACTTTTCAATGTCTTCCACCGGTGCTGAAATGTAGAAAAAAGCGCAAAAGTCAAAAACAAAGACAAAAGCTGCCTCAAAGAGTTACTGCAGATCTGTTAGGCTGGAGAGGCACAGCTATCAATACGCACAGTATGCATACATAGATCAAAATTTTCATGGCAGGGCATCAACGTTGAGCATCGAAAGCCTCAAAGTGTTAACTGAATACAATCTGATTTCCCCAGTAAAGGCACTAAAGACAATCAGGTGTTTAGGCCACGACTGTTTTATCTTGTCAGCTGGCCACGTGTGACCTTTTTTGGTCGCCGTTTTAAAAATTATCACTCAAGAACGATTTTTTTTTAAAGCAGATGGCAACTTGGCACTAAGCAGCAATCATTTTTAGTGCAAAAGCTCTAGTACATAGGCTAACATCATGCAAGTATATAGCTTAAATAAAGCGATGAGTTAAGACTGTTGTTACCAAATACCAAATATGATGCATTTTGTCAACTTATTAGTACACTACCATTATCGTTTATGCAATATTAAATATACAGCCATAACAATATCCGAATATCTACTATTTCACAATTTCTATTAAATAATAGCTTAACAATTAATAAAACAAAATAAATATTTACGGTAACAGTGGTGAACATGTACTGCACATGTACAGCATTATAAATCTCTGCTCTGCTTACAGCTAAACCACGTATCATGTAAAAAATTTCTTGAATGCATTCTATAGTATAGTGCATTTGCTAATCACTGTATTGAAATTTTCCCTTTTCTGTAGTCTGCTAGAACCTAATTAAATATTATTTTTGTGATTTAATGACACTATGATTTAAATTAATACTAAAACAATCTAGTAAAGTGTCGTGTAAACTGGAATTTAATGTTAGTCACTGTAACGTATCTGCAGTGCTATTAAATAACTGACTTACACATAAGCATTGACAAGTCTTGCTGACTTACATTACTCACTTGTTCTATATCTTAGCATGATACTATTAAGAAGAACAGCAAGTTAGTCCAAGCAGCAAGTTCAACTAAAGTACATATTCAAATTTTAAAAACAACGCACGTTAACTCTTATTCAAAACAAAAATTATTACTGAAGCATATGAAATAAAAATAAGTTTCATATCCTTCGTTGATTCATTCATCTGAAAGGAGGTTGTCAAGTATTTTGTAGATCATGATAGATGTAGATGCATTCTGCAAATAACACTTACTATCCAAGCGATTATAACACACGACAAGCAGTTAGGGAGCCCGATTATACATATATGCATAAACGCCATACAAACGTGTTTACGTAAGCACACTCATGATTTGATGCCATGTTCTGGTATCTGTGGAATGTGTTGATTTCATTTTTTTACTAGTTTCAGCTGACTACAATTTGAAATTTTAGAAGATTACAGGTTCTACAAGCGATGATAAAATATGCTAAGACAAAATTTTCTTAGGATTCAACTGCCTGTGCAATAACAAAAACAAATAATCAAGTGAATAGTTACTCACTCTGGTTGACAGATATCTCAAGTATTCGTATAAGTACCAGATGAGGTTCATTTTACAGGAAAACTGATTAAACACTCATCATGCTAGTTTTAAAGACTTAAAAATATGTAAGCGGATACAGTAAAAAGATCCATTACCAAAATGCACGTACATACACAGTTATGACTGTGGTTGCATGCAGTGGAATATAGCACGTCACACTATTGCATGTACACTCCACATAACAGCACGTGTCATTGCAAACAAATCAATGATACTTACATTATCAATAACTTTGGTAAGTTTTGCAGATGTGCTGTCATCTGTGAGACTGTGCAAACGTGGTATGCTGTACGAGTTTAATGCGATGACTCCACCAGGTTTTAGCACTCGATCTACTTCCGCAAAGAACTCTTGAAGGTTAAACCAATGAGCGGCCTGAGTTGAATTAATCAAGTCAACACTATTTGTTGGAAATAGAAGCCCTTCAGCTGTTCCTACTCTATAAAAAAAAAGTTCGAAAATTCTGTTTGAAAATTACTTATAGAATAAAAAGTAAGTAAAACTAGTTGACAATGATTCTGATGTGGTCAGAAACTGAAGATTGTTATAAACTTGGGCCTTAAAAATGAAGAAATGACAGTTTTTCTAGAAAAAGCTTATCTTATTTTATTGAATTCAATTTGCTTGAATACATGGGAAGTGCATTTCGCAATGAAACCTCAGCATTTAACTACTCAGCCATCACCCACGGGTGAAAGGTCAACCCAGCTTGGCATAATTTATATCATTCAGTTTGTCTCATTGAGACCTTTCATTTGATATACAACACGCTACTTTTGGTAGACCCTGGAATGCATTTGTCTCCTCGACTGCCGCAGGGTTACAGGTTAACAATTAACACTGGCTAACCTACATCATTCGATTCGTCTCATCAAAAGCTTTCATTTGATATGCTACAAGGTACTATTCGTAGACACTCCATGCATTTCTGTTCCCGATCCCCATTTTTTTGGTTTTTGACCCTAGTGGCCTCGCGGATTAGCTATTCTCATTGCAACCTGTCATTCGACCTGCCTCATCGAGACTTTTCATTTGATATGCTACAAAGTATCATTGCTCAATACTCAGTGAACTTCTGTTCCCGACAACCATTTATCGGTTTCTTCCCCTACCGGAGTCACAGATCAACCAGTCTCGGCATAACTTACACTATTCAATTTGTCTCATCGAGACCTTTTATTTGACATACTACAAGCTAGTTTCGGTCAACACTGGAAGGCCTTTGCCTCCTCGACCCCTATTTTGCCCCCTAGTGGGGTCGCAGGTTAGCTATTTTCATTGTAACCCATGTCATTCGATTCGCCTCATTGAGATCTTTCATTTGATATGCTACACTATTCTAAGACAGTTGATGCATTTCTGTTCCTCGACCCATTTTTCGATTTTTGCCTCTAGCGGAAAATTTTCCTCCTCCAAATCACCCATATTCTGCCAATACGTAGATAACTTTGCCCAGAGAGTGTACCCTGTGAGTTTTGTGTCCCTAGCCCTCAGCATGTAAAAGGTCACAAATTGGGGGACCCCAAATTTTGCATTTTGGACCCCATTTTCCCTCTCTTCCTATCTCCTTCTCTCCACCCATTTTCTCTGTGAAAAAATTTTTCTGGAAAATGTACCTAAACCGATAGAAAAACTTTGTGTAAAAATTTATAGTCATTTTGACTTTTAACCATAAGTGATGCACTAGGCATTGCTCGGTCCAAATAAAAAGAATACTTACTCGCATTGACAATTTGCGTTAGTCTTTAATAATTTACACAACAAAACGTCACACTCATTAAAAATTTTAACAAATTGAATAAATTTTTTATTCCTTAATTTAAATTTTTAGTACAAATTTTAAGAAACAGGACAGAGTTAAAAGACCCGAAGGATGCTACGGATCCAGCTGTCACTGAAATGTGACTGAATTAATACTAAAACAATTAGCATAAACAGGGAATGATATCCCCTGTTGCTTCTAGGAATTACTCCTGTCTTGCTAAACACAAAAAAGTAATAATTACTTATAATGCATGTACAGCTGAACTGATGCAAATAACAGCATGAAAAGTATATTGAAATGTACAAAGAGTTTACCAAAACATCAATAAAACTTACTTATACGTAATGTGTGACAGAGTTTCCGACTCTTTAGCAGCTGTTACTTGACTTAAACTCACATCAACACCTTTCAGACAAAAAAAAAACAGTAAAACATTTACCTAATAAAAATTAATATATTCAAATTTGTATCAAACTGGACCTAAAAAATTATCACCAGCTTGGAAGTGTGTGACTTGCACAATGATGACTTACATGAGTTCACCACTTACCTGTAATTTTAGAAAAATATGGTGCAAAGGCACGCGTGCTTTGTCCAGATCCACAGCCCATGTCAACAGCATGGTCAAATTTGCCATTTTTCTGGAACAGAAGCAAAGCTCTCAAGAAGCAACATTAGTGCATATACAAACAGGAGAAAAGAAACACAAAATTAAGACGGAGTATAAGGCCAAACTATATAGGTAGTTTAATGGAGACTGGTGATGAACAGTGCTTAAAACAGCATTGAGTCGCACACAGGGAAACTAAAATTACAGACCCTGCAAGTAGAGAAGACAATCTGCGCTGGATCACACATTAATCTTACCATTTATTTAACCAGCTATGAACCTATTTGTAACACGAAAAACTGTGACACATAAAATCTCTGACATATGTTAGTAGCATCATTTTCGTCCTTCGGTCAATAAAACTGAAAAGTAGCCGATGACAATGGGCAGAGGTGGTTTATTTTATTGGGTGCTGCAACTCCCTTTTCTGCTATTTTTCAGGAAAAAAGAAGTGTTTCTTAAAATTAAGTTGTAAAAATAGTAAGTTTAACTACACTTTAGTATGTAGTTACTTTGCATTAGACTTGAAAAGTTAGGTGTAAAACAGATGCATTATGGAGCAACAAAATTTAGTTGTATTCAGACAATGCGAATGTCTTTGGCAGACATATGTTAAAATGTTAAACTGCATGCTGTTCTAACTGCATGGGAAATACATAGAAAATTGGAGCTACTGCACCTTGCTAAAGTCATTTTGCTCATTGACTCCATTAGGCCGACACTTTATACTGGGCAATGTATAAAAACCAGCTGATCAAAGAACATTGTTTCTGAATCAAGGCCAAAATTTTCCATCTTCAATGGCAAAAACTGGTTGAAAAACCATAGATAATGCAAAGCAAAGGTATTTGACCTTCCTTACATAAATCTTATGTATCATAATGACTCGGGTTAGCAACTGTTGTAAAAAGGGTATGCTACTAGTTAGGCAAGTTGTATAATAAAACTAAGAAAAGAACACATATACCAAGTCGTGGCATGTGCTTTTCCTCTTTATATGTGCTACGGTGATAACAAGTTTTTATTCAGTTGGTTACATATCCCATGCAGCAGCAAATCTAACGTCCAAAGTATCACTGTTCCTATAAATTATATCATTAAACCTCACCAAACCACACCAAAGTTAAATATATGACTATAATAAATCTATAATTCTCAAACATAGCTCACAGAGAGCTGCAAAAAATCTAAAAATTTGGAAAATGTGGCAACATGTACAGCTCTACACTACTCTCCAATGAGGAATTTACAGTGAATCCTCACACCCAGCTGAATAATTACTGGCCTCACTTATTTCATTCTTCATCCCTTGGAAGCTCTGCCAATGTCACTCATTAACAAATAACTTGTTATCGCAAACCAAGTGGCCAGGTCTATAAGAAAAACCCTACAATGAACACAAAGTGAATATAAAATTATTAAAAAAATGTTGCATACATCTTTTGGTAAGTCACCACTTTCCATAAATTCAATTATTCTCTTTGCAACTTGACTTGATAGTTTTGGTCGATATTTGGCATATGATGCAGAAATTTTTGCCCCTTCAAAAAGCTTACTGCTCCCTCTGCTCATAATCTTGCTGTCTTATTGCTGAGCCACACAGAGATATCGAAATCCTGGAACATATAATAACTACAGTGGCATTTTCTGTGGAAAAACCAGACAAGCTAAATGTAAAGATTAAAAATTAATAAATTATAATGCATTAAACAATCCATTTTTGTGCAGACAAAATGAGTGGGCATTCAAAGACAGCAGGTACAGTTAAAAGGAAAAACACCTACGATAACATTAAATTTCATTTAAGCCTTGGGTTAGTGATCTAAGAGTCAACTGGTTCCTTTTTGTCAGCCCATTGATCACCCCATTTAATAATCCTTCCAGAAAATAATCTGGTTCTCAAACCATTACTTGAGATAGAGCGCTCAACTGATTTCTTGAAAATTGGTCTTTACACAATAAAAGTTAACATATTACTTTGTTTATAAATAAAAAATAACAACAAACTCAAAAAAGGACCACTGAACTGAGAAATTAAGCAGTGGTTTGTATGTTAAATAGACCATATTGATGAGGTTTATGTGCTTAATGGAGCACAGCCTAAATACCAAGTATACTATGCATACAAGTATAATATAAAAGTAAATAGGTAACCCTCTGTGCTTTTTTGTTAGTCCAACAGCTTTACAAAATGACAGTAATGCTCAATGTTGAATGGTAATGCATATTACTTTGCCCCAGCATGCATACAAAAGTTTACTACTACAGTCTGTAACTAAAATAATAGTAATGCACTAGATCCGGGCTTCAAGCCTGGTAAAAATCTTTGTCTGGATCCAGTCCGGGTCTGGTAAGAAAAGTCCCATATTCACCGCATCCTTTAATGCAAAAAAATCCAAACAGGTGATCTAACTTGTGATGGAAAAGCTAGCCAGTGGCTACTGGCCAGTGACTAAATATTACTTTCTGTAACATTAAATTTGTCCTGCATGTTTCATAATAGGTGTATTCAATAACTTCTCAAAGATTTATTCATCAAATTGACAGCGGTCACAATTGAAGCCTTAGTGCTCTTACACTCCTTCATTCTTATGAGAGAAAGTATGAAGTACTTCATCACTGATGCAGGTGGCGCCTGCATCAACTACTAACAATTTAATTTCCATTATAGAACATAGGTGGTATCATCGAGTTACTACAAGCATCAGTATGCTAGCATGCAAGAAGTGCTAGATATTTATAGCAATGAAGCCGGCTTCTACATGGCCAGGCATTAATAGTTACACACACAGATACCAAAAATGTGAGATCACAGTCAGAAAATATCAAACTGCACAGATTTAAGCAAAATAAACCATTTTATTGAAAACAGTAAAGGAGTTTCATAGCAACAAACTCATCAGCTTAAGGTAGTAATGTTACAGCTGGCTTACAACAGGGAAGTCCAAATTGGACGGAAGTTAATAAATAAGTGGTGACGCTTACAAGTAGGATGTAACCAAAGTGACAGAGAGGAGTGTTGGCACAATTGAAGCCTTAGTGCTCTTACAAAATACATTAAATTAAAAGGAGGCTACTGCTGTAAAAGCTCCAAGCCCATCAGTGCAACGCTTAGAGTCCTCGGGATAATCTATAGGGGCTCACTAGTTAGTATCTTATGTGTCTGGGCAACGTATATGTATATATAGACGAACAGAACAGTCAGGTTGCAGTAACTACAAACCAGATCCAGTCTGGTAACCGTGAGCCGGGTGCATCCCTAATAAATAATAACCTTCTTATTTGGTATTCAGTCAAGACTCACTATATCATATCTCACCTAAAATTTCCAAAATTTGTTTCACTGAACCTGTGATTATGTGTGTATGTAGCAGCAGTCAGCATGCTGAAGTGTTTAGACAGTAAATCTGCTGCAAAGCCAGAGTCGCCAGGGTAACTCGGGAAGGCACAGCCATTTGGGCATGGCCATTTGGACACGGGACATTTGGGCATGGGGACACTTGGGCATGAGACATTTGGGCACCAACAAAATTTGATAAAGTACCTAAAATGTTTTTATTTTTGCTTATTAAATTTTTAATGATTCCCTATGTTCTGTTTCCAGAATTTATTGAACTGTCATAATGTTTAATATTGTTATATAACACTGCCATAATGTCATATAACACAATTAAACCAGTAAATTGCCTTTCTGCATTTCTCCACCTTCAGTATTAGTGCATATATAGTTTCTAATAAGAACAAAGCATGTCAGTAACATGAACAGTGAGATTTAGTTGTTCATTATTAGCAATGCTTATTCCAAGTAAGCCAACGATAAGCTAACATTAATGTGTAACGAGCGCTTGGTATGCTGCAAGTTAAGCTGTTTATACAACCTGTTCAAAGAAAACACATCAATTAAGGAGAAAACATGCTTCATGCATAATTATCACTTTCAAAATTAAGTTACTTCATGGCTTCTCTTCTGAAATGCATGATTTTCACATCTGCGTTCAGCAGGAGTTTTTACACAGGTGCATTAGTTATTTATAGTGTCAATTACACAATCGTATTCACGAAAACAATCATTTATTTGCTATTTGCTTACAACACGGGAGGCAACAGTTACGAGTTATAAGCCTAGAGCGAATTGGCGTGAGCTCGGGCGCTACGGGTTGTTTCCGACGGTGGGAGGGATCATCGCATCCCAATGGTCGGCTACCGCTCGCCTAAGCTGGGCAGCCCCCAGCCAATTAGGTGCCGACCCGTCACGGTTGCCTGCTCCAATGGGTGCTTGGAGCTTAGGATAAACTCCGAATAGAATACCGCAAAGCCTGCACCAAGCAAAAAGAAAAGAAAGAAATCAAAGCCGCCAGCGCTTAGGCTGGCAACCTGGAATGTTAGGACCTTATGTCCTGGGATCGTCAATGATCCAAGTCAGATTGGCGATGCAAGGAAAACAGCCATCATCAACAATCAACTCAAGCGGTTCAACATCGATATTGCCGCGCTGCAGGAAACCAGACTTCCATCCAATGGCAGCTTAAAGGAAGCGGACTATACATTCTTCTGGCAAGGAAGGGCCCCAGAGGAGCACCGCATGCACGGCGTGGGTTTTGCAGTGAAGAACTCTCTGCTATCGAACCACCTTCAGAGGGCACTGCTCGTACCCTTTCTCTTCGCCTCACAACCACCACAGGGCCCGTAAACATCCTAAGCGTTTATGCTCCAACGCTCCTAGCGACTGCAGAGAATAAAGATGAATTCTACGCCGAGCTTGAGACCGCCATCAAAAATATTCCCGCATCTGAGTACTTGTTCCTGCTTGGAGACTTCAACGCTCGCACCGGCTCCGACCAGTCCCACTGGCTCCGCTGTATTGGTCACTTTGGTGTTGGCAAACTGAACGAAAACGGGCAAAGACTACTGGAATTATGCTCATATCATGATTTATGCATCACAAATACATTCTTCCCCACAAAGCTCATCCACAGAGTGTCCTGGCGTCACCCCAGATCTCACCACTGGCACCAACTGGATCTCATCATTACTTGAAGATCCTCGCTAAACTGTGTCAACAACACACGCAGCTACCATAGTGCAGATAGCGACACGGACCACTCAATGGTCGCCAACAAATTACGTCTACAACCAAAACGTATCCATCATTCAAAGCCAAAAGGACGACCTCGCATTAACACTGCCAAGTCCGCGGTTCCTGAGCTAGTAAAACGCTATACTGATACCATGAAAGAAGCCCTCAAGGACCACCCAACTGGTAGCGCAGATGAAAGATGGAGTCACATACGCGATGTAACTTACAAGTCTGCTCTCAACACCTTCGGAAAAAGAGAGAGAGTGAACCCAGACTGGTTTGAAGCTGGAATCGTGGACATTGAGCCAGCTATTTCCCGCAAAAGGACTGCTCTCCTCAGTTACAAAGCAAATCCTAGTGAAAGCACACTCACAGTTCTCAGGAAGGCCAGAAGCGACGTACAGCGGATTGCCCGGCAGTGCGCAAACAATTACTGGCAGTCTATATGCCTGAGTATCCAAACGTCAGCCGACCGTGGTAATATTCGCGCCATGTATGAAGGAATGAAGAAAGTCTTTGGCCCCAGTATCACCAAGATTGCCCCTGTGAAGTCTACCACTGGAGAAATCATCACTGACCATGCCAAACAAATGGAGAGATGGGCAGAACACTACCAAAAGCTGTTCTCAAGACAAACCACTGTCACAGAAAGAGCTGTGGAATACATGGAGGAGCTCGACGACCCACCTACCAGTGAGGAGCTCATCAAAGCTATCGACTCTCTAGCGAGCGGCAAAGCTCCTGGAAGTGATGGTATACCCCCAGAGGCCATTAAAGCAGGTAAACAAACCTGTTTCCTCGAGCATTTGCACGACCTACTTTTACAATGCTGGGATGAAGGTACTGTGCCTCAGGACACGCGTGATGCCAACATCATTACCCTTTACAAAAATAAAGGGGATCGGAGCGATTGCAACAACTATCGCGGAATATCCCTCCTCTCCGCCGTGGGAAAGACCTTTGCCCGCGTGCTACTAAACACGACTCCACCGTCCGAACGGGTTTACCCAGAAGCACAATGCGGTTTCAGGGCAGAGAGATCCACCATCGACATGATATTCTCTCTAAGACAACTCCAGGAAAAATGCTGCGAACAACAACGGCCCCTGTTTATAGCATTCATTGACCTGACCAAAGCATTTGATTTGGTTAGCAGATCGGGCCTGTTTACACTCCTGCAGAGAATTGGATGCCCCCCAAAGCTGCTGAGACTGCTTACTTCCTTCCACGAGGAAATGAAAGGTACTGTTCAGTCTGACGGCTCTTCCTCACACCCATTCCCAATCAAAAGCGGAGTTAAACAAGGATGTGTCCTCGCACCAACCCTCTTTGGTATCCTGTTCTCTTTGCTGCTGCACTATGCATTTAAAGAAACCGAAGAGGGAGTCTATTTACACACACAAAGCGATGGCAGCCTGTTCAACCTCTCTCGTCTCCGAGCAAAGTCACGGGTTCGCAAAGTTCTCATTTGCGAAATGCTGTTCGCAGATGATACCGCACTGACAGCTCACACTGAAGCCGGCCTCCAAGGCCTCATTGACAACTTTGCCCATGCCTGCAGTGAGTTTGGCCTGACAATCAGCATCCAAAAGACCAAGGTGCTGGGCCAAGATGTTTCCCCAGCCCCTCACATCTCTATCGATGACTGCTGCCTTGACGTGTGGAAGACTTCACCTATCTTGGTTCGGTTATTTCCAGCAATCTTAGCTTGGCCACAGAACTGAACTCCAGAATCGGCAAGGCCTCATCAACGATGGCTCGCTTAACGAAGAGGTGTACCAAGCCTGTGTACTGAGCACACTGTTGTACGGGAGCGAGAGTTGGACTCTGTATAGCCATCAAGAACGCGGCTCAGAAGAATCCTGGGCATCTGATGGCAGGAGCACATAACCAACAAGGATGTGCTAGCAAGAGCTGGTATCCCTAGCATGTATGCCATACTCACCAACAGACGTCTGCGCTGGCTAGGCCATGTTTCCCGCATGCAGGACGGCAGATTGCCCAAGGACATTCTGTACGGTGAGCTTGCTACTGGCTCCCGACCCACCGGGAGGCCACTGCTCCACTACAAAGATGTATGTAAACGGGACCTCAAGGCAGACGGCATTACACCAGCAAATTACGAGGCGCTTGCGGCAGATCGAAGCAACTGGAAATCTGCTGTTAGGACAGCCATTAACAAAGCGGAGAAAATGAGGGAGAAAAAACAAGAGGATAAAAGGACTCGCAGGCATCAGAAAGATGTCCTACCTCACCCAGATGAAACAGCCTTCCAATGTGCAACCTGCAGCCGGAACTGCCGCTCAAGGATCGGACTGCTCAGTCACAGTCGACGCTGCAGCTCCATCAATTTGATTAACAACTGACTCTCTTGGTGCACAATCCATTGTCTTTCGAGACAGAAGGATGCCAACAACTCAACTGAACAGTCAAAGAGGGTTCACCTAATACGCCAACTATAGACATCGCGTTTTGTAACGCAACACGCAAATCATTTTCTTGTTCAAATCAGCGTGCGTCGATTGTGGCACCCAAATGTCTCACGCCCGTGTTGTTTGGCCCCAAGTGTTTGGCGCCCAAATGACCTGTCCCCATTTGGGAAGAACAGCAACAAATTTACAAAGATAGTGTGCGACACATATTTTCGAATCAAAGGCTCACTTAAAAAAGGATGAATACAATTGTTTGCTCAGTGATTTGATTTTTGGCGCTATTACACTTTCGCACCGCCTAGCTTTTCCTGACCTGTTGGTTGTTTTCACGCCTGCAGGCCAGAAAGCAGACCAACAGGCGTAATATACACCATATTCCTATAATATTATTGCTTCTTACGCTTTATAAGTCCAGATTAAAATCACGCATTACTTACCTACCGTCGCCATTAAAAGCTGCACGTGAATAACTGTGTTTACACCACTAATGCGCAATCGCTCTCGCGCAGTGACGATGTGGCCCTTAACATGTATTTTTAGTTTCTTCGCATAATTTATGATTATTAGGGTTGCAGCCACGGGACCCAAACTGGCCTATACGAGGAAATTATTTTAGACGACTACAGTTATTTATCATTAATTTTATTTATTACTGTAGTATTATTACTATTAGATTATAAAAAAAGTAAAGGTTTTTTCCTTATTTCGTATATGCGGTGAAGATGAAAGTGTGTCGTGCTTTTAAGCCAGGCCCTGATAATGCATAAACTAGTACGAAATTCATCACGTGACTACATACAAACAAGATGGCGATACGTGTAGAACTGTGAATACAGCGTAATTATTGGTAATTATACCTAAATATAAGATTAAATTACAATTAGATTAGCGGAAACATTCACTGATGATGTAAGAATAATAGAATGATGACGTACGAGCCTAAAAACGAGTAATAACCTAGAAAAAGCTAGGCGGTGCGAAAGTGTAATACTAATAGCGCCTATTTTTGTACAACTACAAGAGAGCCAATGGGTATAGATTTTATTAAAACTTAAAGGGGAACATCATCAAAATTAAGTTCAGCTTTAATAACTCGCTGATACACGCTGAAATATTTACCTCTTTTTTGCCTAAATGTCACAAGAAATTTTTATCGACAAAATTCGAATAAAATTGCCTTCAAAACTCACATTTGCGTAAGCCGCCATTGGGCATGGAGCTTCCTTTGCGCCTCATGGCAGAAATTTCCGAATTACGAATGTAAGCGGATGTGACGTCCCAAGTTCAGGATGTGTCAACCACCGATGTTTGTTTACATTGGAGTAACTATGTGAAAGGGAAGCACTATCTGGGTGTAACATGGTTTGTTTGTACTCAGTGACTGCTTACAAGCTTTGTTCTCTTTGTGGAAGATGGCTAGTTTAAAAATCGTCTCCAATTTTACAGTTAAATTGTTAGCTATGTCTAAATTATGTGCTGCTTTTGGCTGCTGCAAAGCAGTGGCTGCACAATCTTAAAAGAGCTGCATTTGTCTACGATACTAGGTTGGTTGTAAGTAATGTTTAAAAGTTGAGAACCACACTTCTGCAAGAGAAAAATAAAACTACCCAAATAGAAACCTCAAGTTTCTTTAGGGTTTGGTACTCATGAAGGGTTGATGAACTAATCAGTTTGTAACATTTAAAAGTTTAAAAGGACATCAGCTTATAATACTTTGATCTTTTTTTGTTAACAGATGTGACCATGTTATGGATATTATTATGCCTCATTTTAGAAAGTTGGTGCCACCATCTTCTAAGTTTCAATTGACTTTAACTACTGTATAGGTATAGTGGCTATGTAGATAGTAAAATAATAAAAAATGTTTTTGTTACAGGGATATTAGTAATAACCTGCTGTTACTCAGGTCAACCGGGTTGTTCCTAATGTGCATAATGAGCATTGGCGTATTCTCCAACACAATAGGCAGCATTAATGATTCGAAGTCTTTATTGGCAGTTATACCTGCCTCATCTGTATAAAAAAATAAAACATAGATTACTGTAATTACTGGATTTTCTTGGACCTTTTATGATTTACAAAAACTGGTACAGTAAGAATGTAAGCAAAACAGATTATTGCCATTACTAGTTAATGTAATTATGACCAACTTCGAAATTGTAGAATTGACTAAACAAATATTATGTGTACATCATTTAGCTTAATACATACTTATGCTTAGTACACACGTAGTACATACTTAGGCTGAAAAACTATAATAGTGATGTAGGCCTGTAAGCGCACGAAGTTCATAGCTGCATTTAGAACAGCACAGATGTACAGTTCAGTAATCACAATGGCACTTGCAATCAATAAAAACACAAAATGGGAAATAAGTAAAACGTAAGTGCTATAATTAGATGCCATTAATAGACTTATTTAAGCACTATCAGATGTTTTAACTGTCAACCCTGGATTAGCCATTAAGCAAAATACGCACGTTCTTCTTCTTCAGGGGAAGACGGCCCAGACAGTTCTTCAAATTGAGTAATTGTGCAAAAATAAAATATACTGGAATGTGTGTGGTTGTCCCTTTTATAAGATTTAGAATCATTTCTGTATTTTTAGTATAGTACCTTTAAGATACTACACCCACCCAGACACACGCGCGTGCGCGCGCGCACACACACACACATAAGGGTGCCATAATCTTTTCAGTCCTTAGGCCCTCTTAAGGTCTTAATCCAACTCTGTTAATTGTTGTAGCTCTATCAACTTATACATAGCTAATTCTCTTTTTGAAACAGCACTAAAGGCCTAAATTGCCTGAGGTGTTAAGTTAAAAATTTTTGTGCTTTCAACACTGTAGAATGTAAAGAAACTTATCAAACGGGGCCACAGAAAACACAAAGCTTGTTATGCGGCTTAGTGATATAATTATTTTGTGCAAGTATTGCTGCGCGCCCATTTTTTGGCTGTAAACGTATACCTGTGTGTGTTTTTAAAGTGAAGAAAAATTCAGTAATAAAATCAGGTGAAGTTTGGTTACCTACATAGTCCTCATTTATAACGCAAAGCCAGTAGCAGCTTTTACTGAATTAAAGTTTTAAGGTTACAGACAGAGTATAATGGATGATGTCAGAATAATGGCTCTGCATCAGCAGTTTTCCAAGCGAAAATTGCCAAAAATGGAACATCTAATTAACTCCTCGCTACTCCTCTTAGTGGACGTGTCCTAAAACGTGGCTCACATCATCGTGTAGGCCCATTCCTCCTTTTTCTAAAGAGTTATATATCTTCTTCCGAGAGTCCCACCAGGCACCGCTAGAACGTTTTTCTACAGGCAGTTTGGCCAAAATTTAAAAAAAATGGGAGTTGTGTCCGGGAAAACGCCCGTTATGGGAAGCCGTGGCTTAGTCGAAACTGTATTTCTGTATAACTCTGAGCTCTGGACATTAAAAGCAAATCATAAAGCTGAAATCGATGCGTATCAAAGGCGAAATTACAGAAACATTTTAGGTATTAGATGGCCAAAGAAAATTTCAGACAAAGATCTATATGAAAAAATAAAAGAAGAACCTTGGGCAACAAAAATAAAAAGACGACGTTTCAGATGGATTGGGCATATGCTTAGACTATGATGACGTTCCAGTGAAGATAGCTCTTCAACAAGCCATAGAACCAGCTAAAAAACCTGCAGGAGGACAAATGTTAACATACTTAGATTTTGCACAGAAAGATTTAAACACTTCAGCATTGATCCTTAGAAATAAATCCACTTGGGGCATTGCAGCGTGTAGGGAGCCCTGGCATAGAGAGGTGAGCAGAATCATGTCCCTGGACGTGTGATTCATTGAAGAAAGAAGAAGAAGAAGCCTACTACATAAGCCTCTAAATATGCCCACCGTTGAACGGGCTATGCAACCATTATGAGCACCACCCTGTACCCATTCCTGTTCGAAGTAAAAGGTATAAGTTTTGCAAAAAAATGGCCATTATTGGAGGTTTTTCGCCCCCCGTTCGTCCCGGTGAGCCCGATTAAAACGGCCGAAAAATGGCCATTTTTGGAGGTTTTTTGGCACCCGTTCCTCCCGGTGAGACCGATTCGAAAAATAAACCCCCAATGAGACCACACTAGATCGAGACCTTTCGTTTGATATATAGATCGCCGCGAATCTTATATATATATGAGGACAATGTTATAAATGAGGACAATGCAGGGTGTTCGCGTATTATTAATTATAAGTGCATTTATACGCAAAATTTTTTGTGGGGCTTTGCTGGTTTCGAATTAATTTAAGGCAAGTTCTGCCTTCAGGCAATATAAGCGAGATTTATCTAAAAAGAGATAAAGATGTATGTCGGGTATGTGTAAATATTGTTAGAGATGTTGTGCGTAAAAAATTGTTATAAATTAATTCTAATTATATTTACAGAAAAACATGTACTTCTTAAAATGAAGTCATTATATAAATTATAGTGCGTAATACGTATATATTTTAAATATATTCTTAATTTGTGTTGTGAAAGTTATATTTGGGGTTTTGATGTTTATAGAATTATGTAAAAGTTAAATAGCCAAACTGAAACACTACTACTAATGTATGTATGTATGCACAAAATCTGCATTATGTATAATATTGTTATCGTAAATAGCTATATTGAATTTTGTAAACGAACCCTGCAAATAGAGGGGAAACAATGTTATTATTGTTTAATAAACAGACTTATAATAATAATAATCTCTCTCTCTCTCTCTCTCTCTCTCTCTCTCTCCTCTTGTACTATAAAATACTAGGTTTCTGAGAAACTCAGAAAGTTAGATTACGAAAAATATAAACAGACAGAAATAGCAAAAGCCAAGCTATAAGCCTGTATAAGCCATATCACGTTATATAGGAAAATAAATATTCGGGCTGTCATTAAAGCAGCGCTGAAAGCAAGTTACTGGGGTGACAATACAGCTTAGACATAACTAATAACTATATCATATTTAAAAACTGACGAAAAGTTTTGTATAAACAAAAATGTGCTGTTTTAGTTTTGAATGGCGTCACTGGTATCTCTAGCGCTTTTAACAATACATTCGCGTACACAATAAAACACAAACATAACGCTACTGTACGATCAGAAGTTTTCAGCTGAATCACAAGATTATACCTCACATACGGTCAGAAATAATCTTGGACTATGCGAAGCAAGAAGGTAATAAATTTTTTATTAAACTTTAGCTTATTTTTTTTAAATTCTATGTGAAACTTCTGACATTTGAAACTGTAGAAGATATAATATAAACATAATAATGCTTTATTTGCCGTAAAATTGATTACAATAAAATCACAATCCTCAGTGTTAAAACTAATTAATAATTATTAAACCACTGCTAAAGGTACAAGCGTCCTGTGCAAAACTATGAATTACTGTGCACAAAACTAAAACTAGAAACAAATCGAAATACTCATTCACATACAGGGATACAACAGATACAATAATACAATATACAGGAACATTATAAGTAGTGCATAGTAAACGTAAGACGAAGTTTACGTTAATACACATAATACATAACACATTACATAGGCATAATATGAGAAGTAAAATACATAATAACAAAGACTAAATTTACATCAATTTCACAATAAATAATTACATTCATATAATTATATTATATAACAAATTATTTCTAGATCACAGTTTTAATTTACGAATAAGTTCTGAATTTATAATTAAGGAAACTTTTCTTAGTTAATGGGGACGTGGATATACAAAATTTGAATTAAAGATGTTAATATTATTTACATGGGTCGGTTTAAAATAAAAACACTTTACTCGCCCAACTTCGCACAAGCACCACTACGTCTAAATATTTCACAAAGTAAAACTCTGCGCCAGCTGTAATCTTTTGCTTCACAGGTATTTCTTTCGCGGAACTTTCTTGTTTCTTTTCTGTACGATGACCAACGTTTTGCTGAAAGTAGAGCACGACACACGTTGAATATCTGATCAATCAGAGCTAGCCGAAATCTCATTAGCATGTTTTCTGGGGGAGGGGGGGAATAATGTTACTTTAATGCGTACTATAGCAAATCGTTAGAAAATATTTAAGTGCAGATATATGAATAAAAGCGCAATTTTTTGATTGCTTTAACTAACCCATTGTCTGTCAGTACCCATGAAACCTTTTTAAGACTCGCTCGCTATTTGCGTGAAACCAAATTTTCTCTTTTTGTTCTTCTGATGACAGCTCTTTATGATCACAATATTGCTCGGTCGAAGTTTCATCGTACCAGACATGCTATTAATACGCTGCTGAAGTACAGACTGGAAGCATTTCACTAAATTATCGGCATCACCGTTGCACGTCCAACAGACCACAAGTGATTACAAATTCTTCTTGACCACAGCTGAGTGCAAGCTTATCTCCTTTCTGACAAAACTGTGATTTGAAATGCCATTAGTGCTGCTTTAGTTCAACTTGTAATAAAACAACAACTCTCATGTTACACTATTTGAGCATCACAAATCATTACGGACAAACACAACGTCCAAGCCATCGACCTCACTGACACCAGGTGGCACTACTCCTGCCTCTCTATAGAGACCAGTTCCGTGCAAAATTGTTCTAATTGCTTGAAGTTTTTCTTTCGTTTCATTTATGAGGGGTTTCCTACCACCAGAAACTTTGTACTCTATTGACAGTGTGTCTATTGTCAATTTATCAAAAGGAACAGACTCTAATATGTAGACTTCGGCACCCTCGACATCCAGTGAAAAATAGTCAATGTGTGTGCGATTCAGTGCCAACATAACAGAGTACAATGGAAAACATTGAACAGTCTGATACCTGTTTTTATGACTTCTGTTTAACCAGTGTTCGTGAGATGGGTGCATTTGATCCGGTAGCCCTCCAAGAACACCACCAGTTCTAAAGTCGGCCTTATATGTCCGATTATTGGGACTTAGACAAGCATTCAGTAGGTAGCAATTGCGATTCTGTTGCAACAGGTCCCCAAAGAACTTTGGATTTGCTTCAACCAGAAGTCCACTCCACCCACGGGCCAACTCAAAGAAAAGTGTGTTGGACAAGCCTCGACCATTCGTTGCACCACACTCTACAAAAAATCCATTCCTTCTACCAGCAAGAAGGTTGTCTACAAAAGGTGATTGTCCAAACTGAGAAAAATCCCTTTTGTCCGACGTCTCGTTGATTCGTTTTGTTGATGGCTTAATCAACCACTGATTTTTTATATGGGTAATAAGTCTTTTGTCATCATGGGCAGCACTGCCATACTGCAGCGCATATATTTCGTCTGCTGAAAATGAAGAGTGAATGTGTGCAGCAGCGTTCTCTGCAACCTTACCATTCGCTTGATTTGGCACAACTTCATCAATAATGGATTTCTGTTTTAAGAACATTAGTACCGAACATAGTATCAACAATACCAAAGTTGGCAGCCGATGAAAATGCTGCTTCCACAAATTGATGAAGCTGTAGGACCTGTAACAACCAAATCATTTGCTTTTAAACATCAGATTATGTAATCTATAATCATACCAACAATACTGCAAAAATGAACATCATGCACCCATTTGGGGTCTCTCTCTCTCTCTCTCTCTCTCTCTCTCTCTCTCTCTCTCTCTCTCTCTCTCTCTCTCTCTCTCTCTCTCTCTCTCTCTCTCTCTCTCTCTCTCTCTCTCTCTCTCTTTCTCTCTCGTTTCTCATACTATTAGTCCTTATGTATTTATTTATAGAGTTTTAGAGTTTTAACAGATAACATTTTCCCGAAAAATAACTTTCTAGAATTGTTTTTCGCAAAAAATCATTTCCGAGAAAAATTTTGCAAGAAATTTTTTTCACAGAAAATATTTTCCCTAGAAAACTCGTTTCACAGAAAAAATATTTCCCAGACAGATTTTTAACAGAATAATCACGGTCATTTATTTAATTGCTAAATCTGCTATTTTTGTAGGATAAAGCTTTCGATTTCTCTTTTCTGTTTGCTTCTTCCTCTTTGCCTTCCTAACCCTCTCAGGCTCCTCTTCTCTTCCTCTCCTCGCCTTCCCTGTCTTCTCTTTCGCTCCCTCTCTATTCACCTTTCTTCCTCTGTCTCTCTCATCCTTGTCCTCTCCTATTCTCTGTCTCTTTTTCTGTATGTGTTCCCTAGGTCCTTGTCTCTTCCGCTTCTTGCCTTCCCTCAACGCCTCTCTCTCATCTCTTTTATTCTCTATCTCCCTCCCTACCTTTCTATCTTTCTCGCTCCCTCGCGGTCTCACCCCCTCTTTCTTTTGTTCTTTCTCTTTTTGTTCTCCTTTAGTTAGCTTTAGCGCTTTATTCAGATTACTGACTAATGACTTTCAAAAACCAGAATAGTTTAAAATGACGCAGTATTTAAGGAGTCAACCTTGTTTATTTAATTTCGTTTTGGGAAAATATTTTGAATGTTTTGAAACTTCGTTGCTGCAATTTCAGGTTTGTAGGGTGAAATGGCTTTCTTAAAGTATTTGCATTGTATCCTTTGCTGCATATAATCAAATTCAATTGATCTCCATAGGATTTGAAATAAAGTTTAATAAATAATAATTATAAAAAATGAAAACACCAAGGCTTTGCGAACCACACAGATTTGTTAATATCTTGGAACTAACATTTGCTCAATAAATTATGCTTCCTTCGCAAGATTTTTTTAGGTTCATGGCAGGACCAGACCTTAGTTCATTATCAAGATAATCCTTTGAGATGAAAGATTAAACTGGCGGAGTCACAGTTACATTCTGTTGCATGTACATCTTTTCTAAACACCAAGAAACGAACGAAATGATTCTGGATAACAATAAAAGTAGCTGCACAAGAGTAATAATCCTAAGTGGTCTCCAAACATCAGTTGCCAGGCTTTGCATTGTTTAACTTTGGTAGCCAATTACACACGTATACTCACTAATGCGTGTATATGCAAAGATCAACGTGATTCTACCTAATCGTTCTAACGTTACAAAGCTACTTTCTTGCTTCAACGAGTTTGCCAAATTGTTTTATCACATGATCCCAAATACTCAATACTGTAGTTAAAACAAACTACTTTTATTTCTTCTCTAGCTGCGCTTTAAAAAGGATTATTACATTTTCTCATTTTCTCTGTTAATATTATTTTCTAGGAAATGGCGGTTTTGGGACATAAATTTTTCTGGCAAAATATTTTTCTGTGGATTTTTTTTCTGGGAAACGAATCTACCCAGCTAATATTATAATACATTGCAAAAATGCGTCTCATAAGAGCACAGATATTACTATGACTTCAGATAAACGGCGAGAAGTCGCAAAGTTCTCTGTGATTTGTCTTCTGAAGCCATCAATTATAGCTGACAAAGTAAAAGTTGATTCACTATTTAACTTCACCTCGTAAATTTGGCGTTCTAAACACTTTTAGAATAATGATTCTATATCTATAATAGACCATGAATAAACTAGTCTAAGCCTAAATGCACACAGGAGCTTACAAAGTGCAGTTATATTGTTGTACAAGTATAAAATATCACGCTGTAACTAGTGCATCGTCTAAATAATGGTAAGCCAGTTAAAAAAATAATGTAAGCGAATGACAGGTAACCATTTTCACGTTGTTTATTGCGACAACTATTTCATTATGCCCCCCTCGGCATATTATAGATTAATTTTAACTGGGGTATGCATGGAACAGATGAGTCAGTCGAGTACACAGATCGGCAGTCCGAGCTAAGCAACGCCTCTCTTATGCAGATTCACAAACTCTTGCTCGTTGACACGGGAAAAAGGAAAAATGAGTGGACGTTTAGTAATCTGTTACTTACAGTCAATAGATTACACGTTGTTACCTGAAAGGTGAAACCGAACTTCGGATGATGCGCTTCCGACAGTTCCTCGAAGTTCGCATTACAAGAACCGTGAGAAATACTGGTCTGGTCTTTGAAGTCAATCCCCTCGTGTTACGTTTAAGTAAAAAGCTTTTTGGCTCACTACAATTGAGTTTCCTTAAGCAAGACTTACCAAGTGCATGTTCTTGTTTTATATAAATTGCATAATTATTCGCCTTGGTTTATTCTGCTTTCCAGGTACCAAGTTTCACGAATCTTTAGTAAATTCCTCTGGTTTATAGTTTCTTTCAAAACCCTTAAATTGAAAATTCATCTACCCAGTACTATGATCGTAAGCGCGCGTTAAAGTATTTTGTCAAAATTATGCTAAATTGTTATGTTCGTTTCATTTCAACGTCTACATCAGCCCGACGGCGCACACATTACATTTTATTTATATTACTCGGTTCCTCGAGATAGAAATGGTTGATTACGTGACCAATGGTCTTTTCGCCAAGAGGCAAACAAATTTTTGCTTACCTTTTGGATACAAAGCACATTTTGGATAAAATTAACACGGTGTATTAACGACTATTGACAGAGTTAGATCGTTTTTTCTCTGTCACACAATACAATCTAAGTACGAATAGATGAAGAAGCAGGCATATCTATCGTATGATATTGTACACTTACATAATTATATTCGCAAAAGTTTTGTTAGTTTCTGCTGTTAAAAAAATTTGCAAGCGATGTAAGCTTCGATTTCTAAACACTTTGGTGAGATATTCCTTGAACACAACCAGAGCGCACAATGCACCAACACATTTTTAACACCGTTATACCGCAAAAGGGCATTCATTCGATTTATTTGTGCAATACCATTCGCTACACCAGATTTGCCAAGTGCCGTTGATCCCAGGTGTGCAGCGATGCATTTGCTATTGCAGCCTAGCTAACGTGCAGCTAAATCCCCATCAGCAACGAGCCCTATTCTCATGACAATTTCATATACTTGCATCAATAATTTTTTCATGCATCTTATCTGTGTAATTCTCCACCAAACTTTCATATTAATTACAAGTACAATAGCACTTAATTCAACAACAACAAAGATATATTATCCTATGTCATGGAAATTACAATTGGTTTACTATTCTAAACCTGCATTCATATTCTCACTTCCTAACTAGAGCCCCTCATGATGAGCACCACAGGTCTAATTAAAGGGCAGCCAAAAAATGTTTACTGACCTAGACACACACACACACATATATATATATATATATGTATATTCTTCTTTTTCAAGCATAACCTGTACATTATTTTTACTTAACAATTGCATCAGCAACAAAGCTTTATTTAATAACCATCGTAATTAAGGACAGCCTCTACCAAAAACATTCTTATAGATCTATTTCTGCAGATTCTTCTTTTGAAGCAGAACTTGTAAATGTATTATTAATTGACAATTACACGGACAACAAAGTTTATATCAAAAGTTCGAAAACTAGAGTCTGTAAACAGTAGTGCATGAGTCAGGATAGTTGTATGGACTAAACTGAAGTCTTCAAAGACGTGTGAACAATGTATACTTACAATTACTTTTGTGTTTGTGAATACAGACCCAAATTTAATAATTACTATTTAAATTTAAAATTTTTTCCTTTATTTTAGCTAAAAACCGTTAATATGTAGGCTAAAACAGTAAATTTTAAGTCAGTAATAAACCAACATAAAAAAATATTTTACGTATTTCCAAATATGGCATGTACGGCCAGAAAGAACCTTGCAGAGAAATGTTCAGTCCACACATTTCTGCCTTTAATTTCTTACAAGCAGTTGTAATGATTCGTTAATTTTCACAAGCAGAAACTGAATGATATTAGTGCAGCTCTTCACCGCTAGTAAAATGTAGCTTAGCAAAGCAAGAACTTTCTATTATGAATAAACCAAAATATAACAAGTTAGCATGAGCTTATTCAAGACCCCTAAACTTATCCACCCTAAGGTTACCACATTAACGTTTTGAAAACTGTTCATAAAATTAAGAACATCACCACATTCAAATTGTGGGAAAGTGATGCATTTTGGAGACTAAAAACCAAAATTGGGCTAACAGAAACCAAAGTGGTCAGTAGCCATTTGGGAAGCCACGGATTCTCAAAGTGAAATATGTACACTAAACTACACGTATTGCCAGTTTACTTGTCATTTTAGGCATTGAAGCACAGAATTTTGTCTCACAGTTTGTTTTCTTTCTTTTTTATCTACAACACTTAGTTTCATAGTACTTACGGCTATTCTGATGCAATGTTCAACTTATGTAATATTTTTTTTATTTGCTCTGGTTCATGTACATTTCTTCTACATATTGATCACAGATCGACACAAACAAGAGCAATGAAATTTAAGGCAAGGCGTAGTGTATTCTAACCGCATACACTCATACGCATAGTAACAGACAAACAAAACTTGCAACCTACTCTATAATTTTTGTTACATTTATTGTTTTATCATCTTTGCCCATTAAATATATTTCAGACATTGAGTAGGTAAACGACTAACAATGATAAAAAACTCTCATCAAGTGACCTACAGCTAATTGTCTAGAAAAATTGCTAAGACATTATTGTACTGATCATTATCACCATTTACAATGATTTAGAAAAAATCAAAAATATCAAATCAGAATTTACTAAAATTGACAAATTTTAACTACAAGCTATAGTCAAGAAACTGGCTTCTCCGCTTTGATTTTTATTACGTAGACATCACTATTCTCTGCATTCATCCCACATTCTGGACAGGAAAATCTGGGGTCAGCTTGCACATTACCCTATAAAAAAAACACACGTCAAGAAAGACAACAACTTTACTCTGACTACTATGCGGTTTCTTAAATTCACTTACACTAATTGATGGCCAATTAGCAAATGTAATGTTCCGTAGCAGCAAAAAAATATCAGTACTGGCATAAAGGCACATTTCTTAGTGATAATCATTTAAAGTGCACATGTGCAGGTTTGATCTTTAATTTACAATATATACAATTAGCTTCATGTAGCAATCTGTTGACTTTTGACAGACCAATCTGGGTATTAATACTATTATTAACATCATTTATTTTCGAATATACATTGTACAGTTAAGTTACGTAAGTGGTTCGATTAAAAGAAATTAGTAGACTAGTAGTAAAAGAAAAACAAATATTAAACACTGACAACAACAAAAAGCACAGATATTATTTACATACAAGAAGACAAAACAATTAATTTAAAAAGACACCACATACTCTAACATTTTTCTCAATTAATTCTTTGATTAAAATTCCTATTTTCTACACAACTTATGCAAACTTTTGCTAAATTTATTATCACTTCCTTTCACAATGTTACGAGATAATACATGAAAATGTCCAAATACATCTTTCAGGGTAACATTAACATTATTTCACTCCAAAGACAAGTGGAAAGCTGAATGGTAACAATAGTGAAATTGGGCATATCAATTGAAGCCGAGCTTAATCAATAAATTGATGAGGATACATTTATGAGCAGTTTTATCCGCCATACTGCCCCACTTAATTACTTCATTGACGGAGGAAGCAAACATATCCAGGTAAGATAGCTCAGCGGTGTTGGGATAGTTCCTTTACTAATGTAGTTGTTATAGTTACAGTTACATTTTGGAGAATGTAACTCGTTACAGTTAGAAGTTATATAGTCAAAAAGATAATAGTCACAGTTGCAGTTGATTCATTACTGTCAGAAAAGTAACAACAGAGTTACAGTTCCTTCAAAAAGAAACTGTTTCGCAAGTTATCATATCTGGTATGATATGAGAATGTGAAAGCTCATGCTAGAACAAAGTCACGCTACTGACTCGAACAGCAGAAACTGCTGTATAATAACAATCAATGGAACTGAGGAAAAGCATAATGGCAGACTATCATATTTACGCAAGATGCAGTTAAAAAACTCTTGGTTTGATTCTAGAAAAATTCAAATTTAAAAGTAACTGTTATTTCCATTGAAAGTTCCAAAAACAAAAAAGAACTACTTACAGTAACAAAAACTAACTTCTAAAAATTCTTACTCTTTGCAATTTCACAATTTTAGTTCTACGTTTTGTAAGGCATTACTACCATCACTGTAGCTCTGTCGATTCAGGGTCTCATTTCAGTAAATTGTTCAATGATGACTGATCAGGTCCCACAACAGTGATGCTTCGATATGTACTGCATTCAACTTGTACAGTGTCAAACTGTATAAAAAAGTATTAACAGAACAGCTGCGACTACATTCGATGTTGGGAACTCCATGTTATCTGACTAGCTTCAGGTATCACCCACCAGTGTTTGGACTACTATTTGCGGAACAGATGAAGAAAATACAAATGTCACATTAAACGAGGGTAGGATACCGTGGGAAATGACATTGAAACTTGCACTTTTTATACTACTACTTTTTGATATTGCTATGCACACATTTCTGATGAATATGCTTTACATACCATTAAACAATAATAACAGAACACATGCTGACAACCCATAATGTGTGGTACACATGGTGACAAACCACAAACAACACAATAAGCCATATCCTTTTGACTAGGAGTAGCAGCTGATGTTGGTACAACTGGTCGAAACACTTTTTTGATCGAATTCTTCAACCTCTGGACATTAATCAGCGGCAGAAGAAAGAACAGAAACTCCTGGAATGGAATAGACTAGCAATAAAAACAATACAAACAAGAATGATTGGCAAGAATTAAATAAAAACGAAACGTATGACAGTTTAATAACCAAGGTAGGCAACACCAAGCCCGGTCAATAAATGTGCATAACATGCTTAGCTGCTATGGTATCAGTATAATGTCTCTGACATTCAAACTTACATGCAAAATCAACAATTGCTGAATCACTTTTGAATTTAGGTACGATGTAATTTTTATAGGAAGGGTCGAGCCTTCTGGGAAGCTAGGCTTGTTTCAATGTTTGCAAAAAATGTTTGACTTAGTAATAAAAAAGTGATCAGTGTCTCATGTAATTGAAAAAGTCATGTTGCTGAAATAGTGATCACTTCATGCTGGGCACTCCCGTTTTGAATGCCGTTTTTTCCACCAATGATGTCACTCATCAACTGAAGAAAAGCAGTGCACTGTCCAAAGTATAATATTTGCAAAAAATTTAGACTGCTAATTTTGTGATAATTTTGCATAAAGATTAGGAAAGCTGCAGAAGTTTGAATTACTTTAAGCAGCGCATGCTTACCAAAGTCCATGATGCGCTTACGAAAATTTACAAGTAAATGAGGGCTAACACCGCACATGAAAATTTCTATGTGGCAGTAGTATAAATCAACTTTATGTATTGCAAACAGTTTTTTGCAAATTTCTTTGTCATATTTACCTAAGTTTAAGTGGTAACAGTAAAATAAACCCAACATGCTAAACAACCTGTCCTTTCCTTTAACTCCCAAATCCATGTAGAAGTTTCATATTTTCTAACTAAGACCGTCCTTCAAAATAGACATTTATTTCAAACATTCGTCAAATCATAATGTTATTTACATCGCATCTTTGTAATTTAAGGTAGGACTCCATGTGCATGTAATATGTGATGCGTGGTCTGTGATCTATAATGAGTAATGCGTACTATTGCCTGTTAAACTGTTTCCATGAGTCCGTGAATGTTATATCTATTAACAATCTTACAACGTAAAATTGGAAGCAACGGCTAAGTCGAAATTTCAGCATGACAATGATCACAAATTAATCAAGGTGGTAGCATATTAGCTTAAATTTTTTACTACAGGGCAGAAAAATTGGTAAGAAAGCAAGTTTTCGATGCATAATATTTTGCAGGGGAGAAAACAACATGGCACGTATCACCATTTAGTGCAAATAGATACAGAACAACTTAATTGTAATGCTTCTTCCACCTCTCAAAAATCAATTGAAAGAAATATTACTGTGTATAGGTCCAGTGACCAAAACTCACCTGACCAGGAAGCAAATTCAGCGACAATGGTCACCGGAAACTTGAAAAATCGCTAAATCACTTAGGCAACAGCAATTTCCTATCTGCATATTGCTGTATGATGAGTGCTGCATGATCGGACGATAGCGAATATGTTAGAGTAAATATGAATCACGCATTATGCATTACAGATTGTGCAATATGTACGTATGGAAACACTTCCACATTGATGTATGTGCACTATGCATCACTGATCAAGCATCAAACATTACACACACATGGAGTCCTATTTTTACGCAAATGGCTAGATGAGGTGCTAGTGCTACAAATCTCTAGAAGAACAAGTGAAATAATGCCTTACAATGGAGCCCATGTATGACAACATCTACGACCTCAAAGCTTACATACACAGTCACCAGTTACTTTATTAACTGGTTTGTTCTTTCCAACTTGTATATTAAAGAGCATTTTGTGTGAAAAACAAAGAAACTCAATAAAAATCAAAGATAATTCAACAAATGCATCAAAATATCAGTTATGAAATGAACATGAACATTGCACATACCGCAAAACCATGCCAGAGTAACTCCCGATTCATATATTCGTAGCTCAGCTAAAAAAAATGTAAAAAAGTTAAGGTTAAAAATAAATAAAAATAAAGCAATAGAGGTAACCCCAACAGGTGAAGGAAACCGGACCACATTTGCAAATGTATGCTTACTTTTCTCGACATTAGGTAGCATGGCAAGAAACCAACAACAAGATGGCAATTATATCCAATCATTCCAGCAATCTGTGGAATGCATGTAGCGGCTATGCCCATTAAAAGTAAACTCACAGCCAAATAAAAAAAATAAATGTATGCTATTATTGCTATAAACTAAAGTAATAATTTCCTTTCCAAGTCACAATCAAAGCTTTACAAGGTGAAGTGGAGTTGACAGTTTGTATGATGTCTGCATTGTGCCATACCATACCCATATAAAGTATTGAATACATAGCCAATATGATGTCTGCCATTCTTGTTTTCATTACATGACATAGGAAGCATTCGTTTGCATAGAGTAGTCGCCATAATTAATAATAACACAAATCAAACATTATAGCAACTGAGATAAACACAAAAATATCTGATCAGGTGATGTGGTAATAAAGTTATAACTATCCCTGATGCAATATGGATACTTTAGTCTTTTTATTTCGAAAAAAATTCTTAAAATTTGTTGATTTAGGTTTGTTAATTATATTTACTAAGTTAATTCTACAACAATCTAACCTGTCTCAAAGTTGGCTGCTTAGAAAAATATGCCCGAAATCCAAAAATTCTTTCCAAAAGCAGTTGGTAATGACCTTGACATAGGAAGACTAGAAAATTGGCAAGAGAGGCAATTTTGATTGATGTTTCCAACCAGTGTAGAAACTTTATAACCTGAACACAAGAAGTATATGCAAGTATCGAAAAACTGTCTCTTAAAAACGAAATTATTGAGCAAGACCTATCATAAGCTATGACACTAAGTGATTATTTCGTTATATAGCTAGTGTGAAACAAAAACATATTTATACAAGATACAGCACAATTTTTACCTTCAAGAGCTTAGTGAGTGACACCATCACTACTGCAAAAGAAGATAAGTACACTATTCTGACAAATATCAAAAATGTGCATAAATAGGCAATTTTTTCTATACAATCCTGCACGCTGCAAGCCAGAATCTAGCACTCAGTGTAAGGGCAAACCAAAAACACATACTGAGGTAAGACACTGAACCAGAGGTGTCTTAGTTGCCCATACATCCTGCCACAAGGAGAAAACAAAGGTAGCATATCCGGTGAAACCACGCAGAAGTAGTTTTCCCAATGGTCATGCAACTTTATAGCCACACATACACTGTGACTATCCAGCTATTCACTATCTCATGATATTATTACAATATAATTGAAACTGTCAAGCTTTTTATTTTACTAGATTTACTTCATATTACACATAAAGCTTTTGTTTCACTTCCTAACTCTTAAACTTAAAATGCAAAAATAACTGTATGAGCTATATTGCACTCTGAAATGTAAGATGTGCACAATAACAAACATTTAATAGGCATTTTACTTTCTAGTATGTGCACAATACCCACTCTGTCATTACGATTAAGTGACACCAAATTCAGTATATCAAACATCCTGTTCTTCAAGTAGCGGTTTCCCGTGATCACAAAAGCAAAAATAAGTTTGGCTCGATAAGAAATTGGGTGCTTGGTTGACTGATGCAGGTATTTAATGTCCAATAGTTCTTGCCCAATTGTTGCATCTCTAGCCAAAAGCGTATACTGAAAAGTGACAATACACATGCAATGTTGATGCTACATATCAAAACATTTGATGGCTTTTTTGACTTAATACTATACACATGATTTTTTGTAAAAATTACATGTCAATGAACAGAAAATCTAATTATCGCAACACATCTATGAACTATTGAACTAAACACGAAATACTTTTCTGAAGTCAACAATCTTGAGGCAATAATGTCAATACAAAATTACATTAGCTCTTTGAACTGAATAGTAAGTAATATATTAAGAAATTAAAATTAACCGGTCTACTGATAAAACAGGCATGTAGAGGTAACACTTAAAATGAAGTTTATACAACAAGAATCGTTTGGACCCAGAATGAAATATCCAAGTATAGGGTTTCTAGACTCAATAAACTTAGTTCAATTGTTTCCGGTACTTCAGCTGTTAAAAGGGGTTTAGAAAGAAATCCTGTCTCGTAGCCTGAACATAACAAGCAACTTCTACACTCCTGCACAGAATTATATGTTAAACAGAACTAATAAAATATAAAGTTACAAAAAACTAACCTTCCATATCAAAACAGCAATCACAGCCTCCAGTTCAGGCTGAATTGCAGCAATTTTGTTCAGCTACAAAAAACAAAGAATAGAAAATCAAATGAGCTAATCCTCTAAAATGAAATACTGAACTGGCAGAGGTGTCTTAACTATGTTCTTGTGTTTAAACATCCTTATTCAATGAGAGAAATAACTGAAATGACCTGCTAATGGTTTTCTAGAGGTCAGCCATCTATTTACTAACAAAACCTAGCATTCGAAACTTTGGTCACTAAGTTAGGTTGGTAGCGAAAACTAAGCTATGTCAATTGCCCCTCTAACTTGTGATTCTCCTCAAATTGTTAAGCAGCTTCTTAAACTTCCAAAGTACAAAGTTATTGAAGTTATAGAAGATAGCTTGCACTGGATTCTAAACACAGCTGCTTAAGCTCTGGAATTATTCAAATTTTAAACTGCTAAATTCAGTTAAAGTTATCAATAAACAGAATCGCTTTAGGTTGTTTCAACTTTGAAAAAAGGAAAAATGACTCCGCAAGTGTCCCCTGTGCATGCAGGCATTAAAATTGGAGAGGTCTAAGCACTTTCAGCTGCTCCGAAGTGACAGAATTTGCTGAATTTGGAGTATTTTTAAAACTTGTAAAATATTTGCAAAAAGATGACAGATAACTCTCTACACTACTTGACCTAACAGTTTGCAGTTGTCAAAAATGTACCAAAAACGAGTTCTAATAAGTACTGCAAGCAAAACCTTATTACTGAGAAAGAAAGTAAACGATCAACTTATTGAATAAATTAATGAGTAAAAATTTATAAAATTCACAGTTTCTAGGGGTGCTATGTCATCTGCAAATTAGTACATGTGAAATCATGTTGTTACTTTTCATTGTGGTTACTTTAAGGTGCGCACAATAAAATGAAAGCAGACTGGCTAGTAGTGAAACAATTTTCTCAGTGCAAAAATAATTACAGCACACACTGTTTTATAAAGAAACGTAAAATGGCTTATGCTACAGATAAAAACTATATTACAAACTTTCTGTATGTTGTGATAAACCAATGTAGAAGAATGAAGATAATTAATATGCCAATAGCCAAATTTGCTTTTAGTTAGCATTTACTGAATTGAATACGTACATAAAATGCTCGCTTGCCATTGGCTTCCATGCAAAAGTAAGAGAATGGGATATTTGTTAAAAAAACCTTTGCTATTCTGTGTATGGGAAGGGCACAGAAAATCAACAGATTTTTTATATTACTAACTTTTAAACTTCAACATTTCCAGGTCAATATGGATAATACAACACGTAATCACTGGCAACAATGACTAAGAAAAGTTAGTGATATTACTTAATATCAATTCAATTAATTTTGAAAACAACGAAACTTTATTAAAATTACTTACTGTTAGGTGTTGATGTTTCTCAGGAAGATTATTAAATTATGTTATGCTAGGAGTTTCATAAGAACTTCCAAGCAGCAGCTGAATTGTGTATACGAGATTACATATACACTGCTTATTTTTGCCTACTCTAGGTTCTTGGTCACTGTCTGAACTAGACCACTAATACACCCCTTACCTTGCAATATTTAAAAGCCTTGCTCCACTGATTTTGCATCAACTGCAAGACCTCAAGGTCCAGAAGTGCAGAATCAAGCTGCAAACAATTGATGAGCAATTAATGAATTTTTCAACAAGACTTTCAACAACACTAGCAGCTATTAAAATCAAGATATTAAAACAATCATAGTAGAGTTCCAATAAATTTGATTAATCATCGCTTTGCCAGATTTTGATACAAAAGCCAGAAACTGCAAACATGTGAGCAAATCAAAAAACAAGTTTTCGTAATGATGGCATCATGGATTTCCACCATGACAGATTCTTAAAGGAAAGCCCTTGCCTATGGGAATTAGGCTTATTTCGGTGTTCACGAAAAATGTTAGAAGAATTTAGTAATAAAAGTCCGATAAGCACCGCCTGTAATTAGTAAAATTACTTTTTAATCACGATCATTTCACACTCCCATTTTGAACACCAGTGACGCCGTTCATTGACTGAAGAAAAGCAGCAAACTGTCAATTTCCATCAAAAGTATAATAAATTTTTAGAAAAACTTAAGATAGCTAATTTTGTAATATTTTTCCATGAACAGTACCTAAGCTGTGGAAGTTTATATTAGTTTTAGCCGTACATACTTGTGGAAAGCCACTATGCGATTACGAAAAGTCAGGATGTCCACCAATTATGTAATAATTTTCAAGTGAATGGTGGCTACCATTGCGTCAGAAAATTTCTAAACAGTGGTAGTATAAATTAACTTTGTGTTTTACACACAGTTTTCTACAACTTTTTTTGTTATATTTTTCTAAGTCTGAGTCATAACAGTAAAATAAACCCAAAATGCCATCTCCTATCCTTCAAGTGGTACATGCTATCTTACTGGAGTGATTTTTGGAAAACAAAAAAGCAGACTCCCTTTTTATTAAAGACAGCAAACCACTCCTCTATGCTTATAAGTATGGTTTTTTACTTATCTAAATGTCTGTAGGCGCTTTTGTTAAATTTATCAGATCTCACATGAACATAAAAATATGATAATCTCAAAATACATAGGTACTAAAAATAAAAATTTACTACAATTTAAAAATAGTTTATACCTTTATGATAGTTTCTAATGCCTATAGGCAAAAATTGTTACAATTATTCATTTTAATTATTTTACAGCAGCCTATGGTGTCACCCACATCAGGCAAAGAAATCTTACATTTGGTACATTCAGTTTTTATTCTATAATACCTGTGACACGCGAAGAGCTTCCACGGATTCATAATTCTGGTTCACATCATTAGCCATGGTCTTGTCTTATCCTGAAAGAATATAATACTTAACCATAAGAATACATGTATAAGCATTTCAGTCTGAAATGGTGATATCAGTGAATCATAATACTCTTATACCTGTCAGTCTTATACAATTCTTATACCAATCACATTATTCTTATATGGCACGACTTAATGGTGGCATTTTTAGAAACTTTATAATATTGATTGCTTGGTGCAGACATATATATTAACTCTGCTTACCAGCACAAAACAATGGTTACTTTCTCATCTTTACAATTCATGTGAATAGTTTCAGATGAGATTGAATCCATCAAAGTGTCATATACTACATATAAACACACACAAGCATGAGGAATATTATATACCAGATGGAAACAACATATGTGAACTTGGACGTGAACAATGTACAAGTGGAAAGAGGCCTTGCGAGTATGTGGATAACAACTTCTTCAACAGACATAATTTGGAAAAGGTAAAAACTGCAAGAAGACAACTAGGGATGGTTATCAAAACAATATGGTTATGAGGCTATATATATATTGTTAGACCTCATCTGGAATATGCATCAGTGGTACGGAACCACATCTTGTCATCACCAACCTATCGAGACAATAGAGTGGTCACCAAATCAGTCCCAGGGCTAAAGGACATGGAGTATTCAGAACCCTATTGATCCTGATAATTATAGATTGCAGCACGAGTGTAAGTACTTTAACCTTCCTACTCTAAATACTGACCGAAGCTTATCTAAATCACCAGCAGATCTCTTACTAATCCATTTCAATACTAACAGTCTTACTAAAAACTTTAGCAGTATGTGTGATGTTTTGCATGCTTTTAACGAGATGCCTGATATTATTGCAATATCAGAAACTCGACTTCATGTTAACTCGGCATTTTTCTGCCACATACCAGGATACCAAATATTCTTCAGCAAAACTCTTCTTCACTAGCAGGGGGAGTAGGTATATACATATATATATATATATAAATTGCAGTATACTGAGAGGCCAGATTTAAAAATTAAGTGTACTAAAAGCACCAAACACAGTTAGCAGAATTCAAGTTGAAGACATCTGGCTTGAACTTACCCCAATCAACAATAAAAAAACAATAATTTTTAGTGTCATATATAGACATCCCAATAATTCTGTGCCTCATTTCCATGAAGAATTAAGTGAATCCTTAAGTAAAATCAATAAATCAGGCAAAACAGGGTATATCTGTGGGGATATCAATATTGACCTGCTGCAACAGCAAAAGAAAACATGTATAAATGACTCTATCAATACAGTGTTCTCTAATCAATTTGTACCAATACACCCATATATGCAGGTGCCATTCTGTATAAAGTTTCTGATCACCTTCCTATATTTGCTTTAACAAAATCTGCTCATCTTTATAAACAACAATATAAGAAAAACATTAGATCCACAAAAAACGTTAGCTGTCAATTATTCATAAACGAGCTACAAAGAAATATGACTAACTTAGATGCACGTGATGATGACATAAATGGCTTCTTTAATAAGTTCGCAGAACAGTTTTTACAAACAGTGAACATCCATGTACCTCTAAAAACTCTTTCTCGAAAAAACAAACTTTTAGTAAACCATGGGTAACTACTGGTATATTACAATCTATTAAAACTCATAGCAAAATGTACACGTCACACAAACTATCTAATTCACTATATAAAAACGGCAATACAATAATTATTCAAATAAACTAAACCATATCAAAGAACAATCCAAGAAAAATTACTTTAATAAACTTCTAACAGAAAATAAAAATAACATGAAAAAACATGGCTTAACATTAATGACGTTGTTCGAATTAAAAATAAATCACATATACTTCCTAACAAGATAGCTTTTAATGGAGCTGAAACAAAAGATCCAACAGTGATAGCTAATCAGTTCAACGAGTTTTTTGCAAATATTGGTACTAATCTCGTTAATAGAATTACGCAAGCTGGTGGTCAAGTATATCTAGACTACATGGGTAATGCTAATCCACACTCCTTATTTATTACTCCTGTACAGGAACAGGAAGTACACACTGCCATAAGTAACTTAAATCAAAATAAAGCACCTGGGCCAGACGACATTCCTGTTTACTTCTATAAAATTGCTGGTAATGTCCTCGCACCCAACTGCTTCTGTATTTCCTGATTTACTTAAATTAGCTAAACTAATTCCAATTTTTAAAGCAGGTGACCACAACAACCCATCTATCTATCGCCCCATTTCACTTCTGTTCCCTCTATATAAAATCTTTGAATCTTTAATTTATAGCAGATTGCGTTGTTTTCTTGTCAAGCACAATATTAGTACCAAATATCAGTTCGGTTTCCGGAAAAACCACTCTACAGCACTGGCATGTGCAGAAATTGTCGATAATCTTCTTCTCAGTCTGGATCAGAACTTAGTTACTGGATAAATCACAAAATCCCACTAAAAAAACTTGAGCATTATGGGGTACGTGGGCATGCACTTCATCTTTCCAAATCCTATTTGCACAATCGACAACATTTCACTTCATTCAATAATCACTATTCTGATCTTTGTACAGTCGTTTGGTGGTGTCCCTCAAGCCTCAACACTCGGTCTATTACTATTTTTGCTGTACATAAATGACTTACCCAATGGCTCCGATTTTAACCATAGACTATTTGCTGATGATACCAATCTCTTCCTTAGAAGATACTAATATTGTAAACCTCGAGCTGAGAGCAAATTAAGAATTAGTCAAAGCAGAAAAGTGGTTATACTCCAATTGTCTGACCGTTAACTTAAATAAAACGAAGTATATGATAATATCTAGAAAATCCATTAATATTCCTGACAACTTCGAAGTATGTATGAATAATAGCCTCATCCAGCAAGTACTATACATCAAATATCTTGGCATCTTCATAGACTATAAATTGTCTTGGTACATGCATATGCAAAATATTTCATCTAAAATGAACAAAACTATTGGTATGATGACAAAATTAAGACATTATGTGGACATCTCAACTCTTAAAATGGTTTACCCCTGGTTTACCCCTACTTGCAGTATTATGTATTAAGTTGGGGAACTGCATCTGCTAGTGCACTATAGCCTGTGATGACTGCACAAAACAAAATTGTAAAAATAATAACATTTGCCAAAATTCGCGATCATGCAACTCATTCATACATCAACCTCCAACTACTAAAACTAAGACACATTTGCAAACTGGAACTAGCTAAATTTATGTACAGATATACTAACAATCTGTTCCCTGAATTATACAATAACTATTTTGTAAAAATTAGTCAAATACACAATTATTCAATAAGGTCTGCTACAAGTGACGAATTTTATCAAACTAGGTATCAGACATTATCGGGGTTGATAATTCTATTAAGCACAGAGGTGTAATTTTATGGAATAAGCTGGGTAGTGCAAATAAAAATACAAACTCACTACATGCATTAGCCAACTAGTATACATTGAATTTAATACATAATTATAGTGCCAATTAAAGATAAAGAAATTATATTGTTTGGTAATACAGTTTAAAACACTATCTATTTACATTTAAATTTGCTTTTCTTTTTCTTGTCTGCCATCTCTGCTGCTAGTTTATTTTATTACTGTTTATGTTGACTGCTTTATTGCATCATCATTAATTAACTAACAGTCAACCTAAACCTGTACTTACAATGTTGTCTTGTTATAAGTAATGCACAAGTTCAAACATGACCACACCAGTATTAATTATTTACCATACTTGTAACCGTACCGTACCTTATAAACCTAATACACTTTAATCATAAATGGCATATCTCTTTAAATTTAAAATAATATAACCAGGTTTGAATAGTATTAATATAATAGTTAAAATGGTCTTACCATAATATCATTAATATAATTATTATGAAACACACTTTTGGATTGCGTTTATCAGTGATATTTACCTTATTAAATTTATTAGTCATTTTTGGTCGATAATCATATTAAAAATAGCATTAATAATATACAGTTATTTATTATTCATTTAGTTTAAAACCATTATGGCCTTACAGGTACATGCAGTTTTGCTTCTTTTAGTGCCACTATTGCATAGCCAAATTAATTTGTTAACTATTTTGCTGTTAATTAGGTAGTTTTGCACATAGAACTCTGCTTTATAATTAATTTTGTTTTCACTTTGTTTTGCGTAATATGGTAATTTCATTTATCATAATTGTTTGCTATTAATTTAATTTTGATCTGTTTTCCTATACTAGTCTTTATTTTGTTCTAATAATATTTGCTCGCCATGTTGAAATTAGTAGACTCACTGTGTAGGGATAGCAGACTAGATGACCTTTTGGTCTTTCGCCATCCCCTCCTTCTCTAAACTTTGTAACCCATTGCTATATTTTATTTTGTTTGAGTTTATTACTACATATTTTGTTTCTTTCACTGATTTATTATTTATGTTTTTTTTTGTTTTTTGGTTTGACTTTTTTCTAGTTTTTTGTTTTAATCGGTTAGTTAAATGCTTTACATATTTTGTTAATCATCATTTCATATTTTTCATTTTATTTCTTTGTTGCATAGCTTACTTAGTTGTTTCACTTTCATGTTTAATGTATCCCCCCATAAATTCATGTTAACAGCAGCACCACAAATTTTTTACAATTTTCACTAACCTGAGAAGGGTAGCTGACTCGATGACCAATTGGTCTTTCGCTACCCTTTCTCCTGCACCCCCCTTAACTCATTCCTTTATGCTTAATTTATCCTTTTTAATCAATAACTAAAAAATAATAATTAGTCAATTTGTATACAGGTGTAAATGAGGAGATAAATAAAAATGTCTATGTCTATGTCTATATACTATCTACGATTGTTATTCTGAAGGTAAATAAATAAATTATTATTATAAAAAATTATTATTAACATTACAGTGCGCTCGGAAAAGCAGAGGATCAATAGTAAAATATATTGAATCACCATCAGTTATCATGGATTGATAACCTCCTGGTCTTTCGCTACCCCATTACACAGTTTGTTGTAATTGTCTTATGAAAATTGTATCAGATATAAATAAACTTTTGAAATGAATTCCTGACAAGTTACTTTTCTAAATTTTAAGCACTTTTAACGAAACTTTCCGCTTTAAGTTTTTACATGCGGTAATGCAGCAATATGGCAAACCCTTACAGACTACTACATAGGTATTTAGGTTTTCTGACTTTCCACGACACGTTTAATCCTGCCTTATGTATTTTACTGTCTTTATAATTAATCGTTACTATAATCATGGAACTCTAATTCATTAGTCCCGTACCAGTTAGCTACACACAATTAATCAGCACATAGTGATATGAAATTCTTAATGAGGCTGATGTTTTCATACAAATGATGTCAAACCCTGCTCTTTCAGTTGTAGTTGCCACATTCACCTTTCACACTTTAAAATTTAGTTCCTGTCATTTCTTTAAAGCGAATTGCTGGTATAACAATGATTTACTGCTTACTGTATGCCTGTAGTGAATGTAGCAATAACGTATCAATAATGACTGCAGTGACTAGGAAAAATTATTCTAAAAACTAATTAAGAATGATTAGTTTCATAACTGTCATGGTTATCATAGCTTCGTCACTGGTAACATTATTATCATCCAGCAACATCGCTAGTTAGCTGCCAGCGTCATCATCACTACACTACACTACACAACCATCACCACCATCACCAATAACAACAGTTAAACGCAAGCACCACCAGCACTATCACTAACGATGCCACCGCCACCAAGACCAATACCACTGCTTCCACCACCACTACCACCTCCAATGAAGCACAACCTAAAAGTAACACTTTTAGCTATCACCAAGGTCCAAGCAGGCACGTAACTAGGAATTTATAAGAGGGGAGCACTAATACATTCACATCAGCATCGTCAAAACAAAGATATGGGTGAATACCAAAAACCGATATTGCTTCCTTCAAACACTGTGTAAATGAAGCTGTAAGTCATTCAGGGGTGTACAATGCATTCGATTGGCTATAAAACGTAGTATCAGACATACTGCACCAAAATTGCAAGTGTTTCATTTACTTACAAAATGGCAATAAGTACCATGTTAGATCATAGGCATACGGGGTCCCTGAATTTTGGGGGAGGCAGAGGATTCTTTGCCCAAATTCTTAGAATTTCACCCAATTTTTTAGGCTCCCGTTTCAACAAGTACAGCCTTACTAAGTTCCAGATAGCGAATCCAAAAATCGCCATTTCTAATGACATAAGACTGAACTCATGAAACTGATCAACATTCTTTATTAACCATATTGAAATGTGATGCACAACACATGATATGACCTATATGGCCAGATATCTTGATAAGCTGTGCTTGCTTGATTATGCACAAGCACCTGGACCATTAGGTTTCAAAGATTGTCATTGATTATTGTAAAAACAGTGTCCTAAGAACCAGAAGTGCGGCGATAACTTCCAGAACAGAACAATTTACTTCCAGTGAGCATTGAATAACTGAACAATGGACTAGTAAAGAGGAGTTATCCATATTTCATGCTGATATACGAATCGATTACGCAATCTGTCAAATCAGTAATCACCACACAAGATGCAAGAACTAAACATGCAGCTATGCACAGACACTTGAGACTGGGCGGCCGAAAGTGAGTCGGCGCTGACTGACCTCCACAACAGGGATGAATTGCACACTTCGCCGGGATGCGCTTGCCTAACATGTTCGTTTTTGTAGTCAGAATCAATCTCTTTCTTGCACTTCTGACAAGTAACACGAGCGTGACATGATCTTTTACGCTTAGAATTGGGCGCCATGACAAATGCAGAACTTCTGAAAAACCAACAATCAACGAATCTAAAACTAATCCAGAAGAAAGAATCCTCCGACAAAAGATCCCTATCTGCACATCAAAGTCGAAAACAGAACTGTTGAACCAAGCAATTTGACAAACTGACTTGATGAAGCAAAACTGAAAACTAACACCATGAACGATAAGTGAGAAAGGCAACATTTTGATTCTTATGCCCCTTTTCACAAAGATCTATGATGTTTCTGAAATAATTGAGACTCCTTAAATGTTTCAGTTCTCCTTCAGCACCAAGCAAATGATAGAAAATCCGGAAAATCAAAGAGCGCACACAATACAGGCAGTGAGTCCAGATCCTAAATAGATAAAGGACCAGAAATTTGAAGCACAAAGTCGTTATTTTGTATATAATATGAAATAATGGGGAATTTGTATTTGATAATCGCTGGTGAACAGTCAATGTGTGCGCATGAAAGACAGGAAGCGATAAGAGTTTTATAAACAATCGGAGGCCTGCAGAGAACCCAGCGACTAGTATATTTTCTATTTTGCAAATGCTAATTGTTTCCAGACCACTCTCACTGCCGGTCCGGGACCGGGAGCTGGCGCAGACAACGCCTCCTGTGAGATCAAGATTCGGGCATCCAGGTGCATGGCATAAATATCGGAGGCCTGCAGAGAACCCAGCGACTAGTATATTTTCTATTTTGCAAATGCTAATTGTTTCCAGACCACTCTCACTGCCGGTCCGGGACCGGGAGCCGGCGCAGACAACGCCTCCTGTGAGATCAAGATTCGGGCATCCAGGTGCATGGCATAAATATTACTCTCTCAAGATTCGAATTCCAGGAAAAAATAAGGCAATGACAATTGAACTGTGAAAAAAATATCAATTTCGAAGTTGAAAAACTATTTTCTGAAAATATAAAGGGCAGTTCTGCCCGAATTTGAGCACCAATTTTGCCTTAATTTTTTGAAGCCTGAAAATTTTTTTGGGGATGGCAGTCTGCCCCCTGGCCGCACCCCCCCCCCCCCGCCTTGCCCCGTACGCCAATGTGTTAGATAGCACAATAAGTATTTAAATAGTACACTCTGCCAGTGCATCCTTCGTCATTTTGCCAGTTGATAATAGAAATAGTGCAATACAAAGTGAAAGGCATGTGTTTAATGATTGTGTATTGTGGTTAAACAAAACTCGACTCCGACTTTGACGCAGTGCATCAGATTTTAAGTTTCATTGCAAATCCAATGATATTATGGAACGTCTCTGTATGGCTTCCATACAGAGAGCGTTTAAAGGAAACACCGTCGATACCTGCTATATAAGTATATGTATGGTACCGACAGGGTTCAGAAATACGAGCGTAGCATGACAGCCCTGTGATAGTGGTGGCTGTGTGGCACATCATTGGATAGAGAGTTGATCATGCAATCGATCTACTGGGTATCAAATTGGTAGATGACGCTTCTTGTAGGAGTAATGATTTCAACTTGACTTAACACATATTTTACAAAGCAGGCCACATTTGCTCTCACTGTATGCAAATTGTTTGTGTCAGTTAGGAATGATATAAAATGTGCATAATTTTTTTAAATTCAATGAAATGGGGAGCCTGGGGCTCCCACTGCTCCCCCTGGCTACGTGCCTGTCACCAAGTCTATAAGATTCATTCATTTAACACTTGTAAATTTGTAAATTTCAAGGTTAGACCTGCGTAAGAACTTTTTGTCATGCACAGTGCATATGAGCATGCCTCTTACCTGTTATCACTGTTATTATTCTTATTGATAATGATAATTATTATAACATTAGTTTAAATACTGCAGTAAAGTTAATTTTTGTTGTGACTGGATCTTTTTGTCATGCACAGTTTTCTATTGCTCACCATTTTTGTGATGCATTGGGCATTTTTGAATTAAGTTGGTCATATTTTAACAAAATACTAATTTAAATGTCTAATGTCTTCTTCTGCTTTGCTCATTTTATAAACAACATTAATACCAAAAACGGAAAACCAGAAAGCATACAGTCAATAACTGACTTATTTTAATGCTTATAACACATATTACTGCATACCGTTAAATTTAGTGTAACAAATATATTTCATACATAATTTGCACACTTCAATTGAGAGGTAAGAGTTAGGAGGATAGTGAATCATTAAAAATCTAATAAAAAATATTAAGTTAGGTACACTAATTTAACAGTATTCTTTTACATGCAAAATGAAAAGTTTTCGCAAAGTTGATAAATGTATACAGACGATTGCAATTCATGTGACTATTCAATACTGCTGCGTAGTATGAAGATTTGCTCACTTGATCCAGACGCTATAATAGTTTCTTTCATGATTTGTTATCAATACTTAGTTTAATTCTGCCAGTAATTATCCACCCTAGTCTATTGTAAATGTAAACTGATGGAGAAAAATAACTAAACTAATCTAATTTATTACTTATATTAGCTCTGTAATACCAGGCTAGTAACTTTACTATAGGACCTCCTCCCCATCTTCTCAGCATAATTTCTAACCTAAAGTGCATTATTATCCAGTAGCTGCTTTATTTTCTTGGTGCAAAATTCATTATCAGGTTTTAATAATTAAGCAAGGATTATCACCATCTCTGCTTACCGGGTTTCTTGGTTCCTTTCAACAGGTTTACATTGGCCTCTTTCCCATCTGGAAGGCACTTATCTCTGATTGCAAGCCTAACTTAGTCTTGTAATGCTGTATTCGATTTCCATGTCTCAAAGTCAATCCCCAATTATACATTCTCACTTTCAGGGCATGGTTAATTCTAACATTTGCTTCGTTTAATTTATCCAGATTTGTGCAAGTTACCATTTACAACATGTACAAGTTATCAATTACAAAACATTCTTTCATTCAGTATTGGCGCTTTTTTGTTTAAAATTTTGCCGAAGTGTTTTACCTGTCTCTGCCTTTTCAGTTTTCACTGTTAGTAAGATATTCTTTAAATAACACACACGTATCCGTATTTATTATGTAGTACTTATCTTATCTATTATACATCTTATCTTATCTATTAAACAGTGCTCTGCTTAGTTTTATTATTGATCAAAATTTCTGTAAGTGCACAATAAATTTGTAGATTTTCTTTGTTCAAAAACAATTAAATTACAAATGTTTTATGTTTTAAAACAAATAGATGAATGAATAAATAAATAACTAAGTGACATTATATAAAGGCAAGTATAATGATTCGAAGGCAATTCAGGCAATTCATAGACAATTCACTATATGTCTATCGGGCTCTCGTATATCCACGTCATAACTCATGAAGGAGCGAGTCAAAAAAGTGTATAGTGTAATGCTGTTGTTCTTACATCTCTATATTGACTCCCATTAATCCAAGCAATGACTTTTACTAAAATTAAATGTGCTCGGGTTTACTGAACTTAGATCTCCTTCGTTCAGGGTATGATTTCCGACATTTTTAGCTACGTCACTTTCAGTAGGTGTTTAAGTGATGGGTTCGCTATACTTTGGTAAAGGCGTCGTGTGAAAGCAACTGTAAAACAGCTGGAGCTATTGTTAAAAGAGTTCTTATCTTGCTAAGTGGTTGTAGCTCTTTCTAAAGAGCGGCTGTTGAGTTGACGTTGACTTACTTAGTAACCAGATTTTTGTGATTTGTGACACCATTAATTTTTATTACATTCGAAACGATGCAACAGTGTTAGTTTAACGATATCGTGATTAGTAGCACGTTTTAAATGTTTTTTTTTCCCGAATAGTGGAATAATATAATGTCTACGTGATGGCATCACCAGTTGTTCAAGTTCTGCGTGTATAATTTAAGGCTGCATGAATAGGCCTAACGGATACCGCTAATAACAGCATATTAATGTTAGTTAGCGATAGAAGTGATTACGAGACTGCAAAATTTTAAGTAAATTTTCCAGTAACTTACTGGAATGGTTAAGTTCATTGTTTTGGAGACGATCACTGTGCGAAAATTATGACACCAGGAGAATCTGGCTCAGAGATTATACTGTCTGACTCAGATGACGATTTGCCAAAGAAAGCAATGAACGGTGGTGAATTATCTAATCATGTACACAACAATGGCATATTGAGTGACTCGGCATCCAGCATTTGTCACAAGACCAACGTTAGCGGGAAAAAGCGCACGTCTGCTGATGTTGAGGCAAATTCCATTGATGCTGATTATGCTTGTCCACCAAAGAGGCTTTGTTCATGTACAGCAAAAGGTTAATTGAGTTTTTTAATTACTAACCAATATATTTTATTAGGTAAAGTAAATTAATTGTATGATAGAGTATGTAAAATGTGAATTAGATCCTGAAACCATTGTCTGACTTTTTATATTAGGTCAGCGAAGTGTGCAATATTGGAGGAGAATAGATACTATAATACACCAAATTCAATACTTACTGATTGTTAATGCAAGTGTATATGCAGTGTACTGCTTAGGATAGGTGTCACAGCAATATTTGGTGGACTGTATGATCACCCCTATGTACATGGCATTTTTCTTATTTTATTAGCAGGAAGTCACAAAATTGAAAAGCCATATTATACCGTCCTATTTCATTCTGCGTAATTTTTTAAGGTGTAATGGAGTTGCTTACTCTGTTTACAGAGAAAGTTTACATATCTTAAGTAAAAGCCACAATATCAGTAAGTAGTTTTCTGTTTGATGGGCTGTTTTCAATATAATGTAATTACAATTTTTAACAAAAAAATAATTAAGAAATACTAGGTGTTCCATTCTGTGCGCAACAGGTTTCTGCTGTTAAAGACATCATTAATGCGTTAAATATTAAATTGCCATCATTAGTGTGCTGAAAAATCTGTTAACTAGGTTTCTCTTGTTGAGCAGGCTCAAAGAATGATGATCATCAAGTGACTAGAGGTGACAAGCTATCAAAGATGACAAAAGATGTATGTATATTGGCAGAATAGAATTATCTAAATGATATCATTTAATTGTGCATTATAAATTATAACCGTTTAATAAGTTAGATAATTTCACATTGCTTCAGGATCAATTATTTTATACTCCTTATACTTTTTATACGTTACAACCTTTTGGATGTCGTATAGCTATGGCATGTTTCCAATTTATTAGTGATCCTTCATACTTGCCTAGCAGCAACTGACCAGAAATGTGTTTTTCTTCAAGGCGTTGTTTAGAAATAGTCTGCCTGTCTATTTGGGGCTGGTTAGGAACTGACTAAAATAATTATTAGTGGTTGTTGTTGAGTCTGCCATATTAGCATGTCTTTTGCAAAAATATTATTGTTGTTAATCAGTGTCTTTTGCTACTTGTAATCAAGAGTATGGTTTAAGGTAGTGCTTAAAATTTTTATAAGTGCTACTTTACATAAAAAGTCTTTTCAAAGGCGTGTGATACTGAGACGATAATTAGGCATTCCATTCATTTTCTTATACTTTTCGGAATTTGGAATCAATTTCAATTGCAAAATAAAATTGTGTTTCTTAAAATAAAAGAAATCTATACAGCTTTTCTCAGCTGATTTTTCAAATCAATGCTACCTATTTAATTACTAGAGATTTGCAACAAGCAAAATAGTGACTAGTCAACCATTATTTAGGTCCTGAAAGGCATTGTTGCTGATCGAGCACTCAAGGTGTTGGAGCGAGAAGCTCAAAAAATGCAAGCTACTATCGAGAAACTATATAGCCAGGTAAATATTCGCAGGCAGCACAGTGTTAGTGTGATTGTTAGTTTAACTGTGTAACAGCATAAATTATGATTTTTTTTCCATAAATTTTGTTACACGGTGATCCAAAATGTTTGGGTTTAAGCATCATTCGTATGATTATCTTGTGCTTACATTCTAATTTTGAATACTATTGACTTCATAGGCATTTAGCCATATGTGAAATTAAATGAATTTTATTAGTCTAGTCGATTTGCAGTTGATGTTTAGTGTATCATCTGTTGCTATATCACAGGTGACTTACTGGAAAGAAATTGCTGCTAAGCTGAATACAGAGATGGCTGCACTGGTCGAACGACAGCAGCGGGAGGCTAAGCTACAAATAGCTCTGGCCACGGCACTCATGTCCAAACCTAAAAGAGTGAGTCTTGTGTAGACTAAATCAATGCCAGATTATGTGCTATTGTTATTTCCAATTTTTTGAAGTTTGCTTTCTTTAAGTAACATAAATCATTACTGTTGTGGTTCAGGTTGTTCATCTTTTTTAAGCTCAAGTTTGCGCTTGATGTTTCAGAGGCATGTATCTTTGCAAGTCAATCACGAAAAGATACTTTCAGCTGGTAAAAAAGTTCCAAACTTTTCTGCTTCGTTGAATTCAGAAATATCTAATTCATCGTCTGATGCTATTGGAAGTGATTCAAGGTCTCGAACTTTATCATGCTCTAAAGCTTATGACATTGAGCTGCCAATCAAGATCAAGCAAGGTTCGTTTGGTAAATTATTCTCCAACGTTGTATATTAATAATTTTCTTAGGCTGGTCCAGTAATATGTTTCAAATACTATCGCTTGTTTATCGCCAATGGAATTCTCCAATGGAGGTCATACCAAGAATGCATAAAAGGTCAACTCACTATGTTTATTTGGTTGTTCGTTTTTATGTAAATGAATTTCAAATGGCATTTGATATGCAGCACTAATTGCTGCTCACTGATGAATTAGATGTAGTCTACTTTCTGCTGACATTCAGTAAAAACTGAATTGCTCATGGTCCTTTGTACATAATATACTGACAGCTCTTGGCAAATCAATGGAACACGCACCAGGATGACTGGTTAAAATCTTGCTTGAAAATTTCCACAATTTTTGATACTTTGTAGATTTGTACACATGTTATGTTCTTGGCCAACCATATTCCATTTTGTCTGTTTTTGGGACCATTGGTTGTTTACTAAACTAGATAAGCAGTTTAAATACATAGAAACAAAAAAAACATATAGAACAAAATGTTTAAGTGGTTTTTGTGTTCGGAGCATTTATTCATTCACATTTTATTGCATAGTCGACATCTGTATACAAATACCTGTACACATTCATTCCTAGAATTGTTAATTATACGCAATCTTAACTTCATGATAGCAAAGTATTTGTGAGATGAACACAGTTATCAAACTTTTAAAATTCACTGAAAGGGAAAAGTTCTTTCTTTTTGCTGTATTTGGTTACATAACTTTAGTTTAATAATTGTGGATTCATTCCATCAGTAATTGATTATCCTAAATTATGTTCATAAATATAATTGCTATTTTGGATAGCACGAATGCAAAAGTCTCTGTCATCTGTTATTCGTGGCTGTAAATCAATTGCAAACAAAGAATTTGAGCTAGCTAGTTTAGTTAGCAGTTACTCTAGCCTGAGTAAACTACCTGTTAGAAATATTGGATTGGAAATGTATGTAAAAACAGCACAGGTAAAGATGGCACAAATGGAAAAGCAGGAAAAAATGTCACATGTGTTATCTTGATACAAATAATTCCTAGATGATAAAATTAGAATGCTGTCAACAGAAAGCAGATCTCTGCCAAGGTCGAAAAATTCTAAACATGCCCGTCTGATTCTTTTGATTAAAAAAACAAAGCAAGGATAAACAGACAAAATAAAAACAAATGTACAAAAATATACCTGTATTGGTATTATGTAGGCTAGCAAAAGACATGCAAAATATGTTGTTCATTGAATAGAATTATAATCAATAATGGACAAACATTCCACATAATGTTTGTCTACATTTCTTTAACCATTTGACTATGGTAACAGAATGACATATATCGTATTTACATACTAAGTTATCTTACAAGGCTATATACATGTATAAGCAAAGGTTATTGACAGCGTTACACAGCTTTCCATGCAAGAATTTCTTGAAATGGAACCTGGAACTAAGTCCTAATTATTTGTCTTGGTGGAGATAATAAAGAAGTACCCTGTAACCAAGTCTTCTTCTTTCCAACGAATTACAACACTGTCTGAGACCGCCTCGAAATGCTCCACAAATGTTTTTTACGTGAATTCATGTGATGTTTGGCAAAGTTTTGTGAAAAAACAATGGGACAAAAATGCCAATTTTGCCTGTTTTTACCCCATCTGTCCAAGAATCTGCATCAAATGCACCTTTCTTGCCCCCTACTCACCTCCACAGTTTCTTGGAAATTTGTTAAGTAGTTTTTGCATAATATGTATATCACAGGCAAAAACAAAACACCAAACAAACAGTGTTAAAGCATATCTTCCTTGGCAGAGGTAAAAATATGTAAAATAATTATCCCAAAACAGTAAAGCTGATGCTAAACTCGTATTTTATAAATGTGCAATTTTTTTCTATTTTTTCATTTGTGACATTTTTTTTGTTCCATTTTTACCATGCACCATTGGATTGGTAATGAGCTAAATCAGGAGTGTATTTAGAGAACCTTAATTGCAAAGGGCTGTGTAGGTCAGTGGTTATGGTGTTGGCCTACTTGGTAATCCGAGGGCGTCTGATTCAACTCCTTTTGTTGTTTCAACTATTTCATTTTCCTTCTTTTTATCGTTTATTTGCTTCAACAAATGATTTCCTAAGTGCTTTTGTGAATTCTCTGAATGAGGGATGTTGTTTTTGTTATTAAACAATTATTAGATCTGAAGCATTAACGTAAATGTGAGGTAGTTTTGTTATATTTATAATTGCTACATGCCAACTAATAAAATAACGTCTGCTCCTAATTCTAAAGGTAGTCAGTGCGGAATGCTTGATTTGGGTCACTGCAGCTTGCTGTTGCTACAGCAAGAACTTTATTGACTTGACTAGCTGCTGTTGGGTTAACGTGCTACAGTATCATTCACGCACAGCATGAATATCAGGGTCGTATGTTGCAGAGCGCATACAGCTTGTGTTGAATATCCGCTGACCTGTTTCTTGCACGTACTGAGGTGGTTTTTGCCACTGCGCGAGTGCGTTTGTCAATAACCAATATTCTGCCTGCTACGCATACGTGCTGTAGCTAGCGATAAAGCAACTGGTTAAAACCAATAAAGGCACGGCAAGCGTGTTGGCTCGCTGCCAGTTACAACATGTTTGCGCATATTTCCGCAGATTAACATGCGTGATTCATCATACAACAGTGGGCGATTAAAGGACCACCAGTCAAAGAACCACCACGGACAAAGGACCACCAGTCAAAAAACCACCTTCAACACTAAAAGTGGTCACAGGACCTCATGACAATGTACTGATAGCAGCTAGAGTGAAATTACTTACCGTTAATGTATGATTTAATAAAGTGACTGATAATTTTTGATAATAATAATAGTATTCTATTTTTATTTGAAATTTGTTTCATATATTAAAACGGTATTACATTCCTAGCATTGTAAGAAAAGTTAAAACACTCAGCTGTGCACTAACCTAACTGATAAAAGAGTAAGTACACAAGACAAATAGATAAATTACTAATTAGATGCTTCAAAGCATTGATGAAAAGTTGTTTTTATTAAGTAGATTTAGGAATAGATTTTTTCGAGAGTTTTCAATATAAAATATCATCTTGTAACAGATGGTGTTCGCATAATTGTGGTGGCTGGCTTTTCATAGGTTTGATAATTATTCAAGCTACTGCATGTGAATTACATGATTAACATACAGTGTGCGTGTTTTTGAATTTTAAAAAGAAGGCAATCCTAAATAATTTGTCGTCATTGGGAAATGCTTCAATGTTTGTGACTTATTGCGAGGAAGGTATAAAAATGTTACTCCTGTCTGATCTGGCTGTGGACAAAGGACCACCAGACAAAGGACAACCAGGGACAAAATATCACTTTTATTATTATAAAAGTGGTCAAAGGACCACCAGTTAGGCAGGTGGACAATGGACCACCAGCGGTTGTTCTGACGCTTTCGAAAAGCATTAATGAAAAATCATTTTATTAAGTAGGTTTGAAGGTAAAGTTTTTGGGAGAACTTTTAATATAAAAACACGTTTTGTAACTGATGATGTCACCTAATTATTGTCGCCTACTTAACATGCTGTTGCTCGCGTGTCGGAATTCTAAAAAGAAGACAATAACAAGTCATGTCGTACTGGGAAATCGTTTAACATTTCAGTATTTGTTGTGAGGAAGAACGTTACTCTCTCTGTCTCATCTTAATTAATGTTTATCAGTGACAGTTTTTGAAATAATACACCTGCATCATTGCAATCAAAACTTCATTCAGGTATGTCATACAGTGGATACAATTTCTTTGTTGTTGTGTTAGCACCCTTGGCTCCAAAGGACATGTACTTTTTGTCTAATGTTAATTATTGAAGAAAGGCTAGTTAAAGATGAGACTTGGTTTGCACATGTCACCATTATTCTCACTACAAGTCAAATGGGAGCATATTAGCTTGAATAAACTGTAAACATCTGTAATTTATAAGCTACTACTTCAAAGTTGTTTTTTAAACTTAATAAAGTTAAGCCAAAAATTTAAATTTATAGCATCATCAAATTACTCGGTCCATAAATTTTTTTTGTGCATTTGAAGTCACTTTTGGTCTAGTGTATATAAGGTACTGTACTGACAAATAAACAATGCAGAACTTTACAGTTTAAGTTTAACCTCTGCACATAATATAATTATCTCTGCACAAAGCAAAATGTATCTCAAATGGTTTTTCGGTTGACATTTGGGTTGCCTAATAACTTTTATTTAGCAGCTCTTTGGCCATTAGTCCTTTGTCATACAGGGTAAATGATTGACTAATGGTTTTTTGCCTGTGGCTGTCCTTTAACCGGTCATCCTTTGACCTGTGGTGCTTTGGCTGGTGGTACAACATGACTTTATTTGCCAACAAGAAAATGCAGTAAGAGTTAAAGAAAGAAGGAAGGAGGAAGGGAGAGGTAGAGAGAGAGAGAAAGCAAAAGAGAGAGAGAAAGAGAGGGAGGGAGGGAGAGAGAGAGAGAGAGACTTGTAGCATCATAATTCATAATTAGAGAGAGATGCTACATGTAACCATAGCAATAACTTGTATAGGTATATAAAAATTTCGTGTAGCCATACACGGAATGCTAACCAGAAAAATGATCATTTGTAGGAAGATACAGAGGACAACTAAATTTCGCACATGCAGACATGCAGAAAGATCCATGTGCAGTGCCAGAGTGCCAGTGTGCAATTGCATGAAAAATTTGCCGGTGTGGTACTCCTGGTCCCGATACTGTGTAACCCTCTATGAAATATGCTTTTATTCTGATTGTTTGTTTTAATCTGTTATTTAGAACAATTGTCTTCTTGAATGTAAAGCATGTGTTAACGATTATTGCTCTATCATATTTTGTTTTGCGCACTGATATTTCTACCATATATGAGACATACTGCATAAGCTCAGCCAGGTAAATGGTCTGACAGATTGATGAATAAACAAGTGTGGATGTTGGTCATGTTATCTACAAATCAATGGACAGCCAGTAAATAGAAAATATGAATTGCTAATCTGTTGTGAATACTTGAAGAATGATTGACTTTTTACCATCATTTTAGAATCTGACCATCTGGAAAATTCTATCAAAGTTGAGGTAAAGCGGGAGCAAGAGGACATGTCCCAGTACAACACATCTGAAGGTGAATATTTTCCCTTCATTTACATTGGTGTTTCAGTTTGATATGTGGTACTCTAACAGTCAAAATGTTATTAAGTTGTTACACTAATGGCAAAATAAAAATAGCGGCAGAATCATACTTGCTTTAACGAATGGACTGATTAGCTGATCAATTTATTATATTTTTGAAAGACAAAAAAAGTTGAAAATCAGACGTTCCTAGTCAGTTTGCATTGCAAAATTAATATGCATGCATCTTACAGGTTTGGATGCCATTGTGAAGCCACACCCGCAGAAAGAAAAATCAAAATTTCTAGAGGCACGCATCTCAAATTTCAAGCAAGCAGAGGCTGGCTTTGTACCAAAAGAGGCATCAGACATTTTGGAACAGCTTGCTAAAATGGTCACATCTACAGATGCAGAATATCATTTACCAGCTAATCATGTTATTCCAAAGCCACCTAATCAAACAGCAGATAAACAGCATGATGTGGTTCATCAGCATGCTGAAGACAAATTGACAACAACTCACTCTGGGCTTGTCCAACAGGACACCTTTGCAAGTGATAACCTCCCTTCCAAAGATGTTAGTCGACATCGGCAAGAATCTCAGGGTGAAAGTTGCCTGAATTGTAGCCGCAGTGGGCCTCAACGAATTTTTAACTTTTGTTGTACTGCATGTAATAAATCTAATGATAAATGTAAATTTCAGCAAACTACCCAAGGTTATCGTGAAGGAAAAGCTCCACCACTGCCTGAAAATTGGGTTCAGAGTTCCCATCCACTTCAGCATTGTAGCCGCACTGAGCCTAAACAAATTTATCACTGCCATTGTGTTGAGTATGATAAACCACTTGATGCTAGTGGCCAGTGTAAATCTCAGCAAACTGTCCAAGGTAGTACAGGAACAGCCCCGCCATTGTCTGAAGATCTGTCTTTCGATTCGGATGCAAAAAATTCACCTAATCTTAGTATAGCAACACCAGTTCACAGTAAAGCAAGTATGGAGGACAATGGAAAAAATCTTGAAGAATTACATAGTGTAGCTAAGCATATTCCCAATAATGTAATGATTATGAACAATAGACAAAAATTTGCAAGATCAGAAGACTCTTCGATTGATGCTATCGAAGTGATCAAAACTAATCCAGGTTTAAGGTTGCAAGCTCCATGCGAATTACAAAGCAAAAGCCAAACTAAAGAATTTAAACAAAAGGAAGCTCTAGGTGCTTCCTCTTTGAGTGCTTCACATAGCTTTAGCATGCTCACCAAGGATTTGCCAAAAAACATGCAAAGTGATACAACTACCCATTCACTTTCATGTGCTCCAAAGCACAAAAATTCACTGCAGCTTTCAGCTTCTGAGGTGCCTTCTATGATTAAAACTCTTCCAAGCACAGGTTCGAGACCTACATTCCAGTCGAAAAATGTTGTACAGTGCCAAACGCAAAGAATTGGTCACCAGTTAGAAGATACAAGAGTTCAGCAAAAAACTACAAATTCCTCATTGGGCGTTTCATCTGGTGCAAAAACATTTCGAATTGAGTCTCTCACTGAACTATCGAAAAACGTGCAAATTAGTGCAGACACTCAGTCATACAATGGTACACGTAATCGACAAGCATTATCATCATCGACTTGCTCAAAGCAGTCTTCAGATGTCTTTAAAACTGCTCCTGCAATAGCAAACCAAACTCAAGGTCTTTCTCACTATTTGTCAAATGCTTCCTCTTTGCAGTATCAGTCACCAAGGGATACGCCTGTATTGAGTGCATTAATTCATTCTCATACACGTAGTGCCACTCAAAAGAAATCACAACAGTTACCATCAGCTTCCATTTCTTTGGCTAAAATTGCACAAACTTCTACTACATTGAATACTTCCTTACCTCAAAATCGGCCATCAAAGGATGTGCCAAGACATGTGCAAATGAGTGTATGTTCTCATCCCCATGAAGGGAGTGCAAATTTGCAGAATTCACAGCAGTTACTGCCGGCTGATCGTTCTTCGGTTGAAATGATACGTGCTTCCACATTGCAATCTGAACAAAAACATGTCGTAGACTTGACATGTGATGAAGATATTGAGATTTTACAAGAAATGAGCCCTGCTAGGTGTAACACATCTTTTGTTTCAGCGTCAACATTGTCAACACTATCACCTTCAGTCAGGAGCTGTGCATCAGGTAAAACTAGTTTCACACTTTCCCACTATTTCTAAGTGTTAATTTATTTGATAACATTTATTTGATAACTGAGCTTCAATTTTGTTGTTTTTTGTGGTACAGAAAGGTTAAAGTAAAAACGTAACATTTTATAATTTGTAGCTCAAAATGTGATGGTCCAGCGCGGGAGACCTCCGTTGCATTCTACAATTTCTTCATTTAGTAAAAGTTCCATCACAACCTGGTCTTCCAATTCTGCGCATAAGTCACAGCCACCTAGTGCCAATGAAACAAGTGAGTGTGGCAAGTTGTTGTTTTTTGCAAGTTATTCTTATTTCTGTTAATCTTAATAATGTTGCTTATCAAATGGAATTATGCCTTGCTGACATTAAAAGCTGGATGGGCAAAAGCAGCAGACTAAAGATGACTTTAAGAGGGAAGCTATCATCACAGGATGTAAAAACGATTGAAAAAGTACGTCATATCAAATTCGAGTTGATACTAATTTTACTGAAATGAATACAGGAATGAAGTACTGGTTGGACTATACTTTATCAATGAAAAAGGAAGTATCTGTTTCTTGTTGCATGGTTTCATATTAAGCTGAACAGGTCATGAGATTTTGCTGTTGTTTATCTCATGATTTAACAACTACATAATTTGTACAGCAGTTCTATCGTATTTAGATTCTAGCAGTGCTTTACTTTTTGGTTTACCTCCTACCTTAGTGAAATCTATACAAATTGTTTTCAAAACACATCAGCCATCACTGTTTAAAAATCATCAAAATATGATCATATTACTCTGGCTGTCAAGTAGTTACATTGCTTGCCAATTAAATATCGCATACAGTTTAAAATCTTGTTCTTAATTTTAAATCACTAAAAGGAAAAGAACCATCATAGTAATTTTGACAGAAATGTTCCAGCTTATTACTTCAACATATACATTAAGATCTGTTGGCAGTCTACATCTTAAGATACCCAAAACTAGGCATTTAACATTTTGGGACAGAAATTTTAGTGTTTATAGAACATACCAATTGCCTATGAATCTAAAACTGGCTGCAAATGTTAAAAAAAATTAAGTAACTACTAAAGATTCACCCATTTCTGCAAGCATTTTTATAATAATAGTATCTATATAATACTATGTGCTTATGTATCTATGATTTTATGCTTACACTTTTTACTAGTGTGATATTATAATTTTGTATTGGTGATCTTTTCACACGATTTTGTCATTTTTGTAATAATTTAATCTGATATTTTAGATTTTAGGTGATTTTGTCATAATTTATTGTGATTTTTTTAATGTGTCATTCACTTTGTACAGTGCCTATTGATAACAGTTTCTTATGTAGTGAGTACTTATAAACAATAAGCTGTAAACCATGATCTGTTAAAGTTTTACAAAATTTACGTAATCTACCTCCACCTCGCTCTCATGCAAGAGGAAGTTTTTGTGGTTTTTACGTGGCAACTGAGGTTAAGTGACACTGAGCCTGTTGTAAAAAGGATTGATGATTACCTCAGAAATCACGTCTGTGTAGTTTCAATACTGCCCTGGATGTGTCTTATTAAGGACCTTAACATGCTGAGACACCTCTGTCAATAACAGTATTTTAGTTTGGGTTGTTTTTTATAATGAGATAGATTCCAGTCCTGTGATGTAGAGCAGAATGTACTGGAGAGTAGATAGCAGCTTGCAGTATGTCAAACTGTATTAACCCAGCTCGAGTGGTTTCTGATTATAATGTTCTGTGATTTGTTTAGGTGCTACCAAGAATCTAATGCAAAGCAGTTTACCGTCATTCCCTATAGTTTCTTCACGGACCAGCAGCAACCAGACAAGTAAGTTTCCTATAACTTTTTTTGATGGACGAACTTTTTTAGTTGTTTCCTAATGTTTTTTGTGCATTTTTGCTGCAAAACACAACATGAAATTTTTGCACTTTTGAAGCTTTAACTAATGCTACTGTGATTGTTTTTCAAGTACAACTTTCAATATAATAACGTGCAAGTTTTAACGCTCCTACAAACAAGGCATATTACTTAGTAACTAACGAATTTTGTGCATAAATGAACATACCACCCACACCATACCACCCCATCACACTAACCACACTACATCACCCACACTTTCCACACCACTCACACCACACAACCCACACCACATTGCACCACACCACCCACATACCACATCACACCACCCACACCATGCCACACTACCTACACCACATAACCCACACCCTACCACCCACACCACTCCACCAAACCACACACACCATGTCACCCAGACCACACTAAACCACACCCACCACACCACCCACACCATTCCACTAACACCACACACACACCCTACCACCGCACCACACCATCTTTAGCACAACACGTCATGTCCACCAATTTACATGGTGATCATGTTGTTGATGACCACGATGATGATGATGATGATGGCGGCAATGATAACGACACCTACAGCGCCAACACCAACAGCACAGCATCACAACAAAACCATTCCAAACATTTTCCGCAAAGTCGAAACTGTGTGCTATAATAAATGCTCTTAGACTGTTTATCAATGATCAATAATGCGCGGACATTCTACGTAGTTTTGTTTGCCACTTCTCACATGATAATAGTCCAACACAACTTACATGTATAATCTATAACACTGTAGAACGACGGGTGACAACAGCCGCAAAATTTCTCAAACTCAAAGCCAAAGGATGTTCCAAATTGAGTGCAGCACAGGGGGGTTGAAAAAGAGCTTTGAAATACATGCTTCCCTTTCATCTTGTGGACATCTCTCCTAGTGAAACCTTCAACATTTTGTAGACCGTTTCGTCCTTTTTCTGTGAGTGTGCTTATTTTTTCCCAACATGCCCAAACAGTTGCAAAAATTGAGTTTTTCTAGAGGCTGTTTGAGCAGTTTTCAGCAAAATTTGCGTGGTTGGGTCCGGGAATGTAGCAGGCATTGGTGGCCCTCCCGTGAAATCTAAATATGACTATTACCTCCACCGTTGAATGGGTTATTCAAGCATTACCAGCCCCACCGTCGGCAGGTTCGCGTTCTCTAGAAATGAGAGGTATAAGTCTTGCAATTTTTTGCGAAAAACCGTCAAAAAAGGTGGTGGGCCCAATTCGAAAAATAAACCCCCAGGTGTGAACCTACGAGTGGAGACGTTTCATTTGACGTCTAGATCGTCGAGAATGGTGTCGGCATCGGAGCTGTAACCTCGTCGGTTATATATCCATATATATACCAGTGAAATTAATATATACAATAAAATAGGAATTAGACTTGTGTTTTTAATCATAGCCCCATTTCACATGAATTGTCTTAATAATACATTTGTTTTTGTTTCAAAAACATGTTGAATGAAATTCTGTAGTTAATGTGTACTTACGTTCTTGTAGATTTAACAACTACTGCAAAAGTGTGGTCAGCAAATGCTAAGAAAGATCAGTTTGGTATGCATTTGTTTTTTACAGCTCTGCTAAATCAAAGACAGCAATTTGCCTCTGAACAATCCATGACCTCATTGTTTTCTGTTCCTCCGAATCAAGTGCGCCAGTTTCTGCCATCAAGAATCCAACCTGGAACGATATCATCGACACAGGTAAGTTGTACTACATAATGACAATGTTCTATTTTATCAAATCAGCATAAATGATTAGCCACATTAAATACTGGTAATATTACTTTAATGAGTGAATAGTGATTTATTTTTGACTTTTGTCTTGCATCTGTTTTTTATACTGGCTGTGCTTTCAACAACAGCATGACCAGCTTATTTTTTGCTAATTCATGGGAACTGGCTTACTTGTCTCTGCATGTAAAAGCAATGGCATGAAATCAGTAAAGTCTTCAAAGGTATTATAAACGAAGGTCTGCTAAGTTACGTAGACAGTTCTGACCTTCTTGCTGATATGCAGCGACTAGAGTGCATTTTTAGTAATCATCGAGCAGATTAGCTTTAGTGCACGTAAGACCATGTATGCAAGATTAAAAGCCCTTGACACAATCAAGGCTTTAGACAAGCTCTGGCACAAACGTTTACTTCACAAACTTTGGTAAGTTTGTGTAAGTGCTTCTCAAAGTTCTGTATTGATGGAGGTCAATACTCGTAGTAAAAGGTCGACTTAAGATCATAATCCAACATGTACATAGATAAGCAACACTACAGCTGCACGATGTAACAGCGAAGTAGGAGACTAATTTGTTGATTAACTGATGACTGATGAAATATGTCTCAGATAGTCTCAGGTCACTGTCCTATATGTAAAACTTGCTATTGCAGAATGAACACCAGGAGAAGGTGATTGACTTCAGGATAAGGTCAAAGATCAAAAATTCATTTTCCCAAATGTGCATACCCAAATGTGATTGGTACAATATAGCAGCAAGTTTGCTATTTTGTTCTTTTGACGATGAAAGAACTTTCATAATATTACAGCATGTCACTTACTAACTGATATCATGGCCATCAAGCTTAAAATACACTGTCTGGTCTTGTAAAACAGATTACACGTATTACAATATGCCAAAGCAGAGATTTTATATCGCGATTAAGTTTGACGATTAGTGAAAATCAGCATTCATTTTTTAAATCGACAGTCACAGATTTAGTAATTGGAGCCTAATCTTACTATTCGTTTATCTGTGACTTTTTTGTTTTTATTTGATCTGTTTGTCTTGTAGTTGCAAGCTATTCGTCACCCAGCACCTCTTCCTGAGGCAGAACCTCCAACTGTAATGGCATCAACTACTAAGTTACCACCTCCAGCTCCGAAACTTTCCATTTCAAAAGTTGCCAATGGTGAGAGAAAATTATTTTATTTTTTACAGACTATAACTTTATCAGTTGACTATTGACTATTAGAAATATCTTTTGTGCTAATTTCATGTGAGAAGCAACCTGTAACATATTTAACGACATATATATAAATACCATACTTTTAAGGATCATTTCTATAGTATGTGTCGCAAGAGGTTCAGACAAAACTGAACACCAGAACAATTGTTATGTCCATTATATTTCTAGCAGGAATATCTGATATTTGCCGAAAGCACACACTTATAAAATACCATGATTGGAAGTATCTGACATAAAGAAGAAATAATGGCATATTGTGGACAAACAATTTTCCCCACATATCTGCAGTTCTGAAAATTAATGAAGATTTAGTTGTCAAAGTTCAGTAATAATATTTTTTTAAATTCAGTGTTGTTTGCACAACCATAACTATTTAACAGTATGCTGTTAAAGCGAGAATTGAAGGAAGTTTTGTATTAGTTTTCTTGTTCAATTGTTTTGAAAGCTAAGCAATCTATTTTTTGATGAATGTAATGATGACGAACTACGGGTTTTTTCTTCTATTTTATGGGCTTTTTTAGGTTAAGGTAACGAAAAATTAAAAGGACTTTCTCACTTGCTTGAGGTGATAACCATTTTTAAATCAATAAATTTGGCAGGCAGCTTTCTCTTGCTGTGGGCTTAATGGACTTTACCGTTGAAGAAATAACTACAAAGTGGTCTTTTAACTGAGCTGTCTTATAGTTTTTTGGAAGCATGTAATTGCAAAAGTATCAATAATAAGCTACACTTTGCCATTAACTTTTCAGGACTGGTTCTTACCTGGGACATGGAGCTCTCATTGAGACATGCTAATATTTCTTCATATCACATCTTCTCGTATGAAGACACAGAAGCTGCACCAAGCACTAGTCTTTGGACAAAAATATCCGACATCAAGGCATTACCTCTTCCGATGGCTGTCACATTGCGACAGTTTGTTGACGGCCGCATGTATTACTTTGCTGTCAGAGCCAAAGATTGTTATAGTCGGCTGGGAAAATTCTGTGCTCCAAGAGCTGTATTTTTTTCCGGAAAAGGCAGCTAGAATTCTATTGTCGTTTGTAACTATTGACCATTAATGTCGTTAATGGATTGTAAATATATTATAGTTCAGAATTGCATTTATTTTTGTAATTTCCAGTTAAAAAATAAATAAATCATTTTTTAATGCTATAACCCTGCCACATTTTGCCCTTTTATTCACTAGCTTCCTTATATATTGTTGTTCATATAGCACTAAATATATTTCAAATGTTCAGTTTAAAATATAAAATTTTAGTCAGTGTTTGATGTCTTGTAAATGAGCTTAAAAAGTGTGGGGAGTTATAGAATTCTGACCCGGTTTTTTGTTGGCTGACTATAACTGTTATTTAGAAGGTTATTTTTGAGATACTTTTTAAATGTTTATTTAATGAGCAGTTTGTTCCAACGTATTAAACGTAGTGCATTTTTATCATTTATTGAACTTCCACTGAATATTAATGGCCAGTTTAGCAGGTACAAGTGTCTGAATAATTTATGTTTTTTTCTTTTAGCAGTTATACATCTGCTACTTAATTTTGAATTTTTCCTATGTGTTTCAGCCTAGTTGGAACATTCACATATTTCTTCAGTAACTAATGTAAAATTTTTAGTTTGAAATAGTTTTTTATAAATATTTATTGGTGTTAGTTTCGCTCATAGACCAGTATTCAAGGGTGCACAACATTTTTGTGGTACTTCCATATGTTACAGTTTTTAGATTTGGGTACTATGTAGTTGTAAATAAAATGCGCCAGTAATCTGAATATGCAAAACACTTTACTATAATATAGTAAACTATAACACTTCACGTAAATATGTGAAGCGGTGACCTTTCAAATACATATTGAATGATGTTCTGTAGTTAATGTGTACTTAAGTTCTTGTAGATTTAACAACTACTGCAAAAGTGTGGTCAGCAAATGCTAAGAAAGATCAATTTGGTAAGACTGGTATACCATTGTCTACATCTTCATAGTTTCTGGGGTGGCTAGAGAGCTACATAAAAAATTGTGCTGGAATGATGGATGAGTACAGTTTTAGTCATTAACACGTACCGTTTTGTTCTTGAGATTAGACTGGTATTTAGTAGCAAATTTTTCAATGCCAGTTTCAGGTTTGGCATAAATTGCAATGATTTCAGATAACAGTTTTCACCTCTATAATCCTGACTGAAATCAGTTTGAGCTTACTACGTACTGTGATATTACAGCTTACACAAACCTGACTTCATTGACTGTTTCAAATAACAAATACAGTGCTTTATATTTATAACAATACAACTTTCAAGAACACAGTCATTAACCAGAAAGGGAAATCTCTACAACAGTATTATAATTTTGTAAAATTTTGCTTAAGAATTTTTTTTTATTAGTGTAAATTATGGTGTATACATAATCAATGGTATGTGATAATGTTAGTACAAAATTTTGGGAACACTATTAAAACATAAAAAAATATTGTGTTACTCATCCTATTAATTTACGTTTTTATTAGATACTACTTACACTTAGCAATGTGCATTACTTAGAAAGAATTCCAAAATGTAGCCAAATCTCTTTCTTTATGTGTGAGCCTGCATGTCTTTCATTTTCTTTTTGGATGGCCAACCCTCCCTCTCTTATGATATGTGTCCAATTGTTCATTAATATCCATAAAATGTTGCCCATTAAAATCCATAAATATTGTTTTTAGTTCACAAGTGTAACACTGAAATGGCTGCCTTATATTGCACATATACAGTTATTAAGTAAAAACTGTAAATTTACTGCATTTGTCAGCATTCTGTACTGTTGACATAACGCCAGTGACCGAATGCAATGTTGACCAGCTATAGTGCCACATGAATCCTTGATAACTAAACTGCAATAATTCATTACAAGTGGATGTGTTGCTATGGTAACCAGAGCAGTGGAAGTTGCAGTGCATCAGATCAATGCCTGAAATATCTTGCACATTATCAAAATTAATGATATTTTGCAGTTCACTGAATCTCGTTTCCATGACAACTGCAATGCAGTTCATTTTAGTTGAACAGAAATGAATAATCAAGTATACATGTACAGATTTGCACATAACTGTCATCAGTATTGTTACCAGTATTAATTGAAAGGATAAAAACCACAGTTTTGTAGGTCATCTTAACTGGCTGAAATTCATAAACACACAATCATTAGTAACAGTTGTCTTATTTATTTTATTAGCTGATAAATAACTATTCATGTGTCTGATTTTTTAACAATTGTAAAAATAAGTATTTAATGGTACATCTTGTCACAAAGAAAACTAAATAACAATCTCCTAGTTTGCATATACTATATATAATTTCATAAAACATTTAAAAATAAACTTTCTCTTGCTATGAATCACAACAATAAATTCAGCAGACTAATAATGATAAAGAAATACATTTCACTTTTTAAACTAGCCCTCTTATCGCAATAAAAAAGGTGTAAAAAATAATCTGCTAAAAATGCAAAACTAACCTATTTTTTATTTTATTCATGCTACTACTTTTAAAGATGTATAGTGTAACAATTAAAACTGAACAAAGTTTAACATGCTATTAATTAACAAGCTATTGTGCATTACTAGGCCCTATTCAGCACTAGCTACTTCGTTATAACCACTTGTCATACATACTTTGTAACCGATCTACTTTACAGCATGGTATCAAAGCAAAAATAGGATCTGATACGACAGATTCAGCTGACTAATAAATGGTTGTAAAGTTAAAAGTTTATGAATGCAAATCAGCAAATGAAATCTATAAGAATTTGGTCTTAAAACTTAACACATGAATGCTTACTAAAATAAGTCTCCGTGCTGCACCTAATGGAAATACGAACAGAAGTCAACACAGTCACACTATTCACATCCTTTTTTCAGATGAATTCCTATTGTCAGTATTTAGCTTTATACTAGCCAAAACTAAATTTTTGCAGTTTCTGAATATGTACTAAATTATCAAACTATTACATAAAACAACATATTAGTCAAAGCTTTTCAATTATGTTCCCAAAGAAAAAGCAAAAGATAATTTTGCACGATACCAAGTCACTTAACTAATTTTTAAACTTTCAAATTCGTGCCGCATGAAATGCATATTTTCTCAGCAGTTGCCGGGGGATGAAAACTGATGTCGTCTTTGCAACCTGCATCCTTCCTTGCGCAAAACGTGGCGTCCCTTATGGCAAAGAATGCAGATGAACCCAGTAACAGTGGAGGTTCTCCTATACCCTGAAAACAGTATGAGTCATCAATAAATCAACATATTGCCAAACGTGATCTTTTCTAGCAGACAAAAGTTGGTTGGCACCCTAAAATGCATAACTGTGGATATATCATCATACAACTTTAGTGTCAATACAAATGTCAATTTTTGCAATAGCAGCTTTTCATATAATTGCAGTATATAAATATCATTACTTGGAAATCCAAATAGCTTTTGCTCTCTTCATTAATATTCAGTTAATAATGGATTTCAGTGACTTTCTCAACGTTGTAATTTTGAAACATTTACAAACCTTAGAAGAATAGATAGCTTTAGGATTACTAGCATTCCTTAACAAGGCAACATTAAATTCTACTGGCATATCATTAAAGCCAGGAATTTTGTAAGTTCCGGGATTACGAGTAATTGGCACACCATCTTCAGTCCATCGTATCTCCTCCAATGTAACATATCCATAGCCCTAGATTAAAAGAAGTTTATAATTTCAACTTTACTAAAATGAAAAACACGACACGAAACACATAAAATGCCATTACTGTTTTTGACAGGTAAAGGTAAAATTATTAACTTTTCTTTTATGAAACATTATTATAAAATATTGTAAGCGTATATCTTTACAAAATCATTCTCTGTAATTTCAGTGGGCATAAAATCGGAAATGTTCAAATAAGTTTAATTATAAAAAATCATTTTTTTTAATGTTTCTTTTGAATAAGACTTGTCTTTTTTAATGATTTATTACCTAAATATAATGACATGCAAAAGCCAGATGTAGGGTCATATTACAAGAAATTACAAAGAACTGTTACATGCTTACAATCCCAGAGGGGACACTGCATGGTTAGATTAATGTTTAATAACCTGAGACAGCGGGCTAGGGCTGATCAAAAAGTTAGCATACAGCAAGTAAGCGAAAAAACACATTTTGCCTTTCTGTCATGTTTATTTACTATCTTCCCTTACTTGTAGAAATCCTCCTTCGATCTGTCCTATGTCTATAGCTGGATTCAGACTCTGACCAACATCCATTACAATATCAGTCCTAAGAAGGACGTGATCACCAGTTAGTACATCAATCTCTACTTCACTGCAAGCTGCACCATATGACAGGTAAATATTACCATAACCCTCCTTAGTCTTCCAGTTATATTCGCCACACTCGGGTGCATGAAATCCGGTAGCAGAGAGATTAACTCTGTCAAAATATGCAGCTTTTACCTAAAATAACATGTTAATTTAATGACAATTTTTCTAATAATGAAAAATGCTGTGTTACACAAATCAAATTGCATAAGAAAGTTTTCTGGTGGGCCAGAATAAATTTTTGTGTCTGAGAAATAAAAAATTTCTGCATGGTAAAATAGTTAGCTAAGTTGTCAGGAAAGCAGAAGGACTTGCTTAGAGAAAATCTTTCCAGGCTTCCTAATTTACATGTTCACTTACATGCAATTACAAATGCAAATCTTACCCACTGTGCCCAGCTGTCATTAGGTTTAGCTATCTTGTAAGGCTTCAACCTGTCTGCTATAGTCAAGCAAGCTTTCAGGACAGCCGGTCCACAAAGGTCAGTTGTGCTGCTACCAGATGATGCTGAGCTGTTTGCAATCTTATCGGTGCTATTAACCGAAAGGTGAATCATTTCAATGGGAATTTCAAGAGCACGACTTGCAACCTAAATTGAAAAAGCCCTTCAACTATTATAAATGTAATGTGAAATACGAAGCAAAACGGATGTAGTTAGTTTTCTTTTATACAGTCATACTTTTTTACTAATAGCGCTTGACAGCCTAAATAAAAATCTGCCAAATCTGCTGCTGGTATCATTTAAACGTATTGTGTTAACATCAGTTTACAGCAGAATTTGACTAAATCCAGAAATTTCATTGATAAAAGTATGTCTACCACCACAGTAATCTCTGTTAATTAGTTATGTAAATTTATTTAGAAGTGTTTATTCTTGAAAGGGTTAACCAGGTCCTATTAAACACAAAACTGGCCAACTTGCTGTCTTGTTTGGGTAAATAAAATAGTAAAAAACTAATAGGCACATTAGCAAGCGAGCTCACATTATTTGAAGCAGATATAAAACTCAACAGTTTTACAATGGTGAATAAATAAATTAGCTAGGATTGATTCACCTGTAACATTTTTATATGTATACCCTGCCCAAGTTCAATCCCCCCAAATGTCAACATCACAGAGCCATCTGTGTAAACATGAACAAGAGCAGAAGCCTGACACGCTGCCTTCATGAAAAATGGAATGCCGAACCTCACAGGAAGGAGACACAACCCACGTTTTTTCCAACGCGAATTCCTAAAAAAATCCCAGAATTTTCCTTAATTTCAACAACATAGTGTCTTCACTGTAAGTTCACTGTCTTAAATTTTCACATTGTAAAAAGTCACAAACCATACTTAATGCAATAACTTGGGAAAAAAATTTGGAGGAAAATGCAAAATTGTGATTGCATTTATATCTTTAATTAAGAATTCTTTCATTATTTGCAGAATTCGCAAAAATGAGGCTCTTCTTTATACAGTTTACAATATTATCAAGAAGTAAAAAATACTGAATAATCAATATAAAAAACAGATCAAAACCGTAATTAATATTAGATAAAATATAATTATAAATAGAATTATAATTATTCTCTCCATAGTGAAGGGTATTTGACTGCATCCAAGCAACCCAAATCTAATCTTACGTCAAGACAAAATTATGCTGTTAACTGGATGTACACTTAAATAAGATTATTTTTACTTACTGTCATTAAAAATCATTTGTCCCCGCGATTTTATTTTACTATCTGTGTTATAATTTTTTCACCTATCATTTATTCACTATTTTGTCTCAATTACACCTGCAATCAATCTGTGAAAACGGTTTATAAAAACATCAAACAAAGGCAAAGAGGCATAATGTGTTTTAGCTTCAATAAGGATTTCAGAAGAGTTTAAGGAACAAGATTAAGCCTGAAAATTATTTTCTGAAGGTAAGAGTTGAAACTAAAGTATAACTTGTAAAATGTTCGGTTCCAGTCTTCCAGATATTTATTACTTAATATACAAGACTCAAGCATTGGTGCATAACACTATACACACTTTCGTTGGCTAAATTCACCATAAATCATTGGCTTTTCAGGCTTTGAACATATTGCTAAAAACTGAATGGTGATGCATTATAACATAATTTTTGTAATGCTAACATTGTTATTATTATAACACTAATATTACTAAAACATTATTATATCACAATAATCTAAACGTTACTATGAAAAAAGTGTTTTAATAATTAAACAATTATGACAATTGGCAATTTAAAAGCAGACAGTTTATGAAGACCAAGTTCATCTCTTACTTGTTGAATGCATCCACTGCAGCTTGTCTGTTATGGTAATCACTGATTTTTACACATTCATCAAAGCAGTTCTGACAATTTTCATCTGTTATTGGCATATTCCACCAGGTAGTATCTCCACAATGAAACAAGTTAACACCACGAACCTTGTTAAACACGCAATAATGTAAGCTTATTTATAAGTACTCAAAATGCAATAATTTCTAAAATGGCACTACAGACATTACAAACAACTGAATATTAATATGCATTAACAATAAGATAAAGATAAAACTGAAGGTGAGTGAAAGAATATAACTGAAAATAAGGATAAGAACAATTCAATAAAGACAAAATCATGTGAAGTACAATGACTTGTCAAGTACAAAGACCAAAGCATGGGCAAAGACAAAGACCAAAACAAAAAGACAAGTCAAATACAAAAACACACTTTACAGCCTTGCTTCATATCAAAATTTCCGTGACTACAACTTTATCCATTAAGGTCCTGTTTATTCATACACATTTTCAACTCCCTGGGAATGCAGATGCCCAACAAACACAAAAAACAGCATTCATAGCTTAGCAAACTGGCAAGATCTTTTCTTGTCTCAGGGCACCTTACCTTTTTCCTGTGAAGCCAGCTTATAGATAGTTTTGTGTGAACAGTAACCACCTTGCCTAAAGGCAACACCAAATCAGAGCACTCAGCGAACTTGTGATCTCTCGACATGTTCTTAACTTAACTGACTTTGATCAGCCGATTAAACAAAATGCCAATTTCTAGCTAATATATATTGACTTGCCAATGAAGAAAATGGTAGATTCTTTCAATTCATTGAGATCTGTGAGATCAGGCACAAAATTTAAACAAGGCAACATTAATTTCTAGATATTTCACTCATACCTGTAAGTTTGGTAAAGCAAGTTTCCTGGCTACTTCTTGCATACAGTGCTCAATGAAAAGAGTTGACTGGGGATACCCAGCAGCACGTAGAGGTGTAGCTGAAGCCAAGTTTGTCTTACAACAAGCAGCGTAGAAACGTAAATTTGGAATCTTATAGCAGCCATCAACCGCAAAAAGAACATGTTGCATCAGCTAAAATAAAATATAAAATTTTAAGTAACAACACATACATTGCATTGTAGTCTAATAAGCTAAATATAGTTCTTCGATTTCGAAACAAAATTTACAGGCATTCTCAGTCAATCATTCTACTTATAAGCCAAGCCCAAGCGATGTTACACATTTTTGCAAGAACCAGCAGCTGGCTGGTAATTGTCATAGCAACAGATCAATTGCATAAGAGCACCAATATTATTGTGAGTTGTTTTCTATCACAAAAACAAAGGAATAAGAATAGAGTACAATTACTAGTTATCCAAATTTTGCACATCTGTAGGTATGTATTCTAATTACATTCTTAAATTTACTATTTAAGGTAAAAAAGAAAATATCTTAATAACAGCTTTTTTTGAAGAAATAGAATTTTTAAAATTATCTTGCTGTGTTTGGGTAGTCTCACAAAAAGCACGAAATAAAACAAAACACTGATGGGCTCTTGGCGATAGCCCCGAACACTGTCACAATTCCGTGTATGTGTGTATTAAAGGGGGGGGGGTATTTCGCGTAATTTATTATTCAAATGTTCCAGGAAAAATTATTCGAATAAAGGAATATTCTACGCTGGGATCCAAATTTCCTTCCACAATCATCGCAGTAGCCCACAAGTAGAAATAGACAAACAAAAAACGCTAGCCAGCAGACACTGTATCACTGTGTATGGCAATTATTGAGCTGGAATGGTAAATTTATGCAAACCCACACATTTGTCTCGACTGAACTATGTTAATTATTGAGCCATACCTCTGCTAATCCGGAAAGATAAATTTACCTACACCCATGTTTGCACTATGAACTTGAAATGAACTGTGTGTGCAAATGGTTTAACATAGAGCTGGTGAACTTTGACAATTTAATTTTTTGTAAAATGAACATTCTACAGTGTTTGAAGGAACTTTTTTGAAATGTTCCCATATCAAACTCTAAGCTCTTTGAAGTCATAAGGATGATTACATATGTGCAGAATAACCAAATTACTAGTGAATTAACAGGACTGTTAGCTGGCAGGATTGTTTTTTTGGAATACATAGTGAATGTTTTTATCCCTAATGTGTACAACATTTAGCTCTGCAAAGATAATTTTCAGAATGTATTAGAAATGCCTACTTAACAGCATACCTCGGGTGATACATCCCGTGAATACCCAGAGTTCAGGTATATCTTAACATCAAGTACCTGCACTTTTCCAGTGCCATCAAAACCAATCTAACAGGAAAAATACACAGTAAAAGCACAATTACAATCAACAAGATCGAGTAAATTCACAGTCAACCAATGTGCAAATGTATCTTACAATAATGCTCTGAGCTTGAATATAAAGCGTACATTAATTTGCTTAGTAGATCGTTATTAATCAATATAAAGTTATTGTCCTTCGGTAACTTAAAATTTGAAGGCTAATAAAATTGTCTCCATGAAATAACAGAAATTTGTTCAATAATTAAGATGGAAAATCATATTTTTGATCAAGCACATTGCTAGCTCTCCATTGAAAAATGCAATATTGGTGTTTACCTTGTATTTGTAAAGTGCCTTGTGTCGACCACCTGTAACTACGAAATCATCATCTCGACTGAATACGCAGCGAACTGGACGTTGAAGTCTGTAACACCGAGAAATCAAATGATACATAGTATATTACCTACAAAGAATGTAAGGTTTGATGAAACTAGTCCAAACAATTCGGTGACTCGCACCTTGTGCCAAATTTCAACATTCTAACTGCTCTACAAATCGAGTTATGGTCAGTTTTCAAACTAGAATAGTACTCAGTACAGCAGAGACTTCCACAAAGGCCTGCAGAGTATAATGTACTAAACTATGCAGTTGCTTAAGTTAAGATCATAATGTTGCCAGACCTCATCTCACCAATGACATGCACCATTATTTTTTGCAATTTTTCTGCAGCGCTCTATCGAGACATCACATAAAGTTATCACATATAAACCTATAGTTAATAGATTAATACTCAAAAAGTGTATCACATGAACGACGACAATGTCACGGCGTAACAAACGTCTTTAAAGCTTAGATACCAAGAGGTTCACAGCACTTAGATGTGCAAATGAATGTGACAAGATGTGAGCTTATGCATTATTACGACGACATGTAACATTCTCATCAAGTATCCAGCAACACGTTAAATTAGTAGGGATAAGTTAAAAAGCGAACTAACCGATTATTTCAGCAAATGGTATCATAGCATTTTACTTATACAAAATTAAGCTAAATGCACAACTTAAATTTTATTTAGAAATGTTAAAACAGAAATGTAAAAGAATACACTAACCAAGGATGGACATTATACATATGCAATAGTTAATTCTCCAAGTATAAACCTTACAAACACTATAATAAGACCTTATCAAAAATTACTTTTCTTAATATGTTATTATAATACTAATGTGTTTAGCAGGTCTTCTCATTGTATTTTAATTTATGCCCTGATGACATTGCCTTGTCTTAACTTCATGTATGCGCATGAAATCACTTCAACTCTCGATAATTTTCTGTTAAAAATATATATATTTTTAGTTCCAATTATTGCCTCTTGTTTACTTATTTATCATAGGTTTATTTATGCTTGCTTGGCAGTCTATTAACTCTAGTAATTTGATACTCCAAGAAGGACATCTGCAATTACGCTTCTCTTAAGTTATAACTGCCTGTTTTTTTCCACAACTACAGGTGCAACCTGCTATACACACACATATATAATAGTTGACTTTCAGTTATATTTTTGTACTCTTAACATTAGTACTAAATCTCCCTTTTTTATTTCACATTTATAAATGCAATTTACAATTATATATTTTAAGTTGATTTTAGTCAGTTATCATCATTTAACCTATTAATATGTCTGAACTTGTCTATTAAATTTGTTTTTGATGCACTTCTGATATTGAGATTTATCACTTCATATTCTGGTCATCTTATCTGTTGTCATGAACTATCTGCTCGGCTTGCTGTCCTCTCTTCACAATATTTTCAAATTGTTTAATACAATATGTTTGTATTGTAGGCATAAAAAATAAAGAATATGTTATATCATATTATGTTATGTATGGTATATTATGTTATGATATTCCTATTTCCCATTGAAGGTTGCTAGAAACTTACTTATGGGCAGCCACAGCACAAGGACCAGAACACAATATACATTGAAGCTCCTTTCCTCCAAAACCACCACCTTAAAAGATACATCTGAGTTACACGAGTACAGCAAGTACAGCACCTTAAGAAATTTTAAATTCCCAATTGTTATTCATTTGTTAAGTTTAATGTTAACAGAAAGCAATGATATTAGTTCTGAAAAGTTAAGTTCCAGTAGAAATTCGTCAATGCTATGTAGCTCAAGCAGTGTTTAGCAAGTAACAAAATAAACAGATTTAATTAGCATTTAGAAAAACCTGTCAAATTTCTAAACTGTAATATAATTACACCAAAATGTTACACAATTTTATTAACGATGCACACTAGTATCCCCAAACCAAAAAATAGACATGCTATGCAAATTAAACTTTAGTGAGACATACTTCCATCTCTGTTCAAAGGATCTCTGCTTACTGATAAATAAGAACAAAAACAAAAGCTAATTAAAGCATATTTTTGAAATAATTACCAACTCGCTTCACTTTAACAGTAAGCCTATTCTTGGGAACTCCCAGTGTTTTTGAGGTCATTTCCTAAATAAACAGAAATTAAACGATTTCATAATAATACGGTCAAACAGCTTCATATCGCCTACTTTGAGACTGCAAAAAAATTGTTGCTATAGCGAGTTTGGCATTATAACATACACATCTATGCAAATACAGATATTTTGTTTTGCTAAAAATTTGGGTGTTAAGTGAGGTTGACATTGTAAAGGGGCTTTTATCGATGTTTGGCTGTAATTACAAAATAGCTTCTGATTGATGTGCTCTTCAAAAAACACACAAGTACCAGGAGCCAGATGACGTAACAGAACTTCAACAGTCACTGAATCAAGTAAATTTAAGGGCTAGAATAGGAAGGATATGTCACACTAAACAAAATACATATTAACAAATCCATAGCGAGTTCTGACAAACTTTACACATAAACATTTTTTACACACAAACAAAGAAGTTCAGTGAAAAGGTGTGAGAAACCAAGTATATAAGTCCGTGAGTTGTAGTTCATAATTTTACATGTACTCGAGCTTGTAACAGCTAGAACAAAGTCACTATTTTAAAAACATTTTTGCAAAAGTACTGACCAAATGCTTACGCAAGATGACATTTATCAGTCAGTCCCTGAATATATCTATCTATCTATCTATCTATAAGATTATACATACTATATATATATATATGTATAAGGTGGCACAAAAAAATGTGCCGCAGTTTTGTATGTATCACGATGCTATAAGGAAACAAGTGAATGGCTTGAAAATGACCACACTGATGTTACAGACATTTATGCATAAACATCAAAAATTTTGAATCATTCCCTTAGATTTGTCAAAAGATACAAAATTTTAAATCAACAAGTTAAAAAATAATTGCCCAAAAAAATGTTATGGCACTATGTTAAAATTTACAGCAACTACTCTATAGTGTCCACCATTTTCACAGCAAACTATATAAAGGTATTTCTTCAAACAGCTGACACAGTTTCTCACTTTCCATTATTTGGTCTCAGCACTCAACAAAATTTGCCTTAGCTCCTTTGCATCAAACGGCTCTGTGTGCGACCATCATACACTTTCTCTTTAAGGGAATTCCAGAGACCATATCATAGAAGATAAGTCCATATTTTCTTGGCAACAAATCTTTTACATTGCTTTATGTTCTATGGTGAAGATCAAGATGTAAACTAGTTGACTTCTTTGCTGTTTTGCTGCCATGTAGTGTGTGTTTTATACGTCAAAGCGGCTGTATATCAGTTGACGATTATGGCTGACATTATTCCGGCATTTAACTTTTTAACATGTAAAAGTTTTTCTGCCATAACTTAAAGACCACTAAAACTATAAACATGTAACTTTGACAGCCAAAGGTAATGTACTGTAATATCATGATGTCATATCAAATTTGAACTTTGTATAGTACTTGCTTCTAATATTACTCTACTCCAAACTCTGGCACATTTTTTCTGTGCCACCCAATATTAATATGTATATGTATATGCATATGTATATGTATATACATACACATATGTATATATACATATATAACATAACAATACAACACCTGTTCCATCATACCTGCACATAATTTATGGTTTGAGTGGAAGATAATATCTCCATCTCCATTTTCTCTCCACGAGGTATGCAAATGGCTGACTGATTTTCCATGTAAAAATGCTGCTGTCCACCTGCCCTGAATTCACCCTCTGCAAAAAGTTTCAGTAGGTTTGGCAAAGGTGCATTGATGGAGCATTAGAGTGTCGATCCAGAGCTTCTGACTTTCAATCACTCTCATTTAAACCTTGAACAGGACTGTCTGGCCACATTCCTAGGTTTACTTAGCCTTAATCAAGTACTTAGTCATGCACTGGGAACAAAGGCAGCCGAGGACAGTCTAGCTACCCGTCCTTGTTGTATGCTGAGGTTTTATTAATAGATATTGAAGCTATCGGATTAATAGGTAACAAGCTATCGAAACGTGCCATGAGATATATGGAGCCATTCTTCTTCTTCTCAGTAGTAACTAACAAGCTAATAACTTGTTAACAGCACATGAATAAATCTGAACATACACAGTTAATCTTTAATCACAACTCAGGTTTTTCACTTTTTAAATGCCACACACTATCGTGGCAGCAATTCTATAATGAGCATGATACCACTGCTACACACTCTGTTAGCACGTACCTAAGACATAGTTTGCATTAGCTAAAGCTTTGTCCACATCTCCATTGTGAATTTCATAAAATCCCTCATCGAAATATGAATTGGCTTCGATCGCTTGCTGTAATACGTAACAAGTAATCGTTATGAAAACAGTAGAAACAAAATGCAAAATTTTGCTCTTAAAAAGTGGGCCAATGGGGCCTTTTTTTCTAAGTTACAATCATCACATTGCTTTCTCAGTTTATGTTACTGATTCACAGAACACGTTATAAAACTTGATGTTACAAAAATCATGGATGTAACATCACTGCACAACACTGAAGTTTCACTAATTTGTCCGATAGCTTCTAATTCTCATTTACAGTGCACAGATTAAACATTTGAGCTACACCCAAACCATTGCACATGAATGTTGAGCCTGGTAGAAAATTAGCATTTGCTAACAGTAATATTAAGTGAAAAAAAGAACAATAGTTTTTAAAGTTCTTATATGTGCTTCATATTGAAAAGAGCAAAGCAAAACTCAACATTAATTCGAAATGAAAAAACTAAGTTTTGAAAGTTAAGGGAGACACTTCTTAGCAAGCAATGGCATAGTCATTGTTAAACACAATTTTCAAGTGATGGAACATAGTTCTTTTGAAAAAAATTTTGAATCAAAATAGAGAACAAGTTTCATGTTGTGAATGTGCATACGTTATGCAAAAAAGCTAACCAACTAACAAACCACCAATCAGTCAACCAATCAACCAAACAGAAAACTTACTTGAATAGTGAGAACAACTGGTAACTCTTCATACTGAATCTTCACCAACTTTGCAGCCTGACGAGCTGCTTCTCTAGTTTTTGCAGCTATAGCTCCAACAATTTGACCATAGTAATTGACTTCACCTTCAGCAAACACTGGTTCATCTGAACCAGGACCTACTAGATTTTGTCCAGGAACATCCTTGTGATCAATGTATGCTACAACACCATCAACAAGCAGAGCATCGGATGTGTCAACAGAACAGATCTTTGCGTGCGCTTTTTTTGATGTAACAACAACAAGATGAACTTCGTCTGATGAACATGTAATAAAAAATACCTTGTAAAATCACAGTATACTAATGAAAAAGTTAAACATGTTCTAAAATTTAATTACAATAACTAAGTAATTAATTAATTAATTTTCATTAATTACAAACATGTCAAGTAACAGTCTAAAATTGTCTAAATCCAATCAGTGTTTGTAACATCCACTCTTTTCTCATCAACCTTTAATCTACATCTACTTATGTATCATCTACATGCATGTATCATCATCATCTACTTTGCTTCTTCATGTATCTACATCTACTTTCATAGACTTAAATAAGTAAAAAAAAAACAATGAAAAAATTATGAATTAACTCCCTTACCGCCTTTATTTTACAATGCAAAATTTTGTAAATTTAAGAGACAAAGAAAGTCTACGAGTAACACAATGTATTAGAAAGTACTCAGCAAATACAAATTCCCAAAGCAACAAACTAATACTAGTTAATTATAGGAGAAACAGAGGAAACGCTATATTAGTTACACAGGTAAAAAACCTTAGCTCATAGCTTAATCTCCATGGAATCTGTGTATAATTTAGAATTTTTGAATGGCTTTTTAGCCTTCAGTTGCAGTGGCACTAATTTGTCTCTGAAGCAATTGAGAGAGTCTGCTTTTCTTACCACACTTTGGCGAGCTGTTTAAAATGTTTTAATATATTACCCTTTTTGGTAATGGAATATTTTATTTTTTCACATCGGCGATGCACATCGCTGTTTGTAACCAATTTCACAGAAGGAAATTTAAAGTGCTTTTCATAATTCACGCATTTCATTCGTGCTGACATGACTGTTGATTCGATCAGTACACAGCCAAAGCTGACTGCTGATTATGACGCGCTGTATATGCAGAAATGTATGACTAAATGTGTATGTCTGGTTTCATAATATGGGGCTACATTTCCCACATGGTAGATTTAAATTATGGCGTCCTTCAGTTGGCAGCATCGGTAGAAAAATTATTCAAGTTTCAAGCTATTTAGAAAACTATGATAAATTGATAAATTTTTGTCCCTGCTGGCTTCCATGTAGTCATTATTTTTCATATTTTCTTTCGTTTCATATTGACAACATTTAAAATCTCGTTCGTTCCGTTTGTGTATTGTGTATCACGTACCAAACAATATTTGGTAAGCAAAAAATGCACATTTAGAAGATGGTTACATAGTGTACATACCTTCTAGCAATCTTGTATCATCACAATACACAGCCTCTCCAGTTGCATGTTCTAGTGCAGAAAAATGAACCAAAGGACGTCCAATGGGATCTTGTTCTGGTTGAGTGGCTTTTACAACTTCAAATACTTGAGAGGTCTTAGGCATTGCTCTTTCAAGTTTAGCACTTGCATGCTCATCTGACTTCTAACATGCAAAATATGTATAACACACAAAAATAACATACAAAAACAATTAGAGCACAAAATTACATCAATCTAATGTACCATATTCACAGGTGGATAAAAATTCAGAAAAATGCTTTTACTAGTTGTAAAAGGGTACATTGGGCAATAAATCAAGCAATCGTGGATAGATTAGTGGTTCACAGAAATGTAAACATTATAAAAGCCATACGTTTTTTCCATTCATTTCATCTAGTACAAACAAGTAGAACTTGAAAAATAGACTGGATATCAGCATGTTCCGGTACTGAACTAATCCACCCGGATCATCTGCAGGCACTTTCAGTTCTTCAGCAAGCAAGTTGCAGGCAGTCTCCAACATTTCTTCATTCCAAGTCCTAAGAAAATACATAGAAATGATGACACAGCTGAACAATTTCAAAGAATTTACATTCAAGACAATCCAATATTAACAGCCTTTTGAAAAAAAATAATAAAACAGTCAAAATAGCTATTAAAGACATATGCAAGAACTATTTTTAATTACTGATTGTTGATTCAGCATTCCAACGAATCCTGTTATTTGAGAGCTTTCATTTGTGTTATTCAAAGCATGTAAAGTGAAATTTTTTTTTATAACAATTATCAATTTGTATTTCAAAATTGTGGCAAACAGAAAAAATGTTTTCTCTCTATTTTTCTAGACTCATATATTAATTTAGCTATCACAACTAGCATCTTCATTATTATATATCAAAAACAATAAAGACACATGAATGAATTTTCGAATGAAGTTAATGAATCACAAAAAACCTTTCTAATAATTTTAAGGGCAACTTACATTCCAATAAGTGCTCGTGCAGTATGGTTAGCTGAGACAGTCGTAGAACCAATGCCACCATAGCTCAGCCGAATATCTTTTACTGTATTAGATGAAAAATCATAAACCAGTCTGAAAGCTCCTATTACGATTGCGAGATCAAACTCTCTACGATGCGATTGCTTATACACATAAAAAAAGTCATTCTGAAAAAGAAACATGCTTATTCTTTTTAAAACTCCGTGACAGCTAAAAAGCTGCCAAAATCTTCCCTACTAAAAGCAACATTAGGTATTGTTCACATATAAAATAAAGCTAAATTTTCATTGACAAACTGTTACACGAATGCACTAATGTCATTAAAAATGCAAAAAGCACAAAGCAAAATCAACAAATAATCAACTAAGCCTTAGGCTGTAACAAAATGATAACACTTAAACTGTATACAAAGTTTCAAGCTTGCTAATAGTTTGAGCGTTATTAGTGTACTGGATGTGAACGCGACAAAACAAAACAAATTCAGTAAGTAAAACTACCTATTAGTAAAGAAATGTTTTTTGTTCCACATATGTACATTATACCTTTGTAGAAAATGGCAAATAAAGCGAAACAATGATGTCGTCTGGTGCCAGAACGGTCTTGCTTCTTCCAACAAAAAATGAGTTGTCAACACTGATCGTCCGTTTATGCCCATTTTTGTTCAAAACATCTATGGTGACATCAGCAACAGTCCACAATGCATTCAAGTCTGCCTTTGAGCCGGCAGCAGCTATGCTGCCACCGAGAGTCTTCAGAAAAAACAAACAGGGTAACCATCTCCAGCAATTTTCCTAATTTGCTTAGCTGGTAATCAGTGCGTCGAGTCTCAAACAGATGTGAATGAATTTAAATATTAAAAGGAAAAATACAACACCACAAAAATGACAATGGATATAGAATTTAGAATAAAAAATAAGGCGGGTTCTGTTCACTATCTTAAGAAAAATTTTTTACTTGAATCACTCGAAAATTAAAGTACCTTCACAATCTTTAGAATATCAAAGTACAAATATTTTATACTACCACATTTTTCAGTTTAAAAAGACAGACGATATAAAAACATCCTGCAAACTTACTGCAACATTCCTGATTTGAGGTCCAGCAAACCAACGCAATGTAGTTAAAACTGCATTGAGAAGCTTAATTTTATCATCTGTAAACATAATATAACTACAGAATCAGTGGATACAATCTTCTTGTAAAAAAATCCCTAGCATGTAAATTTCTCATTGGTTATCACTAAACACCTTACAGCATGAAATACCCAATAGCCACTTTTTGCTATAGTCTAGTTGCAGTGCGTTTTTGTCTTTATAAAGGGATAAAAACACAGTTTCAGTATCTGTCTGATCTTTTCACCAAACTTCATCAAACTGCTCACTACAGTAAAAAAATGTTCAACAAATTATTTATCAGTGATTTTAAAGCAAAATCTTAAAAGGCAAAGGTTTCGTTAAAATACTATAACCGGTGTACAAATCTGAAGTAGGAAAACATATTCAATTTGATTTGCACCTGAAAACTTGTTAACCAATTCCTTCAATATTTCTTCTAGTGTTGTCATGGTAATGCCAGCTCCTACGACAAGTCCAGACTCAGTACACTCGGAGCCCAGCAATTCGGGTAAGTGTCCAATGGCTATCACTGTCTTTGGAACAGAAAGATTTTTCAGAAAAAAGCCTAAACACAACAAAGTGAAGCATATCAATACTCAATCATAAGTTGGTATTTTTCAAGTAGGATCAAATAAACAGAAAATAAATAAATTTAAAAACAGGTCACAGTATGTCAATTATTACAGTAAAATCACATTCACTAGTACATGGGTTCCCAACCTTGGGGTCGCGACCTCAGTTGGGGTCACCAAGCATATTTCGTGGTGTTGCGAACTAACTAAAAACTATTTTTTAAAAATGCTGTTTTCATGAAAAGTATGTAAGTAGATTTTGTTTCCTCAGTCTCTCATTACATCATTCTGTTCTGGAAAGTGAAACTGGGTTTTCCCGCTGTAATACAGCAGTGCTTGATTTTCCGGGAAAATGACAACGCTCGTTGTTCCACGCTGTACACTTGTGTACAGTGTACACCGCCTGAAAGCGAGTCACTATTCAATTTACCTTGGATACCTATTGCTGTTGCATTACTAGTAGCTGAGAAACAGGTGCAACCATCACATTAATGAATTAATGAAACAATCACTCATTGTACAATAATTTATTAATAGTCAGTTAAAATTAATAAATGTAAATGATAACAATTTTAATAGTATAACATGTGATTATGTTTTTCGTGGGGTCACGATATGATGCAGGGTTCTGGAAAGGAGCCGCCATCAACAAAAGGTTGGGAACCACTGCACTAGTATTTTGAATTAACATACCAAATTATTTTACCCTGTTTGTTCTTACAATTACACATAGCCTAAGAGCTCAAGATCATAAAAAAACTATCTAATAGCCAATGTTATCAATACAGAAGAATTCTTAAAAGTTTATCTTAAATGTTACTTTCCAATCCCCCCATACAAAGCTATAGTGTATAAATATAGAGACTGTAACCATGTAATTTTAAGATAATGACAGCACTTGAAATTGTAATTTTGATACTGCGAACAGTACGTAAAGACTGTTAATAAAACGGTTACAAGAATAAAAATTTCAAGTTTAATTAATAATCAAGCAAAATTAAACATAGTCACAACATAAAAACACACACCAATGCTTGTATTTCCAGCAACTAAAATTGCACTAGGATGCTCCTGTTTTGCCTTTAAAGCTTCCTGCAATGTGCCAGGTCGTACCCAGGTCAAAAGTTTACCATAAAACGTTGTGGTCTGTTGACCACCATCCTGCAGCTAAACAAGAAAACAAATTAACAAATATGTAAATCATCATAACAAGTATGCTTCCAGAATTTCCAGAATAAACTTGCTTAGCTTAGTAATGGTTAAAGCCGTACTGAATGCAAAATATGATTAGGTGTCATAATCTAGTTTAGATATTGCTGATAATCATACCATATCTAAAAACTAAGGAAAAACTTTGCACAAGTAAAAATAAGCTATATTAGTTTTGGTATTGTCACTGGTATCTAATGTGCATTTAAAAATGTAGACATGCATGTGGTAAAGCACCAATAAGATGCTACTGTACTGATCAGAATGTTTCTCACTGAATTTACACAAATTACAGCAGACAACACATCATAGATGGCCAAAAATAATCTTGAAATATATCAAATAAGGTCAATTTGCTTACTAAACTGTAGGTGTATGGAAACTGAGAGTGTTTCATTAAGCAGTATGAACAGTAGTGTGCCGAATACTCTCACAAATCAAATCATGCTGCAAATAAGTGATTAGCCACAATTTTCTGTGTTAATACATGCACAGTAATACAGGTAATAATTAACCTTTCTGGTCAAATTTCGTAAAAACTATATTTAGCCTAGGTTAGGACTAAGGCATTCCATTGCTCCTGATTTAATTGGGATACTCCCAGTTTTAATGGTAACATCTCCCTCCAAATTTTGAAATATTACTCTCGAATTTTCCACCATTACTTCAATGTAAAAATTTTACAATGTGCAATCATAATGAGACAGAACATTAACCCAGATAGTATACCCACGGAGCCCATGGTATACTCAGGCTCAAAACCGTTACCAGTAAAGTGTAGGAAACAAACTATGTCATGCTGCCTTGTTGTCCAATTTTTTTTGTGAATCTGACAAGCACACCTAAGAATCCACTATTCTCTTATAATTTTATCTGTTGGAAAACATAAAGAAGATCACTGTTTGACAGTGCATTGTTTGAGCGATACAAGGCAACCGATCACATTTAAAAAGCAGAAATAATCAGAATACAGAAAATTAACCAAGCTGCATATGACGTATTGAAGTAGGTACAATAGGTGAGGACAAAGTTATGATTTGAGCCTAACTTTAAAAATGCCTTAAGCGCTGTTTTAAAGGCGCACATCCTTGCAAAGCTGTTTTTTAATAAATGATCAGTGCTAATGATCTTGTTATGCACTTTATTAGTATTAATGTGGCAAAATCTGTAAAATGTAATAAATATTATGAATATTTATATCACGAACATCAATGCATTTTCTCGAACTTCTGCGAATCAAAATTGGAGTATTTGAAAAATGCTTACAGTGTGGTGAGCTCCATGGCACAGAGACAGTATAATAAATACTAAGCAAAATTTTATTCTACTAAGCAAGTGGTATCTCTCATTAATAAACTGTGCAAGGAAATGGAAATACATGATATAGTTTTTAAAAAAGTATGTTCTAAGTGAACAAGCAAACACTTGATACTGTAGAAATCATACCTGTAATTGTGGAGGAAATATTGGCTCTTGGGTGGGATCATATGCACTGGTGTCAACTTGAGTCAAACTTGATTCAATCTGAAAATTTAACCATTGTGCAACAGCGTAAAGTAATCAGAACAAGCAATTATATTAAACAATGTGATGGCCCCTGTGAAGAGGATCAATGACAAACCTCACAATTCGCGTTAAGCTAATATTAATTTCAACTAACAAGTTACTTCAGGTAGGAACTTTAATTTTTCATCAATCGTGAGATTTTAAATTATTCTGCATCCAAAAGCAACACGTTAAATCCAATTTAAAAAATCTGAAATTTTGACTGTTTATTCAGAACTGCGGTAGTCTGGCACTTTTTTATCCACTTCAGCACGCTGCAAACATTCGATAGCAGGGTCTTCTCAGAGTGATATTTAAGGCGTGACCACAGCCTGACTCATTACAATGAAAGTCCTTTCCAGAAGAGCCAAACTGAACAGGCAGGTGTCGTAGCCACACTATGGTGTATATACAGTAAATAAGCATGTGTTAATAAGCGAGTTATGTGTTTTTTAGAAAAATTAGAAAAAAAGACAGAACTTGCTTTATAACATATACTTATTTGCTGTACATACGTCCTCCCTCAACGAGACAAAGAGTCATGATTAGTACAACAAATAAAACTTCTCAGAGCAGGTAGTGAAGCCAGGCAGCCACTAGATATTCATGCAAAGTATGTGTGAGTACCCATTCATCCTATAGTTATGTCGACGAATTAAAAAAAACAGATCTGAAAATGAAAGCTAACTCTTATAACAATGCTTCTACAAAATTAGCTAGTCACTACTTAGACTCTAGTATAGATAGATAAGCTAATTACTACGTTAAGACCAAAATAAGTTAATCAATTAGCACTACTCAATAAAGAAGGAGGACAAAAACAGGTGAATTAAAAAAAGACAATAACTTGCTTACTAACAACGAATTGATGGCAGTTTGATATCTCTAATAGTGACTAATTCAGACACAGGAGCGTGTGGGGTTTGTCATTGTAATTTGATATTAATTAACCTATTTATAAAAGCAATGGCAAATAAGGCAATAAACTTTTCATTATAATACCTCAGTGTACGCTTCACTTTCACTATGCACAGGAGTGCCTCCACAACAACCAGCATCTTTTCCAGGGCAATTTCCTGACTGACAACACTGAAATTCTTTTGTGAAGGTCTTCAATCCATCAAGAATTGGTCTATAGCCTGTACATCGACAAAGATTTCCTTGGAAATTAGCAAGAAAATTTTCCATGGAAGGCTGAGGATTGCTTCGTAATAAGGCATACATTGACATGACAAAACCTGGGGTACAGAACCCGCATTGCGTACCATGAGCTTTTGCTATCCTTTCCTGTTAATCAAAGTTTATGATTTAATATTTTTTTTTATTCAGTGAAATGCTGTAAATGAAGGTAGTGTAACACTGACATATAGGCCTATCAAAGTAAAGCAGTGATCACATATGTTTAATGTTACACAGTGTTTAAAACAAAAGTTGACAAAAGTTAAAATCTAAAACCTCAGTATAATCACTGCTAACATAATTAATGCAATATATAATAGCAGTTGTCCTAATCTCGTTAAATGTCTTTAAAAAATTGCAGTTTTGTTAGTGTGTGAAAATACTATTTCTAATTAGAAGGACAATTATGTCGTACTACATACCCTTGCCACTCATAATTTGATTTTCTTCAAGAGTCAGGAATTAAATAGCCAATGCTTTCTGTGGTAAATATCTAATTATAATTATTCCTATCGGCCTGTCAAACTACAGATTTATAAAAATTTTTGAAGTTTTCTTTTAATTGCTGATTTATTTTAAATGATATGAAGGTTCCCAACATTGTTTAATAGCAAAAATCCAGCATTAACAAAGTTACTGTTGCACTTTGCTAATGTCGACCTGCAATAAAATAAAATAAATTAAGATAAACAGAACAAATATTAAATATAAGAAAGTAATACCTGCACAGGATGCAGAGCAGTTTTAGTACTTCCTATTCCTTCTGTAGTAGTAACTGCCTTACCATGTACTAAACATATTGGAGTAAGACAAGCATTGATAGCACAATGATGAATTTTCTTAGCTGATCCACGTTCACACCATGACAACATGACAGTACATGCTCCACATCCTCCAGTACCACATCCTTCTTTTGTTCCCCGCAGGTGTACTGAGATACAGTTAAGGAAAATTCAAACAAAATCACGTCTAATCAGCTGAGAACTCAGAACATCTCAAGCAAACGCATAAGTTCTAATTTAAACAAGTATAAACAAGCAAACCAAAACGTCTATATGGCCATAGCAAACTAAGAATGAAATTTCAAACATTTACATACATTTTTCAGTGTTAAGAAATTTTTTTTTTGTAATAGTAAACATTTGCAAATGATGTGTGCACTCCCCAGTCCACACTCTCAAATATTTTCAACAAACAAATGTCCTAAAATATGCTATTTTTTGGATACACTTTTGCCTGATATATTGCAGCAAAGTAATTGATGGATTGATATTGTCATCTTCTACCTGAAAAATATCATATTAACTAAAATCATTAAATATGAAAAATGCCACTGGGGCTTCATCAGTTCACAAATTTCATAACAGTTGAAAGTGCACCATAGCAAACGCAAATTGTGAGACTTAAAAGAAATAGCTACCAGGGACGTGCATGAATAATTGATTATTCAAAGTTCTGAATGTTCACTACAATTTGAATAATAAAATACTGTTCGATTATCCTATCATCAAGCCGTAATAACTTGTAAGCACATTGTTTCACAAGCATATTGATTTTTTTTTGTGAAAGCGAAAATGAAGTAGTGCTACCTGTACGACATTTACAAAAGCTTATCGAATCCCTGTGTTCATGCATGAACTCTTGAACATTTGCATCATATCACAATTGAACACATTTGAAATGAAAGGTGCTGCACCTGTTTTCTGTGTAACGTTTCCAAGATACAGATGCTAGTGTCTCTCTAACTGGTGAATGGCTAAACGCGAGCAAGGAACTAGCCAATGGACTGCAAAATTAATTTTCTACTGCAATAATTCTTTCACTTAAGTCTCACTTAAAAAAAGTATGTTCCTTTCCCGCATTTTATAGATTAGATTGTTTTGTGCTATAGTTTAAGACCGGGTCCTGTTTTCCTTTAAGCATTAGTAAAACCCAGAATTTATACACAAAGACAAATCAAATTGGAAAAAGCCAAAAACACCAAAATACTAGTTGACTACATATTTACCTACAACAAAGGACTAGATAAACAAATATAAACTATAACATAGTATTAAAGACTCCAGATATATTATGAGACAGACAACTGACTTCAAACTTCAAAACACACAGCTCATACACAAAATAAGTGACTCAGACAGGTTCGAAACAAGTTAATGCAGCCAAGACGAATCAATACACAAATTATCACAAAGAGTAACGAGACATTACAGAAAGGTGACAACAACATACATATCAACTGAGCCAAACTCTTAATCAAACAACTAAGACTAGAAGCCAATGACAACAATAAAATCACACACGATGCTGGCCCTGGTGATCATCACTCCAGGGTGCGCTGCACACTGAGACAGTCCCCATAAAACAATCTGCCATCTTTGTCACCGTATGTGTCAGAATAACAATCATTCCACTTTCAGCTCATTGGGCTGGGCAATTCACATGGAAGTTAGGTATACTGCACATGGATACTTAAGTTAGTCTTCCTTCTGATATCAAAGAGTTTAAAATATGGTAACATTTTGAAAAGGTTCATTCAAACACCGTAGAATGTTCATTTTGCAAAGAACGAATTAAATTATCAAAATTCAGCAAGCTCTAAGTTAGCCATCTACAGCTCATTTCAAATTTATAATGCAGTAGTTAGCGCTTCAGTGCACTACACTACAAGAAGGTAGCTAGAGGTAAAATTATCTTTCCAAATCAGCAGGGAGTCATGGCTCAAGAATTAACATAGTTCAACACAGACAAGAGCAGTGGGTGTGTGTAAATCATCTCAGCTCAACAATTAGCATACACAGCGATACAATAACAGCTGCACTGTCTTTTTTATACCTGTTTCTTAAGTGTAGACTACCACAATGAGTGTGGAAGGAAAGTATCGCAGGGCTGATTATTCGATTATTTAAATCATTTTTTCTCGACTGTTTGGATAACAAATGATTCGAAATTCTGACCCAAAGGGCTGTATTTTTATTATCTCAGGTCAAGCCTCAAATCAAAACACCACCCACTTATTTTTCAAAGATAAAAACTTACAAATGAAACAACAACATGAGAACTTCAAAAATAATCAATAATTACTAATCAATAAGTTGCATAATTGTATTCATACTTTCTGCCCATTGATATAGAACAAGAGTACTCCGCTCCTCGATGCCATGAGATCAGTTCCTGAGCCTACAAAAATTGATTTTTGAAATAAATACCAGTATCTAAAGTGCAAAATTGACAGTCTTGAATCTCAAAAAGTCGTTTACAACAGATGAGAAATAGAATAGGTATACCAACACAAGAATTCAAGAATGTCCTCTCTATTGATTCTGTTTGTTTTCTAACATATCTTAAGTACAATTACAAACTGCTAGTTACGATTTGTTAAAAGCAAAATCGTAAATAAATGAACAATAAATTACATCACGTACATACGATTTTCTGTTCAGTTTCAATAACTTTTGCAAAAACAATATCCTTAAATTTTTGTACATATGATTTTTTTCTGGAAGTTGGGACAGTACATTTTTAGACTGTGCCAGGTGAAATACGTTGTATTCTTTAGTGACTTCCAGGCAATAATTTTACAAATCCTTATAAAATGATAGTAAAGAAACTAAATCATCAAGATCGATATTAATATATTGCCAAAAAATCCAAACAGCCAATTTTCAGAATTTAAATTTCCTTCTGCAGACAAGCTTGATAATGCGCTTATTAATTCTGGCATATCAAATTTATGAATTTATTCAACTTTATAAACTCCTTTCAGAGTATGAAAGTGTTCACAATACAAAGAAAAACAACTGTACTGAAATGTGAAAATCCAAGTCAAAACTCAAGCATGATCGATCTGACGTCTAAACATTTACTTTGTTTAGTAGCCCAAAGGATAGCAGACTAGGTGACTTTATAGTCTCTTCACTATTCTTTCTCTAGTTCTAGATCTATCTATTCATTTTAACAATTCTTCAAAACTTATTAGCAATTCTTTTATTAATCATGTATTATTATAAAGAGATAAATAAAGAAATTAAATTGAATTGAATTTACAGTGCTACTACTTAGTAGCAAACAATCATATTGCATAATAGCTATTTCACGTATAACTACAACAAGACAGCATTACAAAATGCAAAATGCTAATTTCAATAATAAAGTACACAGTGCTGATAAAAAGTATAGAACACTTCTACAGAACAATTAACTATAAAAAGTTGAAATTAATGCAGTATTGATAAACCCAGTATTGATATCACAGTTAGGACTAGCTCATTTTTCATTCAAGACTTAGTCCCATCGCTGCTAAATTCGTTTCAAAATGCTACTACGATACACAATATCCAATCCTCAGAATTGAGAAGGAAAAGAACTGAAAATAGTGATATACTGCAAACACTTCGTTTTCTACATGGCATAGAAAAATCCAGTAAGGATCTACTAATACCTGATGAGAGGTTAGGAATTGCCAGGTCACGATAGAAAACTGTTAAAACAACGAGCTAATACAACTAGGCACTCAAAACTGTATAACTTAAGCATAGAGTGGTTAACGATTAGCAAAATCTCTCACAGGAGCTAGTACTACTAGTAAAGACAGTGACAGCCTATACCAGCATGAGCTTTGAACTGGTCACCACCCAAGTGAGTTTCTATTATTGACTAAGATTATGTTTTTGTAAACGGCGGCCGATCGTACATTTAACGTTTTGCAGTGCCTGGTCGTTTTGCGTTCTGGTCATCAACCAAGCAGGGACGTCATGTGGGTGATGAGTGATGACCTAGTTTTTACTAGCATTATGGGATATCAAATAATCAACACTTTGATTCAATTTAGTTTATGTTCGCGAAAATCCCGACTCAAGCAAGATGCAGCAGTACCACAAGGCACTAGTACGGCAGTATATTGGCAAAATAGACACAATGATCATGCAAAAAGAACATCATAATAAAAAATAGATATTTCTACATACTACAGAACAATATATATAAAACTAAGCAGACGACAAAAAAAAAACATTAAGGTGCAGGACGCAACATAACCTTTTGCAAGGAGGACGCAATTTTCAAGAACAACAAAAATATGCCACATGGCAATTTATTATATCAAAGTATTGTTGAATCAATAATGCACCTAATATTTCTTAGTGTGGCAATGTCACATGTGTCAGAGGCTGTAGAGTGGGAGCTAAGACAATTCAAGAACGTATATATCACTGATCAGTATAATACATATTCAGAAAACAGGCATACGAGACGAGACGTTTCCAAGATGTGTTGAAGGACCTTGAATCCGACCATGATCTTTTCATGTCTCTGATAATAACCCTCAATACTGCAGGTTAACTGTGTGGCACGGGTGAGGCTTCCACAATAAATATTCCAAAACGATAGATTCTCTAATGACTCAGCAATACTTAATGTAATAAATTGTTCTACAGTATTGTTCGTTGCTTTTGTACTCACCTAGCAGAAGGTTACAACTATAATGTAGGTAGTTTTTAAACTGGTTACCGAATTTCGATTCCAACATGCACAAATATAAAACAAGCAACTTTAAAATATTATACTTGAAAGTCACATGGCTTCCTAATTTTGACCCAAAATTTACCCTCGAAGAAAGGTGACAACAGCAAAGCTCATCCACAAACACGAGTGAGAACTATTGGCTTCTCGAACTGAACCTCTCAGTTGTCACGTGACCATAGAAAGGCTCCATAACAAAAACATATATCTTGACATTATGGGAATGCACTTAATTTGTAATTTCTTTCTTAATTATTCTACGTAAACATATTTCGTTTAATAACTTATTATAGTCATTAACCCTGCAAGTTAGGATGAAACTCACAAGATGGGTAGCCCTCTGTGGGGGTAGGGCAGTAATGTGGCAACTTCTGACATCTAGTTAAGGGTCAAGGGCTGAAGGCGCCATTCTATTTTTCTGTTACTATGTATTTGCTCCCAGTACCTTTACTTTTTTTCAATTTTTAACAAGTATTTATACGTACATGTATTATGGGCAGATGGGTTTTAAAAAGCTGGGACCCGAGATAGGAGCCAAAGCCAGAAAACAGGGTCAATAATTCTATAAGCAAAAGAGCTAAAATCAGAAAACTTGCCGGGTAAAAACCTAAGATACAATGCTCAGGGAATAATGTAGAAATCGTGACCTATGGACCAAAGTTCATAGCAATATCCAAAATGTGAAAAATGTGGCAAATGCCTTTCGTCACTCAGCTCCTCTTATGTGTATTAGACTACTAGCTATGAGTCTATGTTTTTGCATGTGTGGATAACCAGGTGTGCACTAAGTATTTACCAGAAAATGGGCATGGCTAGGTCACATAACTAGCGCAACTAAAAGTGTTAGAAATAAACAAGTTCGAGACAGGTACCTGGGATACGAGTTCAGACAACAAAATATTGAATGATGACCTTGGCTTGGTTGGCACCAGATGTTTAACCAGTTTTGAAAAATAATGGGTTGTAGTATATCAAATGAAAGGTCTCAACTCTCAATGAGATGAATTAAATTGAATAAGTTGCAGAAGGCACAAGGTTTTAGTTGACTTTAATTTGATATACAGGTCAAGAGGTGAAAAGTTAGAAGTTGCGAGTTCATTGTGAAGCGCAGTTCCCAAGTAACACAATTTCAATAAAATCAACTTTCAAAAAAGGCCAATGTTTTTTCAAGGCCTATTATGTAACTATTGTTTGCAAGATCGTCAGTTTCTGAACACGTTAGGAACATTGTTAACTCATTTATAATTAGCAATTATTTTTATAGTAAATGATTTAATTTTATAACAAAAATGAGGAGAAATACCTGTTGTGTCAATTTTACACATTACAGCAGCATAATTTATACAAAATGATTGTACAAGGCCAACTATATATATCATGAAACTGCATAAAAGTTAAAAATCATACACTTTTAGAAATAGCTGAACAGTATTAGCATCACAGTCTAATGCAGTCCTAAACAATTTAACAGCTCTTGCTTTAACTGCTTAATCTTACAACGCGTTCTATACAACTGCATAAGACATTAATATTAGTGTCCAACCTAATATGTACTAAGTAATTTTTTTGAGTTTTCTCTCATACCTTCACTGATGGTATTTAAGAAGAAGAACTCATTGTGTTTAACCTTAATAAACCCATGCATCATTTCATCACACACATAAAAGTCAAAAAATCAAACTTCGTCATTCCTTACTCCAAGGAAGTAAAGTCTTACTATTCACAATGTAATTTTGGATTTGTATCGAGGAGCTGGCAAAGTGTGGATGTGGTGGAAATCAATGGTAAGTTAAATCAGACGAAGTTTCGATGTTTAATTATGTAGTTATTAGCAACTAACCCATGTAATACTGTTCTTCATGTAATAATGGACAAGGGGCAAGCATTTTCAATATCTCATGCTAAATTGGAAAATGATGACAAAACAAGGGTGATGATTACATGATGGATATCCAAAGGGCAACATAAGCTTCTTACTGCAGCATGAGTAACAGGACGATCATGTTAGTGCACAATTACACTTAGGGTTAGACTGAAACACTTATGTTTGCACCTATGTTGGCCATTCAACATAAGCTGATACATTTAAAGTCCATGTACGATACAATGTGAGAAGACATTTCACGGGTTTACATATCCGCTTTGTCCGGAAAGTAATGACTAGTCTGTTTTGAAATCTTGGCATTAGACTGGTGCTTTTGTTGTTGGTAGAGTGAAGCTAAACAATCGGGTTGAATGTGAGTTAGCTAGCTGTTACATTACACTTATAAGGAAGGTTATTCAGCCACAGCAAACTTATTTACATCTCGATTAGCTTTACAAGTATGAGAATTCAGAAGTGATTCTCCACAAAAAAAACCAATTTTTCATAAAAATTGTAATTATTCATATCAATTAATGTATGCAGTTAATAAAAAGCATATAAGAAATATCATAAAAACATAACATCATTTTTTCTCAAAAAATTACATACAAAAGGTCAAATGTTAAAAATATGCAGGAAAGATACTCAAATAATCTAAATGGACATTACAAAAAAAGCTCCATACCGAATTTCAATTTCAGACCGATTTTCCATAGAATCAGTATGCAATTCAATCCATTGAACTAACTTAGAAGAAAACTGCCATTTAGCTAACCTAGAAGAAAACTGATGCCTCATCAAAATACGAAACAAATGTGGACAAATAACTAAAGCAATTTTAACAACAAATTTGCAATGGCTTAAAAATTCAAGTTACTTCCACATGCCATTCTAATTTTTTCTGCTGTTGCTGGTGGAAAGAAGTCAAAGTCGCCATGATAACCAGCTTCATTTCTTGCAGATATCACAGCATCTCGAATGGCAAAGAATGCAGATGCACCAAGCAGGAAAGGGGGTTCACCAATACCCTGGAGTTTAAAACCATCAAACTTTTAATTAATTAACTTATCTTTACATGATGAACAACTCTAGTTAAACAGTTACAAACAAACAAACAATACATATGAATGGCTTTGCAGGTGGTACAATCACACAATTTGGACTATTTACTTTGTCTTTAGCGATCTGTGTTTGAGAGTTCACTGTAATTTGAAAATTGACTTGCAATGCATAGTTATCTATAGCCAACTTGACAATAGAGAAACATTATTTTTAGTATTTCTCAAGATTTTCAGAGCAAAATATTTTAAGAGATAATAACACAAACCTTAGAAGAGTAGACAGCTCTAGGCTTGCAGCTATTGCGCAATAAAGCAATGTTAAATTCAGAAGGAATATCATTAAAGCCAGGAATTTTATAAGTGGCAGGATTTCTGTTGATCAGTAATCCATCCTTTGTATATTTTATCTCCTCCAAAGTCACATAACCATAACCCTAAAACATCCATGAATAAAAAAACACAATGCACTATATACAAAATGGATAAACAGACACTTTGCCTTCCTTAGTGCCTTCTCCACATGTCAGTACTGCATGAGGTGCCTAGGTTAGTGGTGCTAAGAACTAGGTTCAGTACTTTGAAAGGGATATGCAGTTTGTTTACTCGAGGACCAAATGTTCTGTTCATTCTTGCAACAAAGTTAAAAACAAAGTCAACCATAATGCATGCTCTTAGCAAATATAGTTATGAACCTGTTATAAAAACTAGTACCTACAGGCATGACATTAAACAAAAGAAAGAAAAATATTTAAATAAATTGTCACAAAAATTAGAAATAGTAAAAAGTTTAATAAATTTCCCATAAAGGTTTAGCTTTGCAATGACTTATTAAAGTTTCAAAACTAACAAGCATAAATGTGGCATTACATCTTAATACACCTCACAAAAATGCTTGTTACTTGCAAAAATCCTCCTTCGATCTGACCAATGTCAATGGCTGGATTTAGACTTTCACCAACATCCATTACAATATCAGTCCTGAGCAGGACATGATCACCAGTGAGTACGTCAATCTCTATCTCACTGCAGGCTGCACCATTTGTTGCATACAGTTTGGCATGACCAGTTTGAGTTTTCCAGTCAAACACTCCAACATCAGGTGCATGAAATGCCGAGGCCGAGAGACTCACTCTGTCTGTATATGCATTAATCACCTATGATGATGGATTAATAATCCAACTTTAAAAGTGTATTAATTATATCCATCTGTCCAACAAGTCACAAAAATCATTTTACTGTGACTAACTCACTTTACCTCATAATGTACTTTAGATTTCATGTTAAATATTAATCTGTAGCAGGCAAAAAGTTGTGACTGCTACCAAAAAAATGGATAATTATTAAAATGAAAAGAAAAATTGGACTAGCAGCCTTTTTATTGCCCGCGTTACATAATCGCATTACATGCTGACAAACACTTGCCAAATCTAATGCTGGCTTTACTGAAACTTTACTGGGCTTGCACTAATCAACACCTTTGTAATTAAATCAAAAAATTAATTAAGGATCTAATAATTAAACATTATAACCTTTTCAGCAAATCAGATATAATCTGCTTCAAATAGAGTGTAGTCACAAATCAAGTGTTTATGAAAGTGAAATAAACTGCACAGTTTACATTTAAATATATTGAAACATGAACAATCATCCTGTTACCCATTGTTCCCAGCTATCATGAGGTTTAGTTGCCTTGTACGGCTTCAGCCTGTCACTTATAGTCTGGCAAGCTTGCATTACAGCTGGTCCACACAAATCTGTTGTGTTGCTACCTCCGGTGGGTGACGTATTTGGGATCTTGTCCGAACTGTTGATACTAATTTGTATCTTCTCTATTGGAATTTTCAACACTCGACTTGCAATCTGGACCAACATAATAAGTGCTGATTTGCACAATATAGAAATGCTAGTTATTAAAATTTTATTCTAACATATCTATAAGAGCTTTCTTAAATAACTTATAACTCCTACGCTTCTTCGTTTAATTACTTTACTACTTTACTGCAACTACAAGTTGTATTAAAAAAACAAATGCAATTAATGAACTGTCAAGCTAAACTCATACATATGCCATTCCAGTTTTTAGATATTTTGAAGAACTTGCTTGCATGGGTCACTGCAAATAAAGACTTGCTCAACCCTCGGGAAACACACAAACAGGACGTAATACCTGTAGCATTTTCACATGCAGTCCTTGACCCATTTCAATTCCACCAAATGTTAGCATGACTGAACCATCAGTGTAAACGTGGACTAGGGCCATCGCCTGGTTGAGAAATTTGACTGCAAATGGCAGAGGATATTTTAATGGCACTACATGAATTCCTCGTTTCCGCCACCGATTCTCACTAAAATGGATAATACTATTTTTTCCTATATCAAAGTTAAAGCACAAATAAAGCAATTAGTTATTAAATGTCTTGGAGATACTAATGTTACATAAAGTAATCACATTTAGGAGGCAGGCTCATATAAGTAGTAAAGTTTCAGCTGAAAATTAATGCATGTCACCATTTGTGATACTTTTACATGATAGACTTGCACAAATAAAATTAAAAGTAGACTGAATAATAAGCGAAAAATAACATGATCGCAAGCAATAATGTTGTATTTTGTATTTTGTTGGACAAGAACTTAGAAAGAGAAAACACCAGCCAATAACTGGTGGAAATTACAGCTTCATCTTAAAACATTTCAAAACAGCAGAATTAGAACAAACTATACAAGCATTTTTAATTCTTTGTCTTTTGTGTGACGAGAGATGAGAGAGAGAGAGGGAGAGAGAGAGAGACAGAGAGAGAGAGAGACAGAGAGAGAGAGACAGAGAGAGAGAGACAGAGAGAGAGACACAGAGAGAGAGAGACAAAGAGAGAGAGACAGAGAGAGAGAGACAGAGAGAGAGAGACAGAGAGAGAGAGGGAGAGAGAGAGAGACAGAGACCGACCGACCGACCGACCGACCGAGAGAGAGAGAGAGAGAGAGAGAGATTTAAAAAAAATGAGTGCTGTATTATTGTACAGCAAAACTATTTTTCTGTTCCTGACAATTAATCATTACCGGTTGTACTTCAAAACTTGATAATATCTGTTGGAATAATGGCTCAGCTTAATACATTCATCTACACACATTCGACAGTAGTTATCTTCTATAGGCATGTTGTTCCACATCACATCACCAGAACAGGACAAATTTATCTGACGCACCTGGCAAAAATATTTAATCACTAAAATCTAAATTCGAATGCTATGGAGGACTAAGGCAAAAACATTAATTCCAATCTTTTTATTTTTATTAAATGATATTTAATCAGTTTTAATTGCGTACTAGCTCAAAAGCAAGAAACACAATGAAATCAGTAGCAAGTGAAAGAATAAACAGAAACACCAAAAAAAACGTTTGCCTTCTACATATCAACTGACTGTGGTCAGAAGTTTTCCTTTCTAGAAAAATAAACACAGAACAAGAAAAAACAAGAAAAGGGGCATGATGGATCAGGTCAATTTGGCTTTCATTTTGAAAAGTTTCGACATCTTCGTTTCTACATTAAGTGTACTTTCTATACAGCCAACTTCTTATAAGTTTTTATGCAAAGGTAGATTGCTAAATCATGTCATTTTTAGATCATATCAAGACTAATTTCAGAATGTAGATGGCCACTACAAACTACAAACCAATTAATTTGAAAACCTGTTTAAACTTAAGAAAACCTTTCAAGGCGTGGAGCCTATTATTATTCTAAATCTGTTGTTATTGCATTACCATCACAAAAAGTTATAATTTTCATTTATAGTGACTTTATTACTTTTATTATTATTATTGCTTTTCAGACTTAATAAAAATAATATAATGGAAAATTATAAATACAAATCATAAAATCTGTAAAAAATCGTTTTATATGAGCCAAGCAGTGCAGACTTTTGTCAGTAAAACACATCCCTTTGCATTTATATGGGAAGGAGGCTTTATATGACAACATTTCACTTAGCCCGCCAGATTTTGTTAATACACGTTACCAATGTAGAAGAGGATCCTCATTATCAAGGAATTTAATGCTTAAACACCAAAACGTTATAAAGAGCAAGACCCCTCTTGCTGTAGCTTGGTGAGGTTGATATTCAAGATCTACATATATGACATATATATATATATCACAAAGAAACTAGTAACATACTACAAAATGCTTACATGTAAATCTAGTTTGTCCAGATGATTCGCTATCTTGGCAATACAGTTCTCCATGAAGAGGCAGGCTTGTGGTCGTCCAAACCCTCGACAAGCGTTTGCACTTGCAATGTTTGTTCTACATAAGGCGCCAGTGAGTCGAATGTTGGGTAGACGATAGCAACCCCCGGACCAAAGTAGTAGCTCTTGTAATAACTGCACATGGAAATTGTGATTTAATAAAGAAAAACACCAACAATGCAGACAAACAGACAAACAGTGAATGGTTAAGAGAACGCACAAACAAACAAAGAGGCAATCAGAAGAGTCCATGCTAGGAATAATAAGTATGTTACAAAGCTAATGCATTGTTGCAAGAAAAATCTGAAAGCATGATAATTTACATATAAGTTAGGCTGAAAAGAATTGCATTCTACTGTTTCTAGTGAGATAAATAGTTTATATACTTTATACCGATAAATAGTTGCTAGCGGGAAATATTCTATATAGTAATATAGTTTCTAGCAGTATATATACAGCTTGGATAAGTAATCATGCAATTAGTACATACCGAAGGTGAAAGCACAGATGCATATCCAGCATTCACATAAACAAAGTAATCTAACACATGTATTTTTCCTCTGCTATCAAATCCAATCTGAAGCATAAAAATGATCCCGTTAGAAGTAATTTAAATTTGGCCGCATAAATGTAGTTTTTCTTATTAATGTATTTTGTTTTTAATTTTTATTAATGAAACTAGTAATGCGTGTACCGTATATTTGAATAATGTTCTATGTCGGCTTCCTGTTATCAAAAAATCTTCTGCTCTACTGAACACACATCTTATTGGACGTCCAAGCCTAAAAAAAATTGTGATACATTTCCAGTCAATCTTTGTCATGATAGTGCAAGGTGAAAAACCGTAAATAAAATACAACCTAACACTTACTTAAAGGCAGCAATTGCACAAGGTCCAGCGGCTAACATCGAGTCTCCTTCCTTACCACCAAAACCGCCCCCTGAAAAGAAGTGAGGAAATGAACTAAATAGTGAATCGATTGTCACCAACAAAATATTAGAAAAAAATTCAATCAGAAAAAAGTATGCCTGACAGATGTGGACATACCTGAGAGTGCACAAAAGGCCAAATAAACTAATGCGACACAGATATACTCGGATATATAACAGTTGAACCACAAGACCTTCCACATTAGTCAATACATTTTCATTTGATGCCTTTTTAGTTTGAACAAAATGAGGACATTACAGAGAGTAACAAAATTTGTTATTTGGATTGTTAAGTTCAGTTACCTTTTACGAAAACCTGTAAATGAAAACTCATAAATTCAGACACCATAAATTCAGATGAAAATATACAGCCCAACACTGATGAAACAAAAAAACTTGTCAAAGCATAAAACAACACTAATGGCACTGGTACCGACACCCCATTCAAAGTCACCAGAAAAACTTGACCTGAATTCAGGTTTTGGCTGCTTTTCCTCTACCCTTAAATCTGCCCAGGTGCAACCAGATGCACAGCATTGCATGAATAACTATACAACAAAAAACTAGAGACCTCGTCAAAGACAAACCACATGAGCACGCACACTATAACGAACACAACAATACATCCCTAATGACTGACAAAGACTGCACATAACTAGTTAACTATAGCATGAAATTCAAACTAAATCAGGCCCAGTTAAACAGAAACCTGCTTACTAAAAATTGCAAAGTTTTCAAAATGGTTGAAGTCCTAAAGACAAAAAAGTCTCACGTATTGCAATTTATTAACATAGCACTTACTGTTCTTACAACTACTTGGTTTGAGCACGTTCATATCCGTACATTCTACAAGTTCTGCTTTAACAGGAAGTTGTAAAAACATTTAGAAGAATAACATTAAGTATCATACCAAGCCTTTTTGCACGGACAACAACTCTGTTTGCTTGTATCCCTAAGACATTAGCCACACCTCTCTGTAATACAGAGAATTTTTCACTTAAATACATGCCAAGCATTGATCCAATAATTTTTGAAGCGAATTAAGAAATATTGTTTTTTATGCAACACATTTATATCAACATGAAAATATTAATTTGACTGATGGTTTTATGACGAGACTTTTAAACAAAGTATTAATATTGACTGCATGTTTTATACATGCATAAGCAAATTTTTATTACACAAGAACCAAACAGGATGGTAGCTCTTGTCGACTTAGATTATCAATTTCACAGACTTACATTACCCAGCTTGTAATGCATACTTTAACTAGTTGCTGAAACTCAATATTGTACCGTTAAGTGTGATTGTAGAAGTCTTTATACCTGCACAGTGTGAACATTTTGGGTGGACGATAGAATATCCATCTCCATTTTTTCTCCATGAGGCACACAAACAGCTGACTGAGTCTCCATATAGAAATGTTGTTGTCCACCTGTCCTAAACTCTCCGTCTGCAAAAACAACACTCATAAAAGTAATAAGCTTTATAGAGAATAGCCAAAAAATAACAACATTTGTAACAAAAACGTGTTTGCAGAATTAGGCACTGGCAGCTATGACATAATACTTTCATAGTCACTTTATGTATGCACATTTTCACAAAGCTAATATAATAGTTTTTATCTAGGAAATTTTAGAGCAGAGTAAGGGGCAGAGTGAGATTTTTTGTCTTTAACATGAAATTGTTGCAAAAAAATTGCTCAAGTAATGGTTTGCTTGTGTTTTCTTGTACTCTGTTTACATTTGAGTAGTTTGTGTATTTGTTTACTTCTCTTGTCTTCCTTCTAATTGTCATACCTTCAGAATTTGCATACCAAGATTTGATACAGAAAACAATCTGAAGAGTTAAACAAATAAGCACAAATAAAAGAAATGTACTGAATCACTTTCAAAATATGATACTTATGACATGTTCTGAACTTGATATTGCTTCATCTACATTTCCAACATGAGCTTTTAGATTCGGATTTTCAAAATATGAATTTGCTTTAATAGCATCCTGAAAAAGCAAAAAACAAGACTAAATTTCTCTCTTTCCATTTGCATTTTAAATCAGAATTAATTTAAACACATTCAAATGAAGATAGTCTCAGAAAGAAAATTTTTCACTTTACTGAGAGACAGCTTTGTACTAGTAATCCTAAGGTGCTCGAAGCTATAGAGGTAACTTTGAGCCTAGATGTAGGAGCTTAATAATTACAATTAAGCTGTGATGTATTGCTGGAGTTTACGTAATTTGTGACAACTTTTATTCAAAACTTTAAAAAACCTATTAAAAGGTTTAAAGGTTTAAATAAAATAAATATTGAGTCTAGTAACTTTAGTAACTGAAGAATGAGTACAATATTTCTATTGTTCTTGCAGGTTACAGCTTGCACTTCTTTTGATGTGAATTCATGTATTGTTAAACTGAGACGATTTACTACACAGATGATATATGTTATGCCTAGTTCATATATATGTATGCCTAATTGATGTTGTTTGATTTGAAAATCGTATATATATATATATATATATATATATATATGATTTGCAATTAGGCAAATCTAAGACGACCAAGATTTATAGTTTACATTATGTAATGTACCTCAACACTAATTATAACAGGTAAGTCCTCATAGTCAATCTTAACCAGTTTAGCGGCTTTCTGTGCCACCTCCCTTGTCTCTCCCACCACTCCCCCAATCAACTCCCCCGCATACTGAACTTCATCTCGTGCAAATAATGGCTGATCAAAATCAGCTATAGCAAGATTTTTGCCAGGAATATCTTGATAATCAATAAACGAAATAACACCAGGTGTGGCCAGTGCTGCACTTGTGTCAACTGATTTTATTCGCGCGTGAGCTCTTTCAGAGATAACTACACCTAGATGTAATTCATCTGAAAAAAGAGAAGCAACATTAAAGTATTTGTTAAGAATCTGGACAATCCGCATTAGCAATAATGTACATTAATTCTTTCAACATGAAAGAGTAATCGCTATGCAAGCTCGATCGTTGCCTTTAAATTTATCTAGACAACATTTTCTAACTTTTTGCTTTCTTACTTCGTACTTTGTACACACGACACAGATTTAAACGTACACTGACAGAATCAAAAACAACTAAATAATCCTTTACAATAATCAAAACTATTAACCAATCACATTTACTGTTTGCTCTGAAAATTTCTGACAGTTCATCTGATAACTTGACATGTATCACACCACTGATGCAAATACACACCTCACATTATATCACGTTCAGCATTATTTATTACATAAGCCCATAGATAACGTTTAGACTTGAATCAGTACAATAAACAAGGCACGCCATTTAGTTGTAGAGATTAAAGGTAAATTTAAACATTTCATTCACAGTGCACACATTCTAGCAGGGTGCAAATTTAACAGTTAAAAAATCTACCTTCCTATATTTTTAGAGCATAGAGAATCTTGCTAATTTTATATAGCAATTTGACAACATTACATAGCATATTTTTCTTTATACCCCTACTTATGTTTTTTCTGCCCAAACTGTACTGAGCAGAAAACTCCTTATTCATGTCATTTTAATAAAACTCCCAAATGGCACCGATTTTATTTTTCAGGTGTCATGTTGTCAATACGCCCGTGCTGCATGGCAAATAAGTAATTGTATCCAATAGTATCATAAGAAGTGATTACAACAGTACTTTTAAAAGAAAAAATCAAGCTCCTTTTTGAATTTTGCTTAAAAATGTCGAAATATTAATAGCATACATTTTAGTCAAATACGCTTGTACTTTATCTGTTTTCTTTTGCATTTTTGCCTTTCTAAGTAGCATTCTTCATGCGCTAGTAAGCAGAACGGTTCAAATCTAGCACACATTAATGAAAATGTCATTAACATGGCAGCATCTTCTTAGTAACATGTGAGTGAAAACTTTTTTGATTAAGCATTTAGATGCTTCTTAGCCAATCATCTTAATTTAAATTACACTGCAAACATTACAGTTTTGTGTAAGTGTGGCATCACTAATTGCATACATCGACTCATAAAAGACACACGGTTTCATTAATACAGAGACGTAGTAACCATGGCAGGCTTAGTTTACCATTGAAGAAGACTGGTGTACAAACGACTTCTGCTGGTCCTCATGCAGACTTACTGGAATTTTTAAGAGGACCTAACTAGATAATTTCGTATACATAGAAGCCAGCTAGCAATTTAAAAAGTGATCCACTTATTCCCACAATGTACCTTCCAGTATTCTTGTATCATCGCAATATACAGCTTCTCCCGTAGCATGTTCTAGTGCAGAAGAATGAACTAAGGGACGTCCAAGAGGATCCTGTTCTGGTTGATTAGTCTGCACAATTTCGTAAACTTGTGATGACTTCAACGTTCCACGCTCAATCTTAGATGATGTATAGAATGCTTCTGCCTAATAAAAGACCTAATCAAAACTTCATTGAAAAACAACAAATCGGCCGTTTTAGGTATCTTAATGATTTTGTAAACTATAGCTGGAATTGTTTAAAAGAGCACCAAGGTCTTTTTACAAGTACGTGTTTGTGATGTATCCATATCGTACTATAAAGTGCCAGGTACGACTTGGGCCTAAGTTCACCACTTGGTTGATAAAGGCCACTTCCAGCTGGCTGGTGACGTCACATGGATCGAAAGTGGTGTCGGCTTAGTATGTGATGCTCAATAAACACACTAACCTGCCAGAAGAACTGTAGAAATGTCTAAAAATAACACATCTGATTTTTCACAAAGTCAACAATACCAAACAGTGCAAATAAAAATAATTAATTTGTGATAATAGCTTATTTATCTAATTTAGCATTGATGGCTGCTGATTTTATTCACTGCCAACCTCACGCTATTTTGATATTGAATTATTATCACAGAATAAGACATCCACCATCTAGAAAAAATATCTGTAATTATTGATAACACTATTCATTGGGTAAATTGTCCCCTGACTGTTTAAACTTTGTACTCAATAATTTTCTCATAAGAATTTAATGAATGAGTGACAAAAAGGTCTGGCCTACATGCACTATAACGAACTTCTCTCTTATCTTATTTGACAGTACTACTAGTAAGTCTGCCTGCTGTGCCAATACAAATAAGCTGACATGCCAAAGAGATGAATGAACTTTCTAATTTTCTGATCTGTAGACCTAAAAATTACTAAAGAAACAAAAACGGTTGCACAAAATAATAAGAGTTTTATAGTCTAGTCTGGCTGGCAACTGTCGCTGTAGATCTGTGTGATGTCACATTCAATAATAAATAGGCTGTGCAGCGAACAACAATGAAAACAAAAGCAGACATAAATCGATATTTAGTCTTGTGGTATTATAAGCAGTTTTTTATACATACTTAGTAAAAAAGGCTCCTCAATGTTCCCCCTTAAGGAACATAAGTACTAGTGTTCTCCCATGCAGAAGGTCAGTATTGTGGAATAAACCACGAATGGCATTCCTGAATTTTGAAAACAGAAAAGAAGTATTCATTTTCTAAATTAAAACTAAACACCTTATGAGTTTGAAGGACACATAGATGCAAAAAAATATGCAGAAGATTTAGAGCTAACCTACATTGGTCTCATCTATCGCCTTCAAAACTTGTAAATAGAATTTGTAAAATAGGCTTGTTATTAATAGATTCCTATAATCAGCCATTCCATCAGGGTCATCAGCTGGTACGTTTAATTCATGGCTAAGAGAGCTATATGCAGCTTGCAACATTTCATCATTCCATGTTCTGTCAAGAAATGCATATAATCTTTCTCAATTTACAAAACAAAAGTAAAGCACCATAAAAATAGCTCACATAAATTAATCAAAATTTATAAAAAAAATATACGATGTATTAGGTTTGCAAAAACAAGTGTTCAATACATTGCTACCAGTGGGTGCCAAAAAATAATTAATCTTACTATTTACTGTACCCAACTGACTACTTGAAGAATAAAGATACTTCTGACTCAGGAAAAACAAAAATCATATAACAATTATTATTATTATGAAAAAAAAACTAGGAAACAACCTATTCAGTGATGTCATACAAATACAATTTTTAGCATTCTCACACAATAACACATACATTGAAAAAACCCTAAATTTAACAAATGCTCGGTTAGCGAATCCTAAAAATGATTATTACTTTCACAAGGAAAAAGCTTGTGTTACCTTCCACTGAGTATTTCTGCAGTTTTTATGGCAGCCACTGTGGTTTGTCCAACACCACCATAGCATATACGTATGAATTTGACACTGTTGTATTCTGCATCAAGTTGCACCTTAAAGGCACATACAACAACTGCTGTATCAAATTCTCTTCTATTTGACTGTTTGTAAGTGAAAATGTGATCGTTCTATAAAATGGAAGATAAATAATGCCATTATAAATAAAAAATTGCAATCAATAGTAGCTCCATCCAAATACAGAAAAGTACAGCGTGTTCCCAGCATCATTTTTTTTGAAAAAAATTCCTAAAACCAATTTATCAGTTTAATGCACAATAATACGTATGTACTGGTAACATAGGCATTTATAAAATAGTATGTATTTGTTTTAAGGCACTACTACAGTGTAAGGGCATTATGTGTGGTGTTCTTTTTTTCTGCATGTTTTTTTCTCAAAGACAAAATACACAATCTATGAATAATTCAACTAGGTAAAGCTATATTACACAAAATCAGTGAATGCTCTACAACTTGGAGTAACTGGAATATCTTAACTTTTCTGATATCCCTATCAAGAGACATAATGGGATAATATAAGGTGGTCAGTAGGTCATAGAAATTAATATAAACACCTATAAGGAGTATGCTCTTATATGTACAAGCACAGTGCACATACATGTATACATTTCAAAAATTGATTATTAGTGAAAAAGTAATCTCATGAATAAAAAGAGGGTTTTAAATAAGGTTATACTACTACAGGATAAAGAGAAAAACTAAACTTAGCAAAGGCAAAAATTACAATCAATGAATGACCCATAAAAAACTGAAAAAAAGTTTTTCCTAATGGTACCAAAATGCTCAAATTTTTAATCTTTGACTTCATAACAGGTTTGGAGTTAGACTGGGCAAGCTTGTGAGAAAATGGAGTGGAATAATTTGTGTAATTGTCCTGCAACAAAAACAACAACAGCAATAGCGACAGCGGCGGCAACAACAACTATGACAGCAGCAACAAAAAGAATAAAAGTAACGAACAACAAAAATAACAGCAGCTGCTGATGCCGGCATCAATAAAGACAACAATATTAAATCAATAACTTTGTGGCATGATGTTGACCTGGACCCAGATTTGCCTAGAAAATAATGTGCTTTCTCTCATACTTCATTATCTTGCTGAACTTTATTTTAATTGATTAACAAGTACAGTAGTTATTCCAACAATGTCTGATATCACAACTATTAATAACAAAACGAAATCGGTATGTTTGTTAGCATAGTGCAAAAATTAAACATGCCTTTGCAAATGCAGTAAATCGGTCAGGTGATGTCATTTACTGTAAGACCAAACTGATAATAGTGAAGAGTGACCAATAGCAACAAATGTTTGATACCTTAGAAGTAAATGGCAGAAAAACTGACGTAATTATCTCATCTTGAGTTAAAGCTGTCTGTCCCTTTCCAAGAAAAAACTCTTCGTTAACAGAAATATTCCTAACAACTCCATCAGAAGACACAACTGAAATCCTAGCACCTCCTGCCAGCCATAATGGATTCAAATCTGCTTGTGAAGTAGCGCAGGCAATACTGCCGCCTATTGTCTATGATATTAAATAAAAAAACAATTCTATTATTTAGAATATTGATATAGTGACGAGCGTTGTTTTAAGTTATGCAAAGACTTAAAAAGTTCTTATCTAAAATTGTATCTCTTCCAAATACATGTACAGTAGGTGCCATTTATTAGACGGTTAATAGCATCAGTCGCCTAATTGACTAAAAAATGCTTGGTACGGGCCATTCCTACTCAAATGTATATAAAAACTGCGGGCAAATTGACTCAATAAACTCCACACAACTGACTCAATATTTTTCCTTCATGTACTAAAAATAAGGCACTTGTGTGTGGCCAAAGTTTTTATTGCTTTTATGCCATCTTTACGTAGCTTTTGTGTACTATAATATACATAGAAACAGTCACGTTAAGTGCAGCTTTGTAAGCAGGTACCTTTGTCATTATGCACTAATATGCTAATGTAGCAGTTTTGCTTTGAATTTGTTAATTGTCTGCTGCAGATAACCTTATTGTTTCTGGAAGCTAAACATTTAATCACTTGTCCAGCCCCAGCGGTTTGCTCTTGAACTTCTCACTGCTTTTCACAGGGGAAACAAGGTCATTACGAACTGCACCTCACACACCTCAGGCACTGGACGATTAGATGATTCGCGTGAATATGTGCAGCATACAGCAACAGATTTTCAACGTTTTTATCAGCATGACAGTTTCGTATATCAATTTTCTTCGTGAAGAAATGAAGCAATCTGGCCTTGTGCGAATTTTTGTAATTTTTAGTGGTAACAATTCACTTAAAGCTTTTGCAATGCACTCTAAAGGCAATAAGTGATGATATTTTTATAGTACTAGTATGCTATACACATCGGCTAATTAATTCAGTCAATTAATTGGGTCAAAACACTCCCACCACAAAGTGAATCTATTAAGCTCTTACTATACTTGTAAAAACAGATAGGTGCTTAACAAATAAAATCAACAGCAACAACTAAACATGAAGGCGTTGATACAAATTTCCTTGATTTGCCAGACTTAAAAAGGTGACATTGCCAAAAAATGTCCTGTGTTGTGTCATTTATAGCACAATAGGATCTATAACAACTGAGTTAAGTTCAAATAGCAAATACATGCAACAAAAGTCAGAAATGCATTAGACAATCTCAAATCACTGAAATGAGATAAAGATGTATCAAAATTATTAATTATTCATGGTTAAATTTTTACACTGAAAATACAGAATTGTCGTATTTAGATGGAATTTTACTACAAAGTTAAGTTTGTTAAAGAAAATGTGTTAATGCAGATTAGTACAACACAGGTATATAATACACAAAATGTTTGTTTTAATGTGCACTGCATTTCATATGTATTAGTGATAACTGATAAGTGGCGATCAATAAGTTACATTTACAGCAAACTATTCCACCACTCAAATAACAAAATAAAAAAGCGTTAGTTTTAGTTACATACCGCAACATTTCTGATTTGTGTTCCAGCAAATCGACATAAAATACTCAATGCCGCTTTAAACAGCTTCACTTTATCAGCTGAAAAACAAATCTCATTGAGATTTAGACATAAAGACAATAAAAACCAACGAAAAATAGCGTAAATGGTTCTAATCATTGTATATAGATACCCGAGTATCGTTCTACAGCTGAACTAAGAACAACCTCCAATGCTGTCATAGTAACAGCTGCACCAATATTCACTCCAGATTCAGTCCATTCAACCTGTTGCAGTTCATCAAGATGACTAATGGATATGACAGTTAATGGAGTAGTTGTATTTCTTATGTGAAATCCTGTAAAAAAATGGCCTGATGTAAGCAAATTTATTAAGAAACTAAACCAGAAGCAAAAAATGTATAAAATAATAAGAAATGTGAGTATAAAATTTATTATATTTACCAATGCTACTATTTCCAGCTACAAAAACTGCATCTAGATATCTTTTCTTTATCCCAACAGCTTCCTTCAAATTTCCAGGATGATACCAGGTCAAGATAGTTCCTTGAAATAGAAGAGTTTTGTGTTTGCTAGGTTGCAGCTAGAATAAACAAATTTGAGGTATATAGTTACAAAGTAAGAACATGAATGCAGGTCCAACAATTTTGGTTCAGAATTCTGCAGATTAGAAACTTGGGTAGAAAGAATTGGATTTATAAGCAACTATTCTCCACATTGCGATATTGGAAACAACTTAATCGAGCCCAATTGCGAATGAAGAGGGATTTTGATTGCACTTTCACATAGCTAAATATTTTCGATGAGAAACAGACAGCAAAGTTTACCCCCAAGACAGATTCAACTAGGCTGACAACACAATTTTTAATGTCAAGTGGGCAAAGAGAACAGGTTGAAGCACCAAATATGATCTGGCTGCAGTATTTTATGGAAGGCCAGAAAATCAATCTCGAAATATAAAGCATAATATCAAGAGATATGTTTTTGAGCCCAGTAAAAGAATTCAATATGCTCAGACCAATTAGCTGGTTTTTTGGTGGCTTAGTTGGTAACACATATATACTTAATAAGCAAAACGACACAATTCACTTCCTGGTCAAGAGACACATTTTCACCATCATTTTCTCTGCATTCCTCATAAAATGTAAACAATTTCTCCTCGAGGAAATTCAAACAATGGGTACAACTTAATTATAAATAAGCAAAACACAAAGAACAAGTAAAAATAATCAAAAATTATTCTTGAAGACACAGTGCCATCAACACATTATACAATCAATTCCACTCAGTTGTTATGCTAATCAACGTACTTGTAATTCGGGTGGAAAAATTGGCTCTTGGGTTGGATCATAAGGTGAACAATCAATTTTCATCAGGCTTGACTCAACCTAAAATAATAGTAAAAGATTTCAAATCAGTCACATCTGAGCTGGCATTTGAGAAAAAATAAAAACAAAAAATCTTTGTTTAAAACTCCAACAGCATTGAATTTTTTTGGTGTTTCGAGTTTTCCAGCAATTAAACAAAGACACACTTTAACCTACTGACAGAAAAAAAACTCAATTTATTTTATTTATACCTCAACACAGTCTTTGGAACATTCAGAATCACCACAGCACCTTGAATTGTTCTTAGAACATTGTCCATCTTGGCAGCACTGAAATTCCTTGGTAAAAGTCTTCAATCCATCAAGAATTGGTCTGTAGCCTGTACAGCGACAAAGATTTCCTTGGAAATTAGCAAGAAACTTTTCCATGGACGGTTGTGGATTATTTCGTAATAAGGCATACATTGACATGACAAAACCTGGTGTACAGAATCCGCACTGTGTTCCATGAGCTTTCGCTATCCGTTGCTGTTAATTAAAAATCATTCACAGTTTTATGGAAAGATAGTTGCATTAAAACACCAAAATAAGCAAAACACCTTCAGATGCTGAAAGTTAGGCAAAGTATATAAATATGCCTTTTAGTATATAAATTAAATTTATTGCTATAAAGAAAAACAAGAAGTAAAAGTGTTTGCAAAAACAGTGAAAACAGCACCCAACTAGATTAGAATATTCTTAAATTGAATAAAGCTTATTCTGTTTTCATCATTGGAAAAAATACTGGCTAGAGATAAGTATTTTCATATTTAATTCTTTGTCATACCTGCACTGGATGCAAGGCAGTTTTTGTACTTCCTATTCCTTCTATGGTAGTCACTGCTTTGCCATGTACTAAACATATTGGAGTAAGACAAGCATTGATAGTACAGTGATGAATCTTCTTAGCTGATGCATGTTCGTACCAGGACAACATGACAGTACAAGCTCCACATCCTCCAGTAGCACATCCTTCTTTTGTTCCTTGTAGGTGTACTGAGATATAGTTAAGAAAAGAAGAACCAAATAACTCATATGCAGCTGCAAGGATACAAGCAGAGAGAGAGAGAGAGAGAGAGAGAGAGAGAGAGAGAGAGAGAGAGAGAGAGAGAGAGAGAGAGAGAGAGAGAGCAGGGAGAGATAGAAAAAGAGACTTTTTCAGAAGAATACATCTCAGCCTGAGGTACTGCAATAATGTAGTTGCTGGATTTGCATTCTTATCTTCCACCTGAAAAAAATAGTAAAACTGTATGAGGTGAAAACATGAGAAAGTTTCGGAACCTGTTGAAGACAATAAGTTAATGACAGAACAGAATTAGGCATCTTAAGTAATGATCGACGATACACATTTAAGGTATTTCTTAATGAATTCTCCTAAAAATATTATTGCAAGCAGTTAACTAAAAGCAAAAAATTTGCTACTAATAATTCTGCCATCTTGCATACTAAATTTACAGTAGCTAATAACCCTACAACTGTTTAACAATCTAATTTTAAAAGTGTAAAAAATGTAAAGTATTTCACTTACCTTTTTTCCATTAATAAAGAACATTAAAGTTCCATACTCCTCAGTCATTATAAATACACGGGTAACAAGATTTATGTCCAGCAGGCCTGCAGCCAGGTGCACATTCAAATAAAAATGATTACCAAATGTCAAAGTTCTTTGTAGTTTCTGTTAGTTGATAAATGCAATATCGTGAAGGTCTGGCAGGCCGATCTTGAAAGTAAATACACAAAAGTTACCTAGTGGTACGATTGAATGTATACAATTTTGCCCACTACTCACGAAATCCATAATAAGCATGATAGAATCGAAGGACATTACTTTCGGGTAAGAGGTTTCACTAAAGCCAAATTCAGTGATTTATTCTCAAGATTGCACAGCCATGCATTCGGTTAACTTGAATGTTTCACACCTACATGGCTTTAGGGCCTTATGTTTCACAGCTTCTGTAAAGGCTGAAGCAGAGGCACAAGTTGTTGCACTTATAAATGCAACTGCATTCTGTCAGAGCGGAAGCACAGTAGTATGCAAATTAGCCAGTACTGCTCAGACCACGTGGAAGCTTTAGACAACGATGGACTAGAAACCTCGGGCTTTGACCTTTATAAATATAAATTATAAGCCAGCACTTAACTGTAAAATGCTGGATGTGTGCGTGTAAAATCCTACATACCACCTAGCATCAGATTATTACCTATGGGGTGGAATATCCATACACAAATTGGGAAGTTGGAGCATAATAATTTGCACAATGCACCCACTACGCCCATACCCACACATGCTCCATTTGTAGCAGATACCTTAATAATAGCAGTATACTTTCTCATTCTACACTCATCACTAGTGTTGCTCAAACGACACAGGGCACCACCACTACTAATTGTACAGTGATTTATGTTAGTATCAGAACTGAAAAAGTTAGTATCACCAGCAAAAAGTCGTGTAATTGAGTATTTAACGCTTTCATACCCATTGTATCCCATGGGATACGAGAATATTTTCTGCCTTTAAAATTAACAAAATTTTAAAACTGACAGTTATTTGATTTCTTAATAGTTATTTTGATTTAAGCCAATAACAATAGACTAAAAAAGGTGATAAAATGGCAAACTAGAAAATCTACATAGCATAAAAAACTGCAAGGTACAGTAGTTTAGAGACGACTTTGTACAGATCAGCATAGCATGCATACTAAATGTCTTAAACACTTTAAAAAATTATCAGCAGTTGCAAAATGAAGCACATTTTTTGCTTTTGTTGTGTTTTTAAAAAAGTCGGACTTTGTTTTTTTTGCACATGACAAAGAATGTTGTGTATCCCACAGGATACATTGGTAACAAACGGATGTAATTCACTTTCATAATAATAGACACAAGAATGCAATGATGTGTAAAAACCTCTTTGCAAGACCAGTAATTAGCTTTTTGTTTAGTAAAGTATGTTGATACTACTACATTACTGTGTAAACAATTCCACTATTGAGTCTCTTTCCAATTTGTTCATTATACTGCTTCACTACAAATTAGTATGTAGAAATTAACAAGGTGGTTCAAGACACTATAAAGATCAGCTACACTAAAGACAGCAAATCCTAAGTGGCAATTGCAGTGATATAAAGAAGGAATGATAGCATATTATACCCTATGGTGAGTACAAACTTTCTTATTTTTATTTTTTATGTTTCTGTTTTGCTATACATTTTCATAGGTTTCATCAATTCATGAATTTTTATGCACCAAGATTATTTTACAATAAATATATGTCGCTTTACTTTGCACTGTTCATTGCAATAATATGGGACTATTGTCTTAGGTACAGTAAAGTGGACATAATTTCTGGAATAAACATTGTTTGGTGGTATGACAACAAGCCTGTAACATTGACTGCGACTCATGTTGGTGTAAATCCCGTTCAGAAGGTGAAACGATATGACAGAAAGCAAAAACAAAAAGTTGATGTAGATTGCCCTGCAATTGTAAAAGAGTACAACATGCACATGGGGGCAGTAGATCTGTTTGATGTTGATGAGTTTCTACAGAGTTGATCATAAGAGTACAAAGTGGTACAGAAGAGTATTCTTTTGGTGCCTTAGTGTTGCAGTTGTAAATTGTTGGCTACAATACCGTCGTCACAGTACACATCTGATACTTCCAAAAAAAATCACAAATGGATCTCACGGAATTTGCTTCAGAAGTGAGTACTTCTTTACTTTCAAAAGACAAAAAGATTGAAACGAGCCGTAAACGAGGCCGCCCACCATCTGCTGAAGAGTCAGACGAGGATAATGTCCAACCTAAGCACTACAATATCCAAACACCATGTACGAACCTAGAAAGCCAGAAAGATCAGGTTGGAGACTTTCCAAAAATGGCGAATAAAGAATCAAGGCACAGATGCAAGTGCTGCAGCAAACTCAGACAAACAAAATGTATAAAGTGCAACGTGTTCATAATGCTTGCAACAAGATCGTAATTGCTTCTTGAGATTCCACATGTAAATTCCATGTTAAGATTCTACAGAAGTCAGAATTTTGTAATAAAATTCCAGGACTTTATTAAATGTATTATTAAATGTTGAATCCCAACGTATCCCATGGGATACAGGCTATATTTAGCACACGGGCACAGGTAGAAAAAAATAATTATTATGTGTAAACAAGATTGACATATTGAACAGAAGTACCAAGCCAAAAATTTTTTTCTTATTAAAAAAATAATTTGGGACTGAAACGCAACTACTCCGTCTTCTGCAGACTCGTGCGCGCCGAAACAGTGGGCGGTCACGTGACCATTTTGACTGATTACGTCGCACAGCAACCTTGCATGTCTCTCTATTTTTGATGTCTAATGGTGTGTTGATAAGTTCTTTTTGGATGAAACTGGTGTAAGTCAGCAGCTTTCCTCCTTGCGGTTTCTTTTCTTTCTACAGTGCTTCTTTGAAAGCTAACTCTTATGGGCTGTTATGTGAAACACGTGTTTTGCTAAGCGTTAAATTCCAAAGTATACACAATAAAGTTGGGAAAGTCCTTCTGCGCAGTAGGTCGCGCAGTTAGTGTCGCCCTAGCGGCTATTCAGTGCGGCCTGTTGTTGTCAGGTACGCAACAGCGCAGGCTGTGGGTACTGTAGCAGATGAATTGATGAGACCATCAAAACCAGCCCGGTTAACAGGCGCTCATAAATTGCTCAGCAGTGAGTTGCAAAAACACAAAAAGATATCTTTTTAAATTTCGCAAGGATGCAGCCAGGTAATTATAATAAAATGTTAATTATAACACAGTTTTGAAACTTTTGTTACTAGTTAAATATTTTGTACGCTAAGCAAAGACTGCAAGGCCTACATCTCTCTTTGACGATTTATAGCAGCTGTTATCTTTTCGAATGTTATTTAAAGTAAGCATAAGGCGTTAAGAATAATTTGTAGTTAAAATAAAAATTATTATAATCATATCTCATAAAAATTAATAGGCTTATTTACAAAAGAAGTTAAGAAAGTTGATCAAAAGAAAGAATACCTGGCTCATGTAGTATTCGATTTCTGGAGAAATATTTTTTCTAAAAAACATTTCTATTTCATATGTTCTTATCAGGAAATATAACTTGAAGATATATTAGGCCTGACTTTCATGTGTAATACCTTTCATAGAAAAAAATCGATTTTTTCAGAAGAGCAAATAATTTTCCAGAACATAACTTAATCTAAACATCTGCATGTTTTGTTAATTCCAAGTTAAAAAAAGTTTAAAAAGCATATAATCATACATTGGCCTTTGTTATGAGTTGGAGTTATTTATAAAATTACGTTGAACAAGCAGAGATGTATTTACGACATTACTCCTCTTTTTTATTATCAGTGAACAAAAAATAACTGAAGGAAACATCAGAGCTGTCATCCTAAGCAGCCGACATAACTTCCACCTCTATAACAACCAACTAACTATGTCAAAACCTAGTTAAAGAATTCAGGCAAGAAGCATAAATTAGAATCTGCACGCGTGTCATAATACCTTATAATATCATGTGCAGACATTACTTATATTTGGCCTAATTTTTTAAGATTCAGTTAGGCTTACATCAAAATAAATGTTCATTAAATACAGTTTGCTTACGTGTAAAAAATGTACTTGTATAATGTTCTTTTGTTTTGTTTATTAATTAGACTCTTTAGTATTATTTTAATGCATGTACTTTGCAGCTTGATTCAGTTCCCTATTTGAAAGTTTGTTTAAATTTCTGTTTGGCTAGCTTGCTTTTCATTTTATTTAGTTTGTTTTTTATTATTTTTATTTAGTATTATTGTTATTATTTTGCATGTTTTTCTCATATTGAGTCATGGACAATATGACAGCTTGAATTTGGTCATTTTTTGCACTAATGTTTTTCTTTTGCTAATAGGTACCATTATGACCTTTGTTACTTTATTAGTAAGGTATAAATCAATTTAAATGAAATTATTCATTCATCGCCGCCTATATCAAAATCGTAATTACATATTAAGTTTTCCTCATGTTTCCTTGCAGTTCATTACATCTTTTACTTTATTTCAAAATTATTTCAATATTTATATCAAAATCGTAATTCCATATTGTGTTTTTCTTATGTTTCCTTGCTATTATTACATCATTTACTTTATTACATCAATTTCATTGAGTCATCTACAAAAGCACGCATATCTTTAATAATTGTTTCACTTTCATTTAAGTAAGGTGAGTGTGTTAATGACCGTATGGTCACCTCACACTACTCAAATTATTTTATTTATTGTTTATTTATGTGTACAATATTGTATTTTGATGTGTGAAATAAAATTCATAGTTCATAGTTCCGTCTTTCTTTTAACTCTCTCTCTCTCTCTCCCCCTCTTTCTCTCTAAGAGAGGGGGGGAGAGAAAAATCAATAAATCAATGAAAAATGCATTACTTCTTTACATAGCAGGCAGCCCATCACGCAGTCAGCTAGCCTCTTTCCTCAGGAAAAACAATAAAATTTTACTTACAAGAAAACTGAACAGGCATTTGCAAGTACATATTACAAACTTATTGCTACAATTTTTTTCCTTTTCATGAAATGTTTTCAGTTTTTTTAGACTAATAATTGCTTTTAATTGAGATATACTTCTTTTATTAAAAACGCAAAAGTGATTTTGGCTTATCAAAATTGCACGTATGCCAACACTACTGGTGAACTTAATAATATTATTATTACAGTCAATGCGGCGCTCCAAATTTTTCACTGAATGGCCGTTTGATGCCGCCAGCATAGCCGCTAATCGCAAAAAGGAAATACGTAACATTAGGCGTCTTTCGTCACTTCCTCTTTATACACTTTGTTAAATTCAGTCAATGCGGTGAATCAACGTTGTCGGTGCTATTCTGTTAAAAGCTTGTGAAGATTTTGGGCATTGCTATGCTTCGTTTTCACAGGTACCAAGAACGTGTGAGTAAAGTTCTACAGACAAAAATAGCAATATTGGGGAATTTGTTAATGTTGTATATTTGTTGTAAGCGTTGGCATACATTATATATATGTGGGCCCAAGTTCCTACCATATAATCTACTACTCTAGCATTTACTTCAATTTTTTCCCATTTACATCCATTATCCTGTTAATAAAGTGTTATTTTAAGTGTTGTTGTGGATTATGGATGTAACTGGAAAAAGTGAAATAAATGCTGGAGCAGTAAATTATATAGCAGGAATGTGTGCATGCATGACACAAACATACTTATATTTAGATCCTACCTACGGTGTCTACACGGCTACAACTGTCCACCACATCTACATGCGGCTGCTTATCACCACACGTGTTGGTTACAACTGTTCCAATTTCGTTCAAACAAAATTTTTTGTTCCCATGTGTCTAATATGGTTTCCTATACGAATGCTGAGCTAGAACTCGTTGACGAAATAAGATTGCGAATGTTTTGCTGAATCTCAAAGTCGATTCCTCACCTGGACCCGACGCTATTTCAAACTTAGGTCTTTCTAAATGTTGCTTTGCTCTCACTGAGCTGCTCTCACAGCTATTCACTAATTCATTTCAAGAGTCTGTGATGCTCATTGGTCAGTATCAAGTGTACGTCCTATACACAAGAAAGGTTCGTTCCTTAGCTCTGCAAATTTCAGACCAATCAGCTTGACTTCTTCTTGTTGCAAGATCATGACAAAACCATTAATCAAAACATATATATGGATTTTGCCCATGCTAATGGTCTTATCTCACCATCACAATATGGCTTTAGAAGTAAAAGATCAGCAACACTTCAACTCCTAGACTGGATGAATGAGCTAGCCCAGCATCTAGATAATGGATTGCCTGTTGATGCTGTAATTTTACATCTTTGCAAGGCTGTTGTCAGCGGTGTAACGCCCATTGGACAAGGCTGGACAAATGCCAGGGGCTCCGGAGGTCTAGGGGCCCCCAAGCCTGACTCTAAAAACATTCAAATTTACAGACAGGAAAATGCGTATTTATTTGGCATTAAATTGCCTACTAATTTTGGCAACCAACTGGGAACTGACTTCCATTCCGAAGGGTTGCCAGTTGCCACTCTCAGGGACTTTCCCCTGGATCTAGGGATCTGGACTGGGGCCCCTCCAAGGTCTAGGGGCCCCAAGCCTAACAAATGCACCTTACAAACATTAATTTGGTACAAAAACGCCTAATAATTCTGGCAACCAACAGAGAGCTGACTTCGATTCTACAGGGTTGCGATTCTTAATGGTTTGCCATTCACGAATCTTGGGATTAGATGATAGTTAAGAAGGTTTCGCTTTGCCATTGTAGGACAATTTTATTTGAAAGAACTCTAGAGTAAATTCTGACTTCACTTTACTAAAATAAAAAAGCTGGCTGTTATGCTCTGGATTTCTGATTTTATAAGTAATAAAATGAGTAATTTTGTATTAAATTATATTTTCATATTCTGACTTCAAGATCCTGAAGCAGCATTCCAAGTTCACACATTCTTTCCCATCATTGATACAGCTCTATCACAGTTTCCATGGGCAACGACTTGTATGTGATGTGTTCAGCTTCCTTCTATCTGCAAACCTTTGGAGATTCAGAGTTTGAGCTAGCTGTGAATAAACTGCAAGAAACTTACAAGAGTGATGTAGGGGTTGACTTTTCCTCTGAGATATGCTCATTCAGATGTGAATTCAAAGGTGAGCTCGAATCACAGAGCTCTGTGTTGGATATTTTTAAACTTTTAGTGAGTTTCCATATGGCAGCATCTGTTCCGGAATTGGGTCGATATGGGGCCTTTCATTCAATTTGTCCAAGGGCCCCAGCCTAGTTGTTACGCCACTGGCTGATGTTGCCCGACTAAATCTTTGTGGCACTAAGGGACGCTGCTTGGAGTGGATTAGAGCATTCTTGATCAACCGTTTGCAGTCAGACTTGAATACGCCTGTCAAGTTTGGTTGCCTCATCAATGAGATTGGTTGTCCAGCATCGTGCATCCTTTGTTATAAATGTGTATTTTGGACTACAGTTGTGAGATTTATTAAAGATTTGTCTTTTTTCAAGATCAGGTAAGGCAAAGACTGTGATGGACACTATCCGCACTAGCACCTTACTCTTTTATGTGAATGGGCAGAAGGTAAGTTCTTGAATTAAGTTTTTCAAGGTTGAGTGGGCATCTCTAACATTGCAAAGCTGAAATATTTATTGGTTCCAGTTAGGACTGCCAGATGTCTCATTTTTCCAAGATTATCCTGATTTTTAGACTAAACTTTAGACTACTTTCATTTTAGACTGCTTTCCTATGCTCCCCTTGATCAGGTTTTTACATCATGTCACTAATTAAATGAAGGTGATTACGGTACAGTAATCCCCTAAATTATGCTTAACAGTAACAAAACTATTTTCAAACTTATAGATTTTTGTCATCGACATTAAAAAATGCAAGCATCTTGAATAGATATTATGTTTTAGCCGATGTAGCAGGCCAAATTAACCACCTCACCTGTCAGAGAATCTATTTATTATTATTTTAGACTAGGCTGGTTTATACCCGGTGCCGGAAGTATAGTTTTTGTCAGGACAGTGTACTGTAGAGCATTCTTGAATAAAAAATGGCAAAACAAAACCGTATACATGTAATAAAATATAAAGATAACGTTTCTGTCCATGTGCATACCATTTTAAAAATTAGAATGATTTAAATTAGAAAATCACCCATTATGAAATTATACTATATTTAAAACCCTCAATTTTACTATTTAAAGTTAGCTTATAGAATGTATATATTATGCTTCCTTAATCAAACGATGAAATTTTGATTGAGTAGCGTCGGTGACAATAAAATCTTCATATCACATTAAACTGTTGCAGTTTTTACGTTGTTCAATCGACAGCAAGCTATTAGTATTTAAATGTTCCCTTGCATGACAGCTTAAATTTCTTTTAGTCTGCCGTATGTAAGAATTGCTACAACTATGGCAGAAAAAGTTATGAATTACATTGGCAGGACCAATAGCACGTGTATATCCAAATTTTTGACAGATTTGATAAAACCATAAACTTCTTCCTTCTTCTGAAAATTTTTATCAGATGGCCTACTTCTTGCAATATAGTCAACAAATTTTCAAGATCATGTATATCAGCATCCTTGTTATAATATCTATTCTTACGTACGTCAGATTTCCTTATTTGTCACATTGTAAATGACCCAAGAAATTTACCATTATGTATTATTTTTGTAAATAATGGTGGTTTGTATTTGCGTCTTCAAGACATCTTGAGAAAGATATCTTGTCTGCCCTAGACCGTAATGTATAAGTTTTCATGTCATAGTTGTGGCAAATCCTGCGTAGGGCAAGCTAAGGGAAATCTAAGCTTCAGGCAATGAAACTTTTGAATGCTAGTAGCTTGCTGTCGATTGAGCAGCCTCAAAACTGCAACAGCGTAGTGTGATATGTAGATTTTATTGCCATTACTCAATCAAATTCTGATCGTTTGTTTAAGAGAGCGTATTATATAAATTTGGGCTACTGCATCAGGGATTGTATTAAATGACTAAATAATGCACTAAATATGACATAGTAGCAAATATCATAGTTCAGAGACTTTTTTGCTAATTATTTTTTTACCAAATTATCTCCGAGAAATTAATAGAAATTTGTGAGAAGTTTAAAAATAATTCGGTGATTATTAATACGTCAGAATTGTGCATGTAATAACGATATATTTGTAGATCGAAGATAACAATGTGGATCCAGCTCAAAATTTACTCTTTTATCTTAGATGTAAATGTATCCTTGAAAAATAACATAGTTTCCAACAAAGGAGTGGCAGCATCAGCACCATCGCTGGTGATGCAAGGCAATGAGAACAGCCATAATAATAAGAACAGTAGCATCAACAGTGAAAACTGCACCGTCATTGTCACTATTGTCAAAGCTCTTACCAAGTGTGTTACCAAGTTTTCATCTCTCTCTCTCTCTCTCTCTCCCTCTCTCTCCCTCTCTCTCCCTCTCTCCCCCCCTCTCTCTCTCCCTCTCTCTCTCTCTCTCTCCCCCCTCTCTCTCTGTCTCTCCCTCTCCTCCCCCCCTCTCTCTCTCTCTCTCTCTCTCTCTCTCTCTCTCTCTCTCTCTCTCTCTTTCTCTCCCCCCTCTCTCTCTCTGTCTCTCTCTCTCTCTGTCTCTCACTCTCCCTCTCCCCCCTCTCTCTCTCTCTCTCTCTCTCTCTCTCTCTCTCTCTCAATTGAATAATTCTTTTCTTTTACCATCTTTTTTGCTCTGTTTTGGTTTTATCTTTTGTTCTTCTGCTTCTTTGCAAACTCGCATGTTTGGAGCCTCAGTGCAATACGTTAGTATTTGCACATGACACTAAAGTACTAGTTCTTTATTCTAGCATAATTTAGTAGTCCAGTTTTGACATTACTAAGCGCTTCCTTATTTGAGTGCAAGTAGAATGATGAGTGCTTAGCTATTTCGGAAGCAGAAGGAGTTTTTATAATTTTTGCTTATATTTCCTGTAAAATTTAACTATCTGTAGGCAATTTAATGAGTGATAGCTATTTTGTTAGTATTCCTATATGTACCTCAGTACAACTCCGAGGAACAAAAGAAGGATGTGGTACTGGAGGCTGTGGAGCATGTACTGTCATGTTGTCCTGGTGCGAACATGGATCAGCTAAGAGAATTCGTCACTGTGCTATCAATGCTTGTCTTACTCCAATATGTTTAGTACATGGCAAGGCAGTGACTACCGTAGAGGGAATAGGAAGTACTAAAACTGCTCTGCATCCTGTGCAGGTAATACAGTGCAAGCAATACTTTCGTTTGCAAAAGCATCTTATGCATTAGAGTTTTGATGATGAGAAGTTTGAAAGCTTTTGACTAATTAGTTTGGCATCCGCTTTATATTACTTTGCAATTTTTTAGGGTTATTAAAATTTGTGTATTGTTAATTTGTATTTCTAGCCATAAAAAAGTAACTCCGTGCATTCCAAAATGTCATCTAAACACAGAAAAAACGATATAAATAAATTACATCACACCACAAAATGGAATGACGGAATGATTGCTGCAGTAGACACTTACTATCTATCAGTTAAACATATGTATTGTACAGGTATTGAAGCTGACTGCAAAAATTTACATCTATGGTAATTTTGTTCCCCTTATAAAATCTTGCATTTGCCACAACTATATTGTGGCCTAAATTAAGAGTATGGTTTGCCAATTTAAAATCTGAGGAATAATTAAGTGCATTTTTTGAATATTCCTAAATTTTGCTCTTCAAAGACTGTCATAAGTTATTCGTTTTCACACAACACGTTTGCAACAGTTTTTACTAACAACAATACTGCGAGTAGGCCTACATTTAACGTAGTCAGTTTTATTTTACTGTTTATTTTATAATTGTCATTAGATATTAATGCTTCAAATGATGTCTGTTTATATATAAGCGTAAATGTTTTGTTCCAGTCCTGTAAAAATAAAAAAAGTAATGGATAAATAATAAAAATTATGAAGTGAGGAAAAAGTAGTGCTTTGTTGTGAAATGATACAATGAATGAAGCTCACATATGGGATGTTATAAAAAGATAGGAAGGTCATTATTTGCATAAACGTTTGATGTAATATTATGCATGAGCATACACAAACCGAGGTACCCAGGTTGCTTTGCTAATACTGTGAGGATAGGTACTGCGAGAAACTTAATGCTTAATGGTATTTTGTAAAAAAATAGATTTTTAGCTTGTTTAATTGGGTTGTGGATTTCTTATTTAATGGCCCACTGGAAAAAAAATCGTGCACTAAATTTTCTGGTTGAGAACTTGCAACTTAAGGAGCTTTTTACAATTATTCCGCTTTAACACTTCCGAAATAGTTTTCAGTTCCTGATTATGAACTTGATCAGACTTGAGTAAAGTCAAAGCTCTGCAAATAACTGAAGAGACTACGTTTCTATATCACTGAATAGAATGTCATGACGAAAAATCTAAATGCTGATGAGTATGTGTAGGTTTGCAATATACCATGCTGTTAATTTAAACCATAATATAGATAAGGCAAATGTAAAAATTTCACACAGGGATCAAAATTACTAGAAATGTAAATTTTTGAAACCATTTGCAACCAATTGCAATACAAATTCCAGTAATAATTGCTTTTCAATGTGTGAGAATACAAATGTCTAATTGATAGGTAGTAATTGATGTATTTTTGATCTACCTTAGCAAGCATAATGCTATTCCATTCTGCTGTGTGAAGCAATATATTTATTTTGCTTTTATAGTGTTTAAATGACATTCTGGAATTCTATGTGATCAACTTTATGTAACCTGATGAAGGCGGCAGTGGTTTTAAAAACCTTCAGTTTAAACTTTGTTTTTAACAACTCATAGGATGACATTTCACCACCAATAACAATAGTTTGAATTTCAGTTTCTGTTTAACAAACAATGGTGCTGTTTTTGAAGTGCATATTGTTTAGTTAACAATTTATTGTAATATTTTGGTGCAACTGTATACTTTATGCACTTTAACATCGATTTTTTGTCTAAAGGTAAATTTACTTATAGGAACGGATAGCAAAAGCTCATGGTACACAATGTGGATTCTGTACGCCAGGTTTTGTAATGTCAATGTACGCCTTATTGCGAAACAATCCACAACCATCCATGGAAAAGTTTCTTGCTAATTTCCAAGGAAATCTTTGTCGATGCACAGGCTATAGACCAATTCTCGATGGGTTGAAGACATTTACAAAAGAATTTCAATGTTGCCAAGCTGGCCAGGCTGGTTGCTGTGGAGACTTTACTGCTGAAAACTGTGTTGGGGTACCATAGAACTGTTAAAATTTTAACATAGTTTTCATCAGTTCATAACACAGTTTTATGCTTTTGCTAGACATTTTGCAGTATTGATGGTCTTGTTATATTAACAAAAGCCTCATTTAGTCTTTTAATTTTACAATTCTTGTATGTCAACTCCATAAAATCAGTGGCTTCCTCCAAATCAATACCTTTTTGTGTACTGATTGGTTTAAAGTAATTTTTTAAACGTGACAAAAATATTTTGTATAGGTTGAATCAGGTCTGGCTAAAGTCAATTACTCACCATATGATCCAACTCAGGAACCAATATTTCCACCGGAACTGCAAGTAAGTTTTGAAAATCTATTGCCAAATTTTGTTGTGTAGTGTATTGCCGTTTTGATTTTATGTACCATGTTTTGACAGTAATCTAGCTGAGCAACTCGCCAAACTTATGTCCAACAAAGTTTTAAACATGTGTACTATCTCTAAAAACTAGGTTTTGTAAATAATTGCAGCACAAACTGTTGATAATCACGGTAAAAAATTGTTTACTCAGTAGCCCGTTTTGGTTAGACATCAGTGTGCAATAACTCTGCCTAATATAGCAGCAATTCGTTTAAAAAACACATAATATTTACTTTTCTGCATACTTCACTTTTAAGACAGTACTAAAGACGAAATATGATTAGTGTTAAAATTTACTGATAATCATATCATATTTAGAAACTCAGGCAAAAATAAATTGTATTACTTTGGCATGCCCAGTGGCATCTCTAGCACATATAATTATGTACACACTTATAGGGTAAAACACAAATAAAATGTTTTTCTCTCTAGTTGCATCAGACTAAGCACATTAGAGATGATCCCAAAAATAATCTTGTAATATACCAAGTAATCAGACAATCAATTTACTTATTAAACTCTAGCTATATGGAAATTAAGACTTATGGTATTCCATTGTGCTGTATAAACAATAGTGTGTTGAATACTCCTACAAATCAAATCTGTGATATTACAAGTAAACTGATAACCTTTTGGATTAACGCATGCCCGGTAATTAAAGGTAATAATTGAACCTGTCTGGCTAAATTCATGAAAATTATATATATTAGCCTATGTTGGGAGCTTACTGCACAATTTTCAAGCATTTTTACAATAATCATGATTGTTTTATTATTGCTATTGTAGCTCACGAAAATATTTCAGATAAAGCCGGATTAGCTTATTTGAGCCAGTAATTTCTCAAGCACACTTTATTTGGACTTGAACAACTCATGACTTTTGTTCAAAAATGTGGAAAAGGCTGTAATTTTTGTGGTTATCCATGTCTAGTACTTAACCACAGAGCCAGAAGAACAGCTGTGTATTTCAGTTTTCTTTTCTTTTCAAACCTTATATTCAGTCAGTGATATATGTGGTCTGCTTCAAAGACATGGTGGAGGGGGGCATGGCCTCCCCAGACATAGATTCGGGAGGAACAAGAATACCAGAGGAAGAGAGAGAGAGGGTGAGGGGGGAAAATGGAGAAGGTGAAAGAATAATTTCAGTGTAGACCTTTTAACTTAGTCAATCATTAACTAGACGCAGAGTAAAAATACAAATTTAAATTTTTTTCGTTATTTGATTACTGTCAAGTGGGTGATATTCATTTGGAGGGTCATTTCCGTATAGTCTTTGATGTCTTTGATAATACCATAAAAGTTGTGTCTCTTACCAATTAAAATCATTAAATGCATATAGCCAACTAGGATTGGGGAAAAAACTTCAGAAATGGTACAACAAAGAACTGAGTGTCTAGAAAATATTACCGAAAAAGGATTTCCGTGGTCTGCTGTATCGCCCAATAATGAGGCTGAGATGATGTTGGCTATAGCAAGAAAGCCAATTTTGTGCTTCTGATTGAGTTTTCTTTATTTTATTAAACATAATTGTAGCATCAATTGAAGTCTCGATTAGTGATTCACTACTCTAGACAAGAGAGATGCATAAAGTTTAAAATTCTTTCTGACAATATATGTTTCATAAACAACCCCTGGCTCAGTAAATTTTGTTATTTTTTTATTTGGAAAATCCAATGTTTCTACTGCATACTCTCTGTGAACTTCTGGAAATATATAAAGATTTAAAATTCATAACAAAACAAAAACATGACAAAATGACAAAACTACGTGTATGTACGGATACAATAATCATTGAGAAAAAACAAAATGTAATTGATCATTAATGATTTTTAGACATCAAAATGTTCTGTAGAGTAAAACCTTGATTTTGATTTAAAGTCAAGTTAGATTTTTTTTATAATTAGGGCATATTCAACTATAATGTCTTTTAGTGATTTTTGTGTATGGATATAAGTTGTTTCTGCTCGATTGAAATCAAAACTGTGATTAATTTCTCTGACACGGATAACCAAACACTTTCTGAGTTTTGTTGGCATATCTCTTCCTTATGCTGTCTAATATGTATTTTTAAATTTCTACTGGCTTCCCCAAAATAAACTTGGTCACAAGTTTTGTAAGCAATTTTACAAAATACCACGTTTTTAAATTATAAGAGTTATTGTGTGACAAGACAGAAGTTTATTTTGTAAACAAGTACCAAAGGCAACAATGATGTTCTTAAAATTTCGAGAAAGCATATTTGTAAACCAGACTGGCATCCGTTGCATAAAAGTGCAGGTGTACCTTTCTAAACAAGTACGAAAGGCAACAATGATGTTCTTAAAATTTCGAGAAAGCATTTTAACATGAAAAATTGTTATTTAACTGAGCAAAATGTTTATTTCTAGCCTTACTCAACGCTTTTCTGAAAACGTGTTCCAGAAAAGCTAACTTTTTCAACATAATAAAAATATGACTGGTCTCTTTTGTCTGTCTTGCTGAGCCAAAGGAACAGTAGTAGGTTTCACTTCTTTTCCTTTTGAACCAGACAGTATACTTGACCTGCTCAGACTTTCAGACTTAAAACATTCATCGATAAGGTGCAGGATACAAACTTTGTCAAATTCCTTTGGTTTCCAGTTCTTGTCGGTCGATCGTACGTAGGAGTCCACTTTTACAATTTTATCCTTCAAAAAGTTTAAAAATGGTCACTCTTTGTCAGAAGCATTTGGGCAGTGCAAGGCAACCTGGAAGTGTGACTTTTAAAATGTCAGGAATGATCAGAAAACAGAAAATTTTACCATGCTGCAATAGTAAAGTACAGTGGCCGCCGCTTATTATGGACACGGTTATTGTGGACAGCCGGTTATTGTGGACAACTCGCGAGGGACGGAATTTTCCCCTAATAAAATCCGCCGGTTAATATGGACAACCGCCGCTTAATATGGACAGCGAACATTCTTGATTGAAAAGAGCTTCCCGCTCTGCTGCCTGTGTGAGTCATTGCATCAGTCAGTTCGCCGTTTGCCGTAGCCTTGAGAGCTTCGAAACTGTGATAACTTCCTTCCGTTCAAGGTTGAGAGAAAAGTTTCCTGCCAAACAAACTCGTCTGACTTCTTTTTTTCAATAAAACAGGAGACGAGTTGATACAGACAGTTTTTTGCCTTTTTTAATGAAGGGGAAGGGTCTTCATGGGTCACTTCGCTTAATATGGACAGCCGCTTAATATGGACATACACTGCTGGCCCGAGGTGTCCACAATAAGCGGCGGCCACTGTAGTGCAGTGTGAATTACCAATGATGTCACACTAAAACTTTCCACTGTACCTCTTTATTAACATTTTTTCACACATAGTGTATTGAAGTAGGTGTGGATAAAGCTGTCATTTGAGATTAACATTAAAAATCCTTCAGCACCGTTCTTTTCCATTCAATTATAATTATAGCTTTCCAGATTGTTTTGTAAGACATATTAGTTAATTTGGTGTTGTTATTTGTTATTATTGTTTCATTACTCTTGATAAATTATTCTGTTTTTTACGAAACACAGTGTTTGCTTTATTTGTTTCAGCTACGACCTTCAGAATGTGAAACACTTTTATTTCAAGGCAATCTCTTGACCTGGTATCAGCCTGCAAATTTGAGCGAAGCTGTTAAAATAAAGAGAAACAGTTCAAACGCTGTGTTGATTGCCGGGAGTACCAATATTGGTAAATATAGGAACATATTTTAGTCCGAAATAATGAGTTGAAATTATTTATGTTTCTGTTTTCATTTTAATGTTGCTTACTGTTCTGGCTGTTTGTTTTTGCAGGATTTTATATAAGAAGTTTATCCACTCCATTAGCTGTTATATCAATTGGGCATCTATTGGAATTACAAAAGATTGAATGGACAGATTCTGGAGTAAATATTGGTGCTGCTGTTACAATGACAACGTTGGAAACTGTTCTTAATTCTGCTGTAGAATATTACTCTGGTATTTTTATGTGTTTGCACTTAACACAGCTGAGGGGAATGGCTTAGAGCCTGAGTTAAACAACACTGTGCTTGATTTGTAAATGAATGTTCTGAAAAGTTGCTTCTGGATGGTTTCATTTGCCATATTACTTTTTGTATTGTTAATGATGGATATACATTTACTTGTTGCAAAGACACTTCTGCAATTTCAGTATTTCATCTTAGAGAACTTCATAGAAAATGAGACAAGTTCCAGTCCTGTCACAGTCATCAAAATAATGAACAGACCTTGCCACTGAGTGCTGGCTACTTGCTTGCGCTGTGTCGAATCGTCCTAAGAAACTCGATAACGATTTTGCTTCTGTTTTAGTCTGCTTTGTAGTTTGACTACTGCATCATGTTTTAGCTGTGCAGTTAATTCTATGTTATTTTTCAGCTGATAAAGTGAAGTTATTTAAAGCGGCATTGGACATCTTGAACTGGTTTGCTGGGCCACAGATCAGAAATGTTGCGGTATGTAAGCAAGCTAGTTTATTACTGTATAGATTAGTATACAGTCAAACAAATAAAATTAATGATATGCTAAGGGTAATTTGTCACATACATAATCAAAGTCATATTCATTTATAATCACATAACTGTTGAGCTAATGTTTAAACATTTTTTCTGGGTAGGACCATGGAAAAACTTTTGTAAACACTTTCATACTTACACTTTATATCAATAATGGTTGAATGTATGATTTCAATGTAGAAGTTGCCTAATTACTGCAACACAGCATTGTATATAAACTGTCTGGCAAAAATTACTTTGCCTTCTAATTAGCTGATGTATTATCATATGCAATCCTGCGCTGACACTATGTAGTAAGTTCGTATAATGTTGCCATTTCACTATAAAGGTGTCAAATGTTTGCACTTTAGTTGAGTGTGAGTGTGAGTGAGTGTGTTTTTCATTTTTGCAGACTTTAGGTGGCAGCATTGCCTCCGCCACTTCACAAGCAGATTTGAATCCATTATGGCTGGTAGGGGGCGTTAGCATTACTGTCTTGTCATCTGGTGCAGTTACTAGGCGTGTTGTCATTGATGAAAAGTTCTTCGTTGGAAAAGGGAAGACAGTCCTAAATTCGGATGAGATCATTACATCGGTTTTTCTGCCTATTTCTTCTGATGTATAATTATTAGTATAAACATTTTAAATTTAAAAGCAAATGAGAGCAGATGCAGCATATCCAGATTTGCTTTTTTATATACACTGCAAAAATGAGACAATTTTTGAGTTTTACTCAGTCACATTGAAAAATAAACTTTTCTTGAGTAATAACTTTTGTCATCAGGTGAATTTAACAGATATAATTTTTTATCACAAGCAGAAATAGAAAATAGCACTGGTGATAACACTTACATTTCTGTATTCCACTAGAGTTGCACCTGAACTTATTACAAGAAGTCTTTACAAGTGCAAATGAACTTAGCCATTAGGAATAGCATAATTAAAAAGTTGTATGCCAATATTGAACATGCCAAGTTTTGAACTTTTATGTTGCTTATTTCAGTATGATCATATTGTTGCCTACAAACAGTCGAATAGAAGGGAGTTTGATACAGCTGTTGTTGTATGTGCCTTCAGAGTGCTTTTGGATCAGCCAAATAAAGGAATAAAAAATTTTCAAGCCTGCTATGGTGGCATTGGACCAACCACAGTGGCTGCAAGGACGACTGCAGAATCACTCATTGGAAGGTGTGTTTAGGGGAGCAGCCACTAAGAGACTCAAATTATCTGACCTTGTGAACAAGTTGCAGGAGCTCCTTCACTTTTTTGTGAACTTAGGCACTTAGCAATTATTAGGAAAGCAACTTGAACTTGAACTTTGTCAAAACTCTATTGTGAACTTGAAGTGAAGGAAGGTTCGTTCTGGCTAGGAGAAACTTGTACTTGCACTATGTTCATTTGTTCCCAAAAAACTTGGAACTTGGACAAGTTCATCTTCTAGTGGAACTGGCCGATCACTGGAAATATCATTGTTAGTGTTTTAGATAGTGGAAGTCTAACCGACATTTGTGCAATATATAATTTTTCATTATTTGATTTGTTTTATATAATACGCATCATATGGTTCAAAAGAATCTTATTCCCATCTTGTACTGGTTGTATTGTAACGTTAATTATTGTGGTCATGGCAGCTGATACTGGAGCCTTAAAATACTGATAAGCCTTTTCACAGTAACAGCATGGATATAGTTAAATTTTTCTGTGTTATACTTTGCCAAATGTATCCTGTTCTTGAAAATTTCTCTTTGTAAGTTATAATTAACTAGGCTTATTTAGTCGCTGTACCTGTGATGATTTAGCATATTGCGTTAATCTAAACCGTATTTTGTGCAGAATATGGAATGATGAAATGTTGCAAGCTGCATGTAACTCTCTCAAAATTGAACTAAAGATACCAGCTAACGACCCTGATGGGATGGTTGACTACAGGAATCTTCTAGTAACAAGTCTATTTTACAAGTTCTACATGCAGGTTTTACAAGAGGTTGGCATTTCTACAGCAGATCATATTCAAATTATGTGATTCTTTTTTTTGTATGATTGTAATAATTGTATTTTGAGTTTTAAATTAGTTAGTTTTAAATTACTAGAATCAACGTTTTTAGTTATCTGTCATATTATTTAAATAAGTTTGTAAAATGATAGAACAAATCCAAAACTACTGAAGATTTGAAACGGAACTTGACTATAAGATATGAAATATGTAAACGTCGGGACTGAGCCCAGGTTTGAACCACCAACTTGTCCAGTGTTGAGTGAGTTGCTGTTAAATGCCATGATCAATAGGCTACATGATGTATTTTGATCATGACAGGCCTTAGTACCATTTTAATGGTTTACTAAACAATCTAATATTTTGAGTGAACTAACACTTGAAATTGTTAGGTAGAGATTACTGTAGGTTTTAGGCAAGCAGAATCTTAAAACAATCTGCCATTTATGTGAACAAGTGCAACAGATATTCCCCACAAATACTAATCACTGGTATGCCAACTGGTAATGGCATGTCAGCACCACTTTTGTATGATATGTCTATACCATGTCTAATATCAGTCGAAATTGTAATGCACTAAACCCCGGATAGCAAGGGCCAAAGAATCTACCCAAGTTGCCCAATAAACCGAGTTCAGTTAATACTCATGTTTGTGCACTCGTTTCCCGATGGATGCACTCTGTAGCTTGCAGTTATTTAGTATAAAACAGGTGCCTGGTTATTAAAACAAGAGCCTGCCAAAGGTAACTTAGTTTGTTTTAAAATGATTAATTGTTGACATACCCCATTTGTTTTGAGTAATCTATTTAGAAAATGCCTAGCACTAAAGCAGTTAAACACTACTGCAGTGCAACTCAAGAGGAAACAGATCAAGATCAAGCAATCAGCAGTGAAACTTTATATGCAAGGTTTAGACATTGTATGCGTACATAAAAGCACCGTCTGTATTTATTGAGAAAGTCTGTATATATTATGCCTGTAAAATATAACGGAGTCAGTGATATACCGAGTTTTGCAGTTGCTTTAAACATTAAGATATATAGAAACAAATCCATTCTACTGAATCTATCCGAGACAAATGATATTCCAATTGACACCGAACGGAATTACGGGAATTGTGCTGTGTGCGGAGTTTACTGTGTGTAAAAGTTAAATTTCAATAATATTACAACATGGTATTCTGTTTAGACAAGTGCATTGCATGCAACTGGCAAAGTTGAGCGAGAAATGCCTAAGACCTCACAAGTGTTTGAAGTTGTAAAATCCAGTCAGCCAGAACAGGATCCTCTAGGACGTCCTTTGGTTCATTCTTCTGCATTAGAACATGCAACGGGAGAGGCTGTATACTGTGATGATACAAGGCTACTTGAAGGTATGAAGACCAACCTCAGAAGATTCGCTTTTGTCACTCAGTACTGAGAAATACTCAGCACATGCATAACTTAAATGCATGCAACACCCTGTCAGCTTGTTTGTAATTTCAGTAACCTAATTAACCTTCGGTTTTCAACTAAACTGATTAACACCAGAACAGCCACTGAGATTATAGTAATCAAAATACATGAATGCATATACATATATATATACATATCTGTCTATATGTATGTAGAATAGATAGATAAGTAGGTAGGTAGGTCAGTCGGTCAGTCAGAGAGGAGAGGCAGAGCACTTCATATCCTGTGTGAAAGTCCTAGGTGCTCATCTGCTCTAACTTTGTAGTGACGGGTAGTTTTGAGTTTAGTAGATAACACTACTGCTATCACATGTAAACTGATACATAGTTTACTGTTAGAAAACAAAAATACTGGCTTATATTACACTACATAACATCTACATTAGTTGTTATATGACAAGATACAGTATTAATATACCAAGTTTTACTAAGCTTCCTATTTACATTTATGAAATGCCATTTCTAGATTACATATTTTATTTTAGGTGAATTACATCTAGGAGTAGTTATCTCTCAAAGGGCTCATGCACAGATAAAATCAGTTGACGTCAGTGCAGCATTAGCTACACCTGGTGTTGTGACATTTATTGATTGCCGAGACATTCCTGGCAAAAATCTTGCTCAGAATAACTTTGATCAGCCCTTATTTGCGGAAGACGAGGTCCAATACGCAGGGGAGTTAATTGGGGGAATCATAGCAGAGACTAGGGAGGTGTCTCAGAAAGCTGCTAGATTGGTCAAGGTTGAATATGTGGACTTACCTGTCATTGTAACTATTGAGGTGAATAATATTAACTGTGATTAGTTTGTTATTCGGTTGACCTTTTGTGTGAAAGAAGAATGAATGTGGTAGAATTTTTATCTAATAAAGAGCTTGGATTATCTTTCTTATGAATGCAGCAACTAGTGCAGTCTCATTTCACAGGCATCTTCATTATCGTCCTACACTTATTTTACCCTACTAAGGGCTTTTAGGGGACTAAAATAAATCAAGTATGACAATATTCACCAAAAAACAGTTATATGAAAGTTACACAGGTTATACGTTAGTTATCAGTTATAAACATTTCAATAAAACTTACCAGAGTTCTACATTTTTGCAAAAAGTTGAACATTTACACAGAATTAATTTAAACCTTTATATTATGATAGTAAGTATCTATCTAGTATCTAAGTATCTTTTTTATTAATCACCTTTTTACACGAAAAACACAGTGCATGGAACGATAATATGATACAAAGTGACAAAATTATTAAATGATTAAATTATCTGAGTTATGATATTCAAGTGATTGGTGAAAAGGTGACGAGGAACTAAAAGTTATCAAAGTCAACCACCCTGTAAGTAATGTTGCTATTAGTAATTAATTATATGCGCAATTATCTTAACGAAATTTTCAGAATTAGGTGTGATAAATTCAGCATAAAGTTTACATATGGAGCATAATTTGCTTAAGTAAGTAAAGGAATGGTGAGTGTACTAAGAGTGAACTATGAGATTTCGGTTTAAATTTAAACATACATATCAAGTACATAAAAACACAATAAATACATATGTTGATATGCTAAGCAATGTACATAGAGACATGTAGATATTACACAGAGAAAATTGCCTTACCTCTCAACTTTCATATACATGTTGGTATTGCATATAACACATTTCCAATATGGCATCTCGATTGTCATGAGGTCGTCTCTATCTGCTCTAAAATTACATTATTATAATAGAACTGATGGCATACTAATGGCTGCATATATATATATATATATATGGCTACATACATATATTATATATATATAATTAGATGCACACATATATATATAGATAGCGATAGCAAGTCATAACTTACTGTATACATGCCTAAAGGAGGCGCAAGATCGTAGCCAGTCTAACCAACACTAAATTTAAGTCTATTTATGACCAATATAGTAGAATTCTGGTAAGTTTTTTTTAAATGTTTATAACTGATATAACTCTTGTATAACTGTGTTTTGGTGAATATTCTCTTATTTGATTTATTTAATGATCTCTGATGAAGTCCTTAGTAGGGTAAAATACATGTAGGATGATAATAAAGATTCTTATGGATATTGTTGTTTTCAGAACATTTGAGAAATGTTCTGCTTAAGCTTTATACAGTAATCATTTCATTTATGCAGGATGCTATCAAGGCGAATTCCTATTTTGAAGATCCGGGTTTTAAAGTTCATGTTGGAAATGTGGATGAAGCTTTAACCTGTTCAGAACATGTAATAGGTATTATATCATGGTGAAAGTAATTTTATTCAATAGTTCTGTGTTTTGTTTTTGTACTATGTCTGTAATTATGCTACACTACATATAGGGAGAGATTTTTTTAAGTATGTATAATATATAATATTGTGTAATTGATATATTATATTCAGTAAGCATTAAGCATAGGTTAGGTAGTACTAATCTATGTAGTTTGCTGTTTTAATGTGTTCACTTTTAATTTATTAGTTGGACCTTAGCTCCTGCACAGTAACTGACATGGTTCAGTATTTCTTGTCTTACATGTTTTTGTTTTTAGGATTATAATAGTATATAAATAATGTACTTTATCTATGTGTTTTACTGTGTGTAATTTTTGCAGAAGGAGAGTTCAAGACAGGTGGACAGCAACATTTTTATATGGAGACTCAGTCGGCTGTTTGCATTCCTCGAGGAGAAAAAATGGAGATGGATATTTTATCGGCTACTCAAAATGTAGAACTAGTGCAGGTATTAGCATTTTGCAGCGCTACTTGCCTGATTTATTAGTTCCATATTTCTATGCTAATGTCATTGTTAACTATATTTTAAATATTACAAAATTATCGTTAAAATGCAGTTGTAAAGTTCCTGAATTTTAGAAAACTATTTTCGTTTCACTTCTTTATGATAAAAGGAAGCAGTTTAAATTTCTGATTTCTTTGTTTTTTTAGGAACAATACTAATTTCTTTTTCAAATTCTTTTTCAAAGTCACACTTGAATTTTTTTTACAAACCCTAGTAACATTTATTGCTTGTGGTATCTTTCTTTTGATAACAATGGCAAGAGAGATGTTTTTACGTTACCTTGAAACTATTTTTTCAGTTATTTCATTGCTTGCTGTACCTTCTATGCCTTTTCTTTCTCTGACATCCCTTAAATTTAGATAAAAATGTTATATGTATTTGTAGTCAAGAAGTATAAAATGTTTTTGTCAATGTTGTTATGCTGTAACGCTTACCTTAAAGCAGCTGCATGTGTAACAAGTGACATTTTTGCACATTAAGAATTTATAATCATTTTTGTGTGTTAATGAAAATTAGCAGTATACAATAGCAATGTTTAATAGCAATTTATACTTTAAATTGTAACATACTACTAAAGTATCATTACCTCGTGCTTAATTATGCACAATTTAATTTATCTATATCTACTTTTGAATTTTCAGCAATAAAGCATAATTGTGCATTGTGAGCATTTAACTGTTGGGTTCATGCACGTCTTTTGTGGAGTGTATTATTTTTTATGATCTTTAGGATCGGCTGGATCTTGTTTGCACTTTTTCAGATGTTCCTAAGACACATGATGTTAAAACTGTATCCTTGCATGCTCCCGAGAAATAAGAAAGTTCTTTGAAATAGTGAAACTAGTGTAACATTAGAACACAGGTTTTTATGTATTGCAGATGAGTGTGGCAAATATTTTGGGGATACCTGGCAACAGAGTTGTTGCATACACCAAAAGACTTGGTGAGATACTTATATATTTATCTAGTTCTTATATTTTCATGTACAATGTTAAGAATTTTATTTTTGTGTTCTGGCTGCTCGTGGCATGTTTTTCAATGTGAGTATCAGTGTGTGATATTGTGACTTAATTACCATACCGCTGGACTAATTACCATTACCATTACCACCTAGCGGTGTGTATGGTGTATTAACAAAATTATAAGTTTCTAATAACATATAGTTGAAATGATTTGAAAGTTATTTCTTTGCATTTTAAGCCGAATTGTTTGTCTCAGCAACTTTGGGCTAATGTCATGTATATGTTATACTTGAAGGCAATGGAATAATTTATGAACTGACTTTGTGGTCTATCAGAATATGGAAACTTTGAAACTTGAGTGATTTTTGTTGTTGGAAAGAAGTTGGTAAGTGTTCATTTCTTTTTAGCATTTGTTCTAAATCATAAATTTTTGTTCCATAGGAGGTGGTTTCGGGGGTAAAGAAGGGGATCCCATGCTAACTGCTGGACCCTCTGCTGTAGCTGCTTTTCGGTAGGAATATGTTTTATTTTTCTGCCGCAAAATTTGGTTTGCACATTTGGTTTCATTGCTTTGTTTTTTCCTGTCTTAGTACTATAGAAGATAGCAATTTTTCATATAGTGTTTAAAAAATTTACTTTTCAAACTAACAAGTAATTTTTGTTTTTTCCAGGCTTGGGTGTCCAGTGAGATGTGTTTTTAGCAGGGCAGAAGATTTTTTAATAACAGGGGGACGACATGAATCATTGTTTAGATACAAGGTATAGCAGTTTTTCAGCAAAAATAATCCAGAAATATGAAAAACAGCATCTCATGTTCCATCTAATTTTACCCTTCTGATTAACATATTCTGAATTTTTATTATAGGTTGCATTTGATGGCAACGGAAAAATTCACGCATTGGATTTCTTTGTCTACCTGAATGCTGGATATGCATCTGTGCTTTCTCCAATAGTTTGTGTTAATTATTATACTAATATTACTAACATGTAGTTATAAAAATTTTAGTCGGTTAACTTTGGTTCTGAATATTTATGCATTCTTGAACTTTGTTCTCTGGTGGTTAACTGACATATATGTTTGGTTAACTATTACATATATTAAGTTGATATACGACTTATTTTTGGTTAACTTCACTTCACTAATCACAAGATCTTATTACTTTGCTACTGACTTTAAAATAACTTCCATAGGTTATAATTGTGTGCCATAATTTTTTTATTGTTGCAGCTATTCTGTCAATATATAGTTGGACACAGTGGCAGATTATAGCTGAAATTAGTGGGGGTGCTGCTTTAGAGAATTTTTGGCCATTGTTTTAGTACTGTGTAAAATGTACATACATGTAATTTTAATGTTATAGTTATATTTAAAGATCAGGTGTTGAACAGCCTCTTTTTTAACTGCAACTTTCTCATGGAGAGATAACTATGAAAAATTAAACTGTTGTAGTTCACTTACAACCTCAGACCTTATTCCTTGGGGATGCAAGGGGTCCATTATTAAATAATTTATGTTTTAAGCACACACGCTAAGTTTACACAGTGGCCAAACACCACGTTGCTTGGGTTTGAAGCAAATTGTATTTCCCAACTAAAGAAAAAATACTTATGATATTAAATATTGTCGATAATAATGAGTGAAAACAGGGGGTGCTACAGTACCACAGTACCTATACACGAGCCACCACTGGTTGGACAGAATAAAAGCTTGTGTTGGTCGCCTATTCAGCACTCTGCTGTTCTATTTTCATACATTTTTTTTCTGACAGTAGGATTATTCATTAACATTTATGCCATTTTCTTAAAAATTTTCATTGATTTACAAACATAGTGATGTCGAACTATTCTGTTATGATCACAAGTGTGGTGCTTTCTCTGCTGCGCAATAGTTTGAGTAGAGAGTTGATCTTTGTGGACACATCTCATGTCTTGACCTTATTACAGTTTCTATAAAGCTATTTTTACCTTTATTGTGCAACACAATTTTATTTATTTATTTTTTATACAGGGACTGAAGGAGTTGCTGTTGGCTACAGGTGGCTGTTATCGGGTTCCTAATGTACGTTTCAACAGTGCCATCTGTAAAACTAATATTGCAAGTGCAAATGCAATGCGAGGTTTCGGTCGGCCACAGGCTTCTCTGTTTATGGAAAACTGCGTTGTAAAGATAGCAGAGTACCTCCATATGGATGCATTACATGTATGTAAAATACTTTAATAGTTTCGTGATATTTGGTTTCTGATTAACAGCATAGCTGCGGTCCTTCAGTAGTGACTGTAAAAAAATTCTGATGGAAAATTTACAGTACACAATAGCTGTTTTGTAGGATAAATTTGATTTATTATTAGCTTCAATGCAGCATTAAAAGAGAACTTCAGAAATATAATTTGAATAGGTATCTATTAACTGGCTTGACTGTTTGTGTTTGCCATAGATTTTCAGACTTACAGTTGCAAAGTACAAATTTGGCAGATTTTCCATGTACATGCAAGGATTTTTTTCACAGTTTTAGAAGTAATTAGTATATAAATTGACTAATGTTATGACATTTCTTAAAAAGATGGATGTATTTTCAGGTGCGACAACTAAATTTGTTTCACTCTGGAGATGTGTTGTGGAATAATATGCCTGTAGATGATGATAACTGTCAGTTATGCATTGATGACTGCATAAAGTTAAGTCAGTATTCGAACAGACAGGAACAAGTTGCACAGTTTAACCGGTAATGATTATTTATTAAGTAGGTGAAAAATTAAGTTACTGTTAACCAGGTGCTGATTTCTGCTATTAGTTATTAAACACTGTATGAACAAACAGTTATAAGCACAGAAACCTGATAAAGTTTTTGACATGCCGTAAAATTACTAGAAAGTATGCTTTTATTATTTTTTTGTTTCATTTGTGTCAAAAATATAACTACAGAGTCTTGGGTAATACACAAAAGAGCCAGCCTCTTGGAATCTACATGTTTACCGAGTGCAAATGATCGTTTCGACATAAATGCCATTATCGATGCTAGAAATTAAACCAATTAATTGGTACATTTATTTATTTATTAACTTATTTATTATTTGTTTGGCACAAAAATAAATATATACATTTTATACATGAATGAAAGTAAGCAGTAAAATTGTATGGCCATAATCAATACGAAGGTTGTGCCTCCCATTGTATGCCATGGATGACAGCAAGGAAATAAATCCTCGAACAGATCACTGCCTGTCATCCATCCAGTAGTAGACACATAGAACTAAAATAAAAATTACAATGTAAAAGCTTACATAAATTAATTTACTTACTTAATGTAAGTACTTTAATTATTGTAATCTACTTAAAGTATCTACAAATACTATTAAATACTAAAAGTAAATAAACTATTTACGAGGCCAAAGGATTAAAATGCATGCTCTTGAATAATAAAATTAATAAAATGATGGATGACAGTTTACCTGAAATTACATGTTCTTAGGAAGCCAGGTGAAGCGAAAGTGGTTAGCAATTTATTGTGGGAAGACAGTACCGTTTTGTTTTCGCATGGATATATCATTTGGTTTAAAAGTAATGCAAGAAATCTGTTTCATCTAATTAAAAGGTTTTAAAGTGCACTTAAGCATTTAGTCATATCCTGTGCTATTATTTGTGCTAAAAATTAAAGAATTACTTCTGAAATTTGACACCCTAGGCAACTGCCTAATTTGCCTAGTGTTAGAAATGGCCCTGCTGATGTTACAAATGCTTATGTGTAAACACCAAAAATTTTTTTTTCTTAAAACAAGAAATCAAAAAAAGAAATACCAGAAAACAATTTGCGACACTATTGTTAAAATTGCAGCAAGTGTTCCTTGTATCAACCATTTTTACTGAAACTAGGCATAGACATTTCTTTCAACAATTCATATAGTTTCTTACTTCTTTAAGGGGTATTTGGTCACATATCTTAACAATTTTTTTAGTTTCTTTAAATTAAACAGCTCTGTGCAGCCATTGTGCACTCTTTGGATTCATTGTTCCGTAGTTCATAGGATTAAGTATTAAATTCTTTTTTTCTTGACAACAAATCTTTATAGATACTTTATTTTTTGTATGAAGGCCATGATGTAAAAAGCCTGATTTCTTTGTTGTTCTGCTGTCATATATTGAGTGCTTCAAAAATGTCGACCTGGCTATTTTTCAATTGATAATTAGCAGACATTGCTATTTCACACGGTCACTGACACTGTCATTTCAATTTTTTTCGGCCATAACTTAAACACTACTGAAACTACACTTACTTGTAACATTCACAACTGAAAGCTAATGAGTTGTGGTATCATAGAATGAAATTTCTGCCTTGTAGAGCACTTGCTTCTAATGTTATTGTACTTTAAATTTTAGCACATTTTTTCTAGTCTAAACTTTGATTGTAACATTACTTTGAAAGTTTGTTAGTTATGCACTTCATTTTTTGATTGTTTTACCTTGTGCTGTACTTTTGTGTTTTTACTTGACTAGTGTACAGCACAACTTTTCTGTTGTAGTGAGAATCGATGGCAGAAACGAGGTTTGCATTTACTCCCAGTAAAATTTGGCATTCCATTTGCTACTAAATTTCTTAACCAGGCAATGGCTGTTGTCCACGTTTACACAGATGGTTCAGTCATGCTAACATTTGGTGGAATTGAAATGGGTCAAGGACTGCATGTGAAAATGCTACAGGTGTGATTAGTTTCCACTATCTTTTCGAATATCTTTCTATTTCCTTCTGTTTACTTTCTTATTATACTAGTGAATTATCTTGAAACATTAAAATAAAATAAAATATAAAGATTTATTTTAAAAGTTTATTGTCTGAACAGTCCCATGCACTACTGTAATTAGTATTGTTAGCTGGGCAGTAATTTCTCCTAAACAGATTATCAATAATTACTATTGCGTGTTGTCAGCAAACAAATATACAATATGTTCATATAATTGTCATGCAAACGAAGACGTGCTATCGTGCCAAGATGGAAGATATCGAGGTTACGCTTACTAAGGCTCAACTTCGGTGGTTTGGGCATGTGGTCAGAATGAACGATAAGAGACCGACAAAGGCCCTTCTCCATGGAGAACTAACCAGTGGCTCTCGCAGTGTTGGTCGTCCTCTCCTTCGCTTCAAGGACAAGGTGAAGTTCTCTCTGAGGAAAGGTGGAAAGTTGGACAAGCTGCCTTTCGCAGTTCACGACCGTCCCGCATGGAGATCCCTAGTCAACAACTGTGCCGAAAAACTCGATGAAGAAAGACGGATGCTTGGATACGCAAGAAGGTTCAAGTCGTGGATAAGAGATGGTTTCATGGACATCTGACTCGCACTGATTTAGCCGTATCGGCTTCGACGTTGTACTGTACTGTCATATAATACCTACTTTGGGAAGAGTGATATTTGACATTGTAATGAGTTTAGCATTATAAAGGTGTATGCTATATGCTATTAAAGACTTCCTAATATCAATTATGAGTGCCCAAAACCAATTAAGGAGAAGCTGCATGCATTTGAAGAACAGTCAGTCATTTATTCTTCACTGTACAAAAAACTTGATGAATAATGGTAGCTATTTGCTGTACATTGAGCACAAACATGACTATAAATGTAGACTGAACGTAATCACTCTCATTTAAATAATTTATTAATTAAAGTTTTTTGTTTTCATATTGGATTTGCCCTGCTTTCTCTTCTGCTGTGCATTAATTGAAGCCATCATAATGACTTTTGGCTTGATTTATTTACATTACATGCTAAATACATCACAAGTGTTACTAAAGTGTTAAGTGCCAGATGGAAGTGTTTCTCATTGGCACAATAGAATCAGACCAGGCAGTGTTACCAAGTGAGTATAACTTCAGATGTTAAGTGCAACTCATAGAGCAGTCATACTTACTGTGCTGTAAATAATGGATTGCCATTTTGGTTAGTATACTTTTAAATCCTTTACAGTATACGTGACAAATATGAGCACCTGTAATGCTTGTTGTGAGGTGTTTCTGTATATTTACTATATATATATATATTCTGGAGAAAATTTGGACACTGATTGAACTAGGCATTAAAAAAGAGAGGAGTATAACGAAGCCCAACTGTATAATATGTTTTTTAGATTGCAAGCCGTGTTCTAGAAGTTCCAATAGACAAGATACAGATCAGTGTCAACAGTACGGACAAGATCCCAAATACAACAGTCAGTGCAGGTAGCTCGACTGCAGATTTATGCGGACCAGCTGTATTGCAAGCGTGCCAGACTATAAGTGACAGGCTGAAACTTTATAAGGCAGCTAAACCTGGTGACACGTGGGAACAATGGGTAAGAACTGAGCACAAAGCAGTGTGAGTTCGTGAGTTAAATTTTAGTGTGACAGCATAGTCAGGGCGAATATGTAATACCTGGCTTCTCAAACAATAACAATTACTGAATATTCTGTTAATTAATTAACTGACTAGCTGATTAGCTTAAGATGTATATCAGCTGCTAAATTACTTTTATTTTTATTCTTATTAACTTTGTAGATGGCCTGTAAGTACTATAATGTGTTTTTTTTGTTATTATTGCATTTGTGATTATGAAAATGCGAATAAGTGAAATACTTGTATATATATATATCACGTTTCTTTGTATCGACCCTCATCTTCTCAGTTTTGTGCAGTACTAGATACTATCTCACCGAATATTTGTGTAGATCTTTGCTGTTATCCTTCAGCAAATGTCATGGTTTTTGGAGATGGAAACTTTGGTGTACATCACAAAGTAGCGGCTTGGGCATTCTTGTGTTCTTGTGCAATTGACTCTACTGACCTCTTTGATTTTGATCTTAATGAGTGTATTGCTGACGTACTCATCTAAGAGATAATTATTCAAAAAGAGTTTAATTACTGATTTCCCTACCAGCAGCATAGGAAGCATGTGCATTCCTTAACAGCAGGCTGAATCAATTTTGCTTATTTATATCTTAGTATGAACATTTCCCACATTTAGTCAAATCAAGCTTCACACATGCAGTAATTGTTTTTGGTGAATTCCTATAGTTTTATAATATTATAAGGTCAAGAGAGCATATCAGGATAGAGTGAATCTCTCGGCTACTGGGTTTCATGCACCAAATGTTGGAGAATTTGACTGGAAGACTCAGACTGGTCACTCTAACCTTTATATGACTTATGGTGCAGCCTGCAGTGAGGTAGAGATTGATATATTGACTGGTGATCATGTCCTGCTTAGGACTGATATTGTACTGGACGTTGGTCAAAGTCTGAATCCAGCTATTGATATTGGCCAGATTGAGGGAGGATTCCTCCAGGTAATTATGCATTCTGTGCTTTGTGATGTAATATTTGTACAGTTAATTAATCATTGTGAATTATACGTATTACTACTAGCACTGCTTGACGCAAATTACATTAAATATCACTTATCAAGCTATTCTTTGCCTAACAGATAAGTATGAGTTGCTGTCCCACAATCACTGATGTTATTTTTCTACATTTTCCTGTTCTAGCCAGAAAATACTAGAAAACTTAAAACTGCTAAAGCAATTTTCCATAAGACACAAGAACAGCACTGGTATGTGAAGTAGGAAATTTAAATTTTTTCTTGATGATTCTCGGAGAAACATATTAGTCTGGCCAAATAAATTATTCTGCCAGTTGCCTTTCTTCGAATATCATTATTATTTTTACTGCTTCATAGAATTACTGTAATTATCATTACCTATCTAAATGTATAGCTCAATCTGCTGATCAATGCTAAGATAAGCTTTACAGCGGCAAAATACCTTTTATTTAAAAAACATGTTAGTTTGATGCACATTTTTCAGCATGTCAGTAAAAAAAGGTATAACCTAGTAAGCTTCAGGGTATGTTAAAGATTAAAACTTTTTAAAATTATTTGCTACATTAAAAAAATTTCATCGGTGCTCTAAGAAGGTGCTTATTTTTTAATTCATTTTGGACCTTCTTAGTTGCTAGTTGACTAACTAAGTCTGAATTAATTAGTCTTTGAATAGGTCACAGTGTTTTGTCACAACAGCACATTGCCACATTGCATATTTTTTATTCAATAATTGACTTTTTACATGACCTAAATTAGGTGACCTTTTCAACAAAAATAAAAATATGCCATTGCATATGAAACAACACATGCGGCAGTACCCTGGCTTAGCAACACAGTTAAAAAAGCAGACTTGCACTTGTTATTTCTTGATTTTACAACTTAATAGCTACTTTACTGCTCAAGCACTTATTCTTATTTACGTTTGAATACTTAGTGTACTTCTAAAACAGTTACCTTAGTCATTGTGTTACATTTACACTCTTTACTTTCTTAACTTCAGTGCATGTTAATGTTCAAGCATTTGACTAATTTATTAATGTACTGTATTGCTTAATTTAATTACATTAAATATAAATAATTGTGCTCCTAAAAGTTTGGTTTTTATAACTTGATTTTTGGCTTTTTACAGTTAATTTTCGCAAAAACTTACCTTGCCCGTGTGTTAATGCTTATGACAGTCTCTTTTGTGCTTTGAAATTTAAAAAACGTGTTGTTTTTAGAAAAATGTTTGTTACAATCTTAGGGATATGGTTATGTAACTCTTGAGGAGATAAAGTATTCAAACGATGGAGTACTGATCAGCAGAAATCCTGCAACTTACAAAATTCCTGGATTCAATGATATTCCTACTGAATTTAATGTTGCTTTATTACGCAACAGCAGCAACCCTAAGGCTGTTTACTCTTCTAAGGTTTGTGTCACACATTTTTCATTGTTTGTGTTTTAATAATTACTGATAAATGGACTGCGAAACCTTTTTGTAACTCTTTTTATATTAAAACATTCTATTAGACGAGTAGATTTTCTCTTTAGCTATATTAACTATTATAACTCACAGAAGTGTATACGATAGCAGCAAATGTCAGAGAATGTAATATCCGCTGCACTTAAACGAGAATGGATTGTGAATTTAAAAATTGCTGCATGTTGCTCCATGTGGCGGCCCTGTTGCTAGGTGGATGCACTAATGATGTAACATTAGAACGACAGCAACTTTAGCAATTTACTCAGAGCAATAAAAACTATGTTTATGGGTTATTATGTTTATGGATTAAATAAGTTTTAGTAATTCTGAAAATGCATACTGATTTAGTAATTATGAAGGAAAAACGTCAAACTTACGAATATAACCTGGTGACAATCGTGGACCAATTCTCATCAAGCACTTTTGTGAGGCGCTAGGCAGATAAGATTCCAGGAAATACTAGGATAAAACCTGTTGTAGGCTGTTATACGTAAGCTTGCGCGTTGTAACTGTAGCAAATTCCAAGTTTGCTTTTGTATGCAAATATGCTTATAACTAATTTAAAAAAATGTTTACTGTAACTTGTGTTAAACATTCACAACTTAGTTAAATATAATGTCTAGGCATATTTTGGCCAAAACGTTACAGTAACACAGATTTTATTTTATTTTTGCATTGCATAAACAAAATCACAAATTTAAAATTGAAATCTTTGATTCTGTAATAGTGATAATTCCAAGTCTTATGTAATCTTGGCATTTTCTACTATACTCGTAATGTAATATTTTGAGAAACTTTTGGTTAAAGTATTACTAGTGTAGCGGATATTACTTTTTCTGCAAATGTTTAAGAAATATTTTCTGAGCAGTGCAGTAAGTTGGGGCATCTATTAATTTTTTAGAAATGATGTATTGCCATTCGAGCTCAAAATAAGATTTTAGAAATGACTGCCACTCAAGCACTAATTAGGAAAATGTGTTTTGCTCTTTCTTTACACACATAGTTTTGTGGCTTTGGACGTTATTTTCTTCTATTTTCAGGGTATTGGTGAGCCCCCATTCTTGCTCGGTGCATCCGCATTCTTTGCCATTCGAGATGCCATTGCATCAGCTAGAAGTGGTGCTGATTGCCCTGGTGATTTTCACTTTTTTCCACCTGCAACAGCTGAAAAAATTAGAATGACATGTGGAAAACAGCTGAAAATTTAATTAGGTATCATAATGCCTTATAATTTATAGTTTCTATACTTTATATTATTTAGGAACTAACACTTTATATAATTTTATAATTTTGATAAGACGGGTGGTCAAAATTGATAATATATATCTAGGTAAATGAATATGATAGATAAATTACAGCTGCTTATATTTTCTGAGTTATACATTTACAGAGTTTATTTTTTTATAAATACTTTTATTAATTGTGTACGAATGTAGCTTACATATTGTTGTTAAACTCTTCACTTCACAAAAAATATGTGACGAAAGAAATTTAAATTAGTGACTAGTGTCGCTAAAGAGCCCAAAAAGTACAATATCAGTTGGTAACAGTTGCTAACAATTGTTGTTGTTGGCATCCTTCTGTCTCGGAAGACAATGGAGTGTGCACCAAGAGAGTCAGTTATTGATCACATTGATGGAGCTGCAGCGTCGACTGTGGCTGAGCAGTGCGATCCTTGAACGTCTCCAGGGCGCACGCCTGGGCAAGGTGTATGGAGATCCTGAGTTGCCCAGACAACAGGAACCCCCTCTCTTCCTCCCTGGTGTAGTCCAAAGGAAAGCGGAGCGATACGTTTGGCACCAGGTTGGCTGCAGGAGCTGCCGGAGTCAGTGAGCATGCTGCACTGGTCCGCCTTCGGGGCTCCACTCCTGATTTGGAAGGTTTACTCCTCTACACATGGCCGTTGGGTCACTTGACCTCCTCCGCCCTCTAGCCGTTGGCTGCTTGTGTGGCTCCTCCGCTTAGTGTCGAGACACAGTGTGGGCATCCCACAAGCCTACAGCACCTGGTATTCCTATGCGGTCACCCATCCAAGTACTAACCAGGCTCTATGTTGCTTAACTTCGGTGATCAGACGAGAACCAGTGTTTTCAACGTGATTAAATTATACTCATAGTAATAGGGTAATTATTTTTCATAATAATATCAGTCATGATGTATTAACAGTAGAGGAAAATATAAGTACTCAGAGAGACATTAAAAAGTTTTACTTAAAAATGGCATTAGTACAGTCTTTACCAGTTGTGTCTCTTTTAGTAATGCTAAGTAACTACTTGCATAGATATTATGTTCTTTGCACTATTGTTGGAAGTGGTTAGAAATTACCTTTGTAATAAGTACAGTACATCCACTAATTGTAGCTAGCTGAATTTGGAGTATTGTACATTTACATTATGTTGGCCTTATTCGATCCATACATTAAAATAAACTTTGTTATCGGAGCTTTATGATTGTACTGTGCTGTCATTAGTGTTTCTTTTAATACTCTGGCACTGTTTACCAAGTTTTCCTGCCAAGTCTACAGTAGTATACCTCGAAGCAATATTCTTGATAGTCAAGATGTCCTCTGTGCATTGTTTCAGCTTAGTTAAGTGTGCCTCATAATAGTTTTTTTATGCTTTTTAATGCTAATACAAATCGCCCCAAACAAGGTCAGTACCACTCGGACTAAACGGTAACAGTAGAAAGGTATGTATAATGCTACTGCATAACATTTAGTGTGATGTAGAAAAACTTGGCAAATCTAAGTTTGAAATTCAAATTTCAAGTTTACCTCTGTATTCACGCATGAGCTTTAAAACGTGTGTTCAATGTCACAATTGAACATCTCTGAAATAAAAGGTACAGCACCTGTTTTTTACACAACACGTTTTTGCTATGCAGTCGTTAGTGTCCATCTAATTAGCGGATGGCGAAATGCATGTAACAATGAACAACTAGCCACGTGAATGCGAAATTACAATCCTGTGGTAATCATTCCTTCAAGTTATTCATTTGTGAAAAAATAGTACGTTCCCTTTCATATTTCATAAGTTAAATTGTTTCGAGCTATAGTTTAAGATTGGATCCAGCTTTCGTTTAAGAGCGTATCACAGTTCAAGACCAAGAAATTGAACATAAGAAGAGAAGAAACTTGTAATGTGGATGCGCCCAGTCCAGGCAAAGAAACGGCAAAAATTAGTATTGACCTGTGCGATAGACCTGCAATTTATTAAAATAACAGATCACAAAAAGTGCTTACGAATGTGCTAAAGCTTATTACTATTTAGACAAAATGAAAAGTTAGATTTAAGAAGACTGAAACACAAATTATTACTTTATGATTCTAGAGAATTGAAGCAATTATAACCAATTTAAACTTTTAACTAATTATTAAAGTAGATGGTGACTTATATTTACTGGTGACAACTTTGGCTTGAAAATACAACTAGTGACTGTTAAATTGCAACAAAATAGACAAAGCAATGAAAGTATCACCAAACGGCATGGTCAGCATAGCGGCAACAGAAAATGCAACTATGTGTAAGAACAAGTGTGATTGATAGGTGGCGTATACTACTAAAGCTTAGGTCACATGACTAAGGCTGGCTTTGTTTTAAACACTTTCAGGAAATGCATGTTTGTAAAAATGCGAAAAGAAAACAAATAATGATAGAATGATAGATTAAATTGCTTCACACCAACATATAAAATATTTATATTGTGTATAGTTTGCCCAACATGAGTACAAGTTAAGGGTTTATTATGTTGCTTACAAATATTTTATTGTCCCCCAAATTGTGTTCTTTTGCTCAGATTTATGTATTTAACTTTTCTTTTTGATTGTATGTTTATTCACAATTAATTATTATTGTTCTGTTTTGTTTTTTCTCTTTATTGTTTTTGTTACTTGCATTTTTTAAGCCTGCCTTTACGTGAAAGGACAATAGACTAGATGACCCTGTGGTCCCTCGCTATCCTGCTCATGATTGCATTTACGTAATATTGAACTAACATTGTTGCTGTAAATCACACTGAAGAAATAAACTATTCTATGTTAAAGTAAGCAACATAAATTAATTCCAACCTTAGTTTTCGTCACAAAAGTGACAATATACTCGATCCAGAGACCATGCCAAAAATTCAAATGAATTAAAAATCCTTTTCAACTATCTGGTGTTGTCCAAAAGCATGGTGCATAAATTGTTTGAATGTTATTACACAATAATAATTTCAACATCATCAGCATTGATAGGAACCTAGAGTTCAGGCTTAGTCAGAGCAAATTCGCTTGAGGGAAAAAACTGAGTTAACTTAAACTTTGAAATTGCTCGAAGATTATTGATGTCTTGTATTGCTAGATTTGAAAATCACGTGAGCTCCCTAACAGAAGTTGTGCTGACAAGCCACTGGTGTAACAGATTCTAGTTTTTTTGCTGTATTACTGCTGCGTTTACCTGTTTGAAGGCAGATTTCTTTTATTTTAGAATTCTGCCTACCCAATGTCTACAATAGACGTGACGGGCGTATGATGATATGATGATGACGAAGCTCCCTAATCCGGCTCGAAGGACCACTATCGGTAGTGGTGCTGACAAGCCACTGATTTTAATTTTCATCTAAATTAAAGTATTTTGTCTTAAATGCTCGCCTGCTTATATGGCTGGGCATCCTGCTCTCTGCAATGATTCAAGCGCGTAGTAATGGTAGTTGCGGTAGCATCACCATGGATTCTTGTTGTAGTTGTATGCTTAGTTATAGCGGTAGAATTAGAAGATCGAACATTATAATGCTGATATAATAAGAATTGGAACACTCAATGTTCAATGCTCCAGAACAAAATTGAAGGAAACAAATCTTTTAAAAGATCTAGACAAATGTGAATTGGCGTTTTTGGCATTACAATACAAGAAACTCATGTGAAATCAACAGAGAATTATTCGTTAGATAACAAGGATAAAATATTTTTGCATGGAGATGACACAAGACACAAGTTAAGAGATGCTTTTTATGATGATTTGGATAACTTTATTAGTACAGTACCTAAAAGTCATTTGCTAATCGTTTGTGGAGATTTCAATGTCAAGATTGGATCGCTGCACAATTCATTACCAGAGCATATAGGTAAATATGGAAAAGGAATTCCAAATTTAAATGGATTACGATTAGCTGAAACTGTTGTAGCCAAAAATCTGGTTGTCACTAACACTGTATTCCAACATAAATACACTCACGTCACTACCTGGCAAACAACACAGAAAAATAAGAAGTCATGGAATGGAGAACCCAGGAGAAATCTTATAAGGAATCAAATAGATTTTGTTACGGTAAGGAAAATGCCTATGCCACTAAGAAGAACTTCCAGGTCGTACGCTGGTTTAAACATAGATACCGACCACTCTTTGGTTATGACTAAGGTTTCAGTCAAATGGGTAAAGATGCTACAGAAAAAGCAAAGAACAAAACACTTAGATGTTGCCAAGCTAAAGGATGGAGATTATAGAGAAAATACAATTTAAAGTTAGAGCAGAACATTACTAAATCTGCACCTGGTGAGACATCTGAAAACACAAATTTGCAATGGGGAAACTCAAAGTTCACATAAAAAATTCGGCACTAGAAATACTTGGACATGTGAGATTTAACGATAAAAAGGTTAAAGATGATGAGATAGAAGCTTTATCTGCAAATCAGAAAGTTTTGAAAGATAAAATTCACCAATGTAAAAATTTAGCAGAAATTGATGATCTTAAGAAGAAACGCAAGGAAATTCTAAAGCAAATTCAAAAGCTAAAACAAATAGAAGAAAAAAAGGTGACTGGTATTGCAGAAGAAATTGAGCAAACAAAAAATGATTCTTCGAGGCATTTTAAAGCAATACGGACTTTGCAGACCTTTCAACCAAAGAAAAAATTGATTGTAGAAGGAAATGATGGTCTAATTATTGATGCTGAACAGCAAACTGAAGCCATAGCAGAATATTTTCAACGAATTTTTAATGATGAAAATGCAGTTGGGGTTAAAAGGACTCACTATCCAATGAAAGTTCCATTTACTAAAGAAGAAGCAAAGCATGCGGCAAAATCATTGAAAAACAACAAAAGCCCGGGCGCTGATGAATTAAATGCTGAGTTAGTCAAGTATGGATCAGATAATTTATATGCAGAAATTGCTGAAATTCTAAACAATTTTTCAAAAACAGGCACATTTCCGCAGGATATTCAAAAAGGAATACTTATCCCTTTACCCAAGCCAGGTAAGAAACGAGGTTCTGTAGAAAATCTTAGACCATTGATGCTGCTTACCCTAATAAGAAAGATTTTGGCTATCTGTATGTTGACTAGGATCTATGACAGGTTACACACTTACATTCGAACAAGCCAAGCAGCATATCAACCAGGACGGAATACTACTGAATTAGTACAAGCCTGTAAATTACTATTCCGAAAAAGCCATCTCTTCTGCTGATTACTCAATATATATTCTCATGATCGATATATGTCAAAGGCCTTTGATTGCGTTCGGAAAAAAACTCTTGTTTGCTTTGCTGTCTGGAAGGAATCCTTGAACCTGATGAAATATACATCATAAGCATAATGTTAGAAAATTTATTAATTCAAGTCAGGTGTGAAGGGAAATTGAGTCAGCTGTTTTCTACAAACAAAGGAGTACTTCAGGGTGACTGCCTAAGCCCTGCACTTTTTACTTTATATCTTGCCATAGCTCTCACTGAGGACAAAGTTATACCATTGAAGGACCTAGAAGATCACAACTACACAATTCTTGATCCTGAATTAATACCGAATGAAGTAAGACAAGAACACAGTTACAGCTCTCTACAAAGTAAGCCAACTACTATGTCTATGCTGATGATGTGACATGGATTACAAGAAACAAAGAAGAAGTAGATGAAATAAAAAACTCAATAGAGGAGAAACTGAACAGAATGGATCCCATTGTAAACAAAAATAAAACTGAAGAGTTTCACATAACATGCCACAATGAATCATGGCAAAGATGCAAGTATCTCGGTAGTCTGCTGGCAACAGAAGACGACATATCAAGACGGAAGATAATGCCCTGGACATTAAAAGCAAATCATAAAGCTGAAATTGATGCGTTTCAAAGGTGAAATTACAGAAACATTTTGGGTATTGGATAGCCAAAGAAAATTTCAAATAAAGATCTATATGAAAAAATAAAAGAAGAACCTTGGACAAGAAAAATAAAAAGACGCCGTTTAAGATGGATTGGGCATATGCTTAGACTACCTGATGATATTCCAGTGAAGATAGCTCTTCAACAAGCTATAGAACCAGCTAAAAACAGGCTGCAGGAGGACAAATGTTAACATATTTAGATTTTACACAGAAAGATTTAAACACTTCAGCATTGATCCTTAGAAATAAATGCACTTGGGGCATTACGGCAAGCAGGGAGTCTTGGCATAGGGAGGTGAGCAGAATCATGTCCCTGGACGTATGATTCATTGGATGATGATGATGAGCTCCTGCGGTGTCTTCTTCAAAATCTCATTCCACCTGTTATAGGCATTGAGGTATCAACATTTATCAGAGCATTCCACGCACTTCTGTCTGCAGCTAACAGCGTAAGTTCTTCTACTCCTAAAGTTAGATTTGGTTGAAGTTGTTGAACATCTTTATTTATCTTAGCTATCCAAGTTGTTTTAAATTTAGGTTTACCAGGTAGTTTTAAGGCGATACCTTGTGCAAATGTTGGAGTCGCTTGTAAAGTGGGCTTATTTGACTTCAAAAAATATTAATATCGAAGCTAAATTTAATCAGAAGAAAGTGTTGTGCTGAGCGAAGAAAGAAGACGGGCGTTGGTGAACTATACATTTTGACACAAAAATAACGCTACTATGAGTTTGTTTGCGTTTGTGTTAAGCACCAAGTGTTGTGCACTTAAGCAATTGCATGTACACTATGTTATTACTTGTGCTTAAATTTAAAGTTAAAGAAGTGCATAATTTGACACCATATGCAACTGCCTAGTTTGCTTAGTGGTACAGCTGGCTCTGGCTAAATGCTAAAAAAACTCGTTTAACTGTTTGATTTTTCTTTATTACTAATGTAATGTGTAGGCTAGGCTATTGTTTGCATTGTAAGCCATCAGAAAAGCAAAACATATTAATATTTTAGGTTTAAAAGGTTACTCATGCATTTTTGTTTCACATTTGGTAGATTAAACGTCTTGCCTTTTCAACTGCTTTGGCTGCTACTTGCTAGCAGTGCCTGTGTCATTTCAAGTACTTTTCAATGCACTGATTCATACATATCTACACTACAGTACACTGTCCAGCTACAACTTGAATTACTTCACGTCGTTCTTATCAGTATATTGTCAAGCAAGTGTTAATTTGCTTAATATCATTGACTCAGGTTAACACAATACGAGTGCACTTTGGCGATACGCATATCCTAATGAAAGATATCATGATGTCTCTATATATTGATGTATCGTTACAGGCCTAGTAGTTAGCCACACCACTGCTATAGTGAAGATGACATTTGTCAGGCCGACACTACCTGAAACATGAAACATAGACATTCTCTATAATGTGCACACTAGCTGATATATTGCAGAATGCAATACTTGGTCCAGCCCATATACTGCAAGCGCTACATGACTAGCCCATGATAGCGCGGTTGATACATAGGTTGGCCTATATAGCGGTCCGTGTCATTGGCCTGTCCAAATGCCACACCATCAGAAACAGAGCTAGATTAAAAGACTTTTAAGGCGTTTTGACCTTAACTGCCACATCAGTTTTCCTTTTTTACTTAATAATAAATTAATTATTAAAGTAATAATAAATAATTAGATTTTAAATTTAATGAATTAATTAATATCACTTTAATTATCATTAGGCTGAGTAAAATTTGATTTTTAGAGCTAATAATATTTAAAATTATAAACTTCAAACTTTTGATATGCTCTATTGGCCTAATTACAAGAAGTAATAATAACATTTAGTTTAGCACATCTCATTTAAATTTTAACTCATACAAGGTATGTGAGTAGGTGAGATGCTTACAATGATCTTCGTCAAACATTTTTTCTCTGCAGTGTTTAGCAAATAAGCTATTTATTTACCAGTAGTGTTTTTTAATTTTATATATTTTTTATTTTAATGCTTGTGTTTATATATTTAATTTTATTAATTATAGCTTGTCCAATATGCTACTAAGCTATTACGACCTAATTACATATATAGTATAAAATATACTGTACTGTATAGGTTATTTGTAGTATCTTAATGTAGTACAACGTAGATAAAGCTCGCCAAAAGTTTAGCTTTGTCTTCAAGTAAAGTTCATCAAAAATTTTGATTAATTATATAATTTCGAGTTTAATGAAACTCTGTGTGGTACTTGGGCAGCCTATATACCACAATTGTTTTGGAGATAATTATGTCGCAAGTGCAAGTATGGTACATAGGATAGTGCACCATTCTTGACTTACACTAATTTGATACATTTCGTCCTTACATCGATTCACATTTTTGCTGCTCACCCATAAAGCCCTCAACCATGTCAACTTTTTATTAGGTATTCTTTGTTTGATTGGCCATACCTCTATAACCAAAATTGTTTTTCTAATAATGGTGTTGATTGCCTTTGACCATATTATCTGCATAAATTGCTATTTCCGTCAGTGTCGTTTATTTTATTTTGTTTGCTATGTATTTATATGTATGTATGTTTGTAAATCTGTGTTATGCAATATTCCTTGGGGTTATACTGTTGATAATTATTAGTCTTGTATGTTTGATCGTTTATAATTGTTTACTAAGTGCTAAACATAATTTTTCTTTATACATTTCCATATATGAGTAAATAAATACTTATATGGTGGTATTTATTTATTTAGATAATACATAACAGTCCTCTCTACCATAGGTCCCTGGTGAATGCACGCCAAAAAAGTTTAAAAACCTGCAGAATAACCTTAAAAAGCCCGGAGAATTTGCATCACAAATGCAAAGCCAGGCTATGATCACTATGGCACTGAAACTTTTTCTCGAAAAAAATTAAACTGATGTAGTTAAATGTTAAAACAGTTTTGTTATAACCTCACTAATTCAGAACAGCAAAATAATGTCAAATGTTTACTAAATTTGGTTATTGATCATTTTCATTTTCAATGCAAAATGAGCTTCTTTTAAAGAAGTTGTTCGCATATGGCAAAACTCTTAGGTAGTTCACAGAAGAAAAGTTTTATATTTCTTATAGTTTAGTTCAGTAAAAGTATAATTTACTGATCTTCTTTTTTGCCGTGAAAAAAAGTTATGCCATGAGTCTATAAGAAATAAATTGAAATCGTGAGACTTATGGTAAAACCAAGGGAGTTGAGAGGGCTGACATAATAGTGAGAAATATCCATCACACTGTGTGCTATTCGTCAGAGTATAGGCATACAAATTTCATGATATAATCTGAGGGAATAGGATGGATGCAGTAATAATAGAATGTTAATAGTAACTCCTAGAATTATTATTTTCATCTTTGAGGTATGTTCTTAGTTTTGTTAGTGACTGAAGGTAAAAAAAACGGCAGCAAAAGGATGCCAAGTGTCGATAAAAATCTGTACATATATACATCTAGCATGTCAATGTTTGCTTCTATTCATCTGCAGTAGCTATGAAAAATTGCAGTTTTCAGGTAAGATCTGCTATTCTGTTCATTTGAGGCTAAGGCTAAACAATAACAAATCTGTGAAAATCATGTGTATCTATTTTAGGCATCCAAATTATCATCTAACCAATGGCGTCGAAGAGTGGTATATTGTTCTTTGTCAACGGAAAGAAGGTAGGAATTTGAACACGTAGCACATTAATAGTAATCAGTTGCTAATACACAAAAGCACTGATAATGCCTATCTCTGGATGCTACCAAACATTTCTGTAAAATCATTTACTGATTATTTATTACTGTCGATAAACAGTAGGTTTTTTATTTTTGATGCTTTCATATTAGTCTGTAACGATACACTTAGGTCACAATACAATACACATCACGATGCTAACCTCACGATATGAAGCATATCGCAATATACCTGAGTTACCGTTGATAATAAGTGCTGAACATATTTTTTATCAAGTAGGACTGCTAAATGCTAACATAACTCGACAAATTGCTTGATTTTTATTTATTACTTGTGTAATGTGTAGGCTATTGTTTGCACTGTAACCCAGCAGAAAAGTAAAATATATCAATACTTTAAGTTTAAAAGTTACTTGTGCATTTTTTGGTTCACTTTTGCCATTTCACAATATGTACATATATGTAAACAACGTGTGAGGCCCACTTCTGTAACCCTATTTCATATCAAAGGTGGTGAAAAACAAAAGCTAATCCATTTTAAAAAAGGAAACTGAAGTAAAAAATTTTTTGTACAATTTTTTATATGATTTCATCAATGCGTAATGGGTTTCTATATTTTGAGAACATTAACACAGTTTGACAGACACTACTATTCAACAGAGTAGTAGAATAGGTTTTGTACCCCATTAATGTTTGGACTTAAATGAAGCTACCACCATTTTGTAGATGAATAGCAGATTTATTTAGGTTTTATGTGCCCATTTTTATCAACTTTTTGATTGGTTGTCAGATTTTATTATGGATTAAAAGCAGATTCCAAAAAATAGTTAGTCTGGCTCATTCGTTTTGTGCTTTATTAAATTTTCTTGTTGAGTGTGTATGTTTAACACTCAACTAAGTCATCTTTGCATAAACGTTTTTTAAGGTCTTTTAATTGGTTACGTGGCATTACATTATTTTTACAGATTGAAGATCCCAGTGTCAATCCAGCAACTAGCTTGTTGCAGTACCTGAGACAGAAATGTATCCTAAGGCATAATAATCAAAGACACCACCAGTGTGTTTGTAACTTTCCTTATTTCGTCATGTAGCAATGATTCCGTTGTACTCTTTTTACTGTCTTTTACCTATCTTTTTACTTTTTTAGTTATGGGCTTATCAGACTAGTAAGTAAGCAATACTTGAAACTCAGTTACTCATTACTGTGTGGAAAACAATGAACTAGGGATTTTCTTCGTTTGTATTAAAATGCACATAACAGTGAGAATTGAGTTCCTATGTTTACAAAACTGCAGAAATTAAGTGTAATAAAAGCCCATAGCCCTTTTTCAGTTTTAATGCATTTTGACAGTCTTATGATCAAATTACAGGTTTAGGTTGTTTTTGCACTCTTTATGGTCAAGTGGCAATTGTATAGTAGTACCATTCACCTCAGATCCACCCGTCACTATTTAATGCCTTTTATTTACTAAGCTCGACAACCAAGCATTTTTACTTTTTGGACTGGATATTGTGTTCAGAACTGATTCCAAGCATGTCGGATTGTCAGCGGACACTCTAATAAGTTCCTCAAGCATTTGCAGAAAGGACATCAGTAACCAATGCATAAATTTTAAAATTAATGTAAAATGCGAAATGGAAGTTTTGGTTTTTAAAAATAGAGGAAGATAACACATCAAAGCTTCTTATCAAAGCTTTTGAAAGAAGATATTATTAGCTACAAAATTTCATGTATCAGACTAATAAAAAATTACGCCAATAACCTGTAACTGAGACGTAACGTGATCATAATGCATGATAAAAAATTTAATCGTAATATTTAACAAAATACACAGCATTGTGTCATTGAAAGACTTTAACCTGTATCTCAGTAAAACTGCGAGGAGTAAAAGAAGGATGTGGTACTGGAGGATGTGGAGCATGTACTGTCATGTTGTCATGGTGTGAACATGGATCAGCTAAGAAAATTCATCACTGTGCTATCAATGCTTGTCTTACTCCAATATGTTTAGTACATGGTAAGGCAGTGACTACCGTAGAGGGAATAGGGAGTACTAAAACTGCTCTACATCCAGTACAGGTGCTGATTCAAACTTTTTATTTTTCAAGTGTAAAGCTCGTTATTGAAATGGAATGCATGTAACAATGTGTTTTGTTAACTTAAGTTTGCGCTTTTAAATAAAATTATTTAAGGTAGCGTTATTATGATAACTTTGCATGTACTGAACTAAAAGTCTGTAATTTTAACTTATTATTTAGCTTGCCAATAGGCATATATAAATTTATTTCTGAACATAGTTTTCATTCATTTATCAGGAACGGATAGCAAAAGCTCATGGAACACAATGCGGATTCTGTACACCAGGTTTTGTTATGTCAATGTATGCCTTATTGCGAAACAATCCACAACCATCCATGGAAAAATTTCTTGCTAATTTCCAAGGAAATCTTTGTCGATGTACAGGCTATAGGCCAATTCTTGATGGGCTGAAGACTTTTACGAAAGAATTTCAGTGTTGCCAAGGTGACCAGTATTCAAAGAGTGACTCTAGATGCTGTGGTGATTTTGCATGTTCCAAAGGCTGTGTTGAGGTATTGAGAGAATGAACTGACTTTGGGACACTAAATTTGTATGTTCAGTTGAGTTTACTTTAGAATCATTGTCTTATACCTATGAAAATATTGCAGGCTAATACCAGTGGTTGGTAATATCTACTTGCAACTCATGGGGCTTCAACCATGAGGCTTTTAAAAAGATATCAGACATTATCAATTTGTGCCAGTAAGTTGACTTGAGATATTGTTAAGATGTCAGTATCATTCATCTAGGTTAGCTCAATTACCTGCTTCAGTTAATTAAATTCTTTTTAATTGTTCATATTTACTGTTGTTGTTTGAGCAAGGCAGCTTACTAGCTAGAAAATGGGCATTTTTGGTGACACGGGGCTTGAAAAAATTTGGGTTTGGATCAGGGTTGTCTTGGACAACTAGCAGTGACTGATTTGTTGCCCAGCATAAAAACAGGTAGTCCAACCTAGCAGAATTGCACCAAACAAATGAAAGCAGCTCTCAGGAGAATCCTGCTGACCACCAATGAACACCTGGTTTAAGAACCAAAGTATTAGCTTTAGAAACCTGTTCTAGTTCCAAGTTCCTATGTAGAAAAAGAAACCAGTTCAAGTTCTTAGTTCCACTATTTATAGGAAAAGGAATTAATTCCAGTTCTAAGTTCTTTATTTAAATTATTATAGCACATGTCCCGAAAATACTAAAGGGACACAGCTGTCCATAAGCTGATAACTTGAAAGCGATCCTTCTAGAAATATCTCACCTGCTTAAGCACTTCTTATAATTAGTGTTGCTTAATGATTGAAGACTGAATGAGTGTTTTTATAATTCTAGTAATTAAAATTTCCAATTTCTAAGATATTAGTACAAAAACTAGTAGGTGATTAAACTGCCAAAATGGAATTAATTTAAGGTTTGTCAGACAAAAATTCTTATTTGTCTGCAAAGAGTTAGTTTCACTTTTGCAGATGTACAAAACTGTGCATGTAAACATAAATTCACATTGGAATACGTGGTCTGTATGTGACGATGAGCTAAATTAAGCTCACAATATTGATCGGGAAAGCACTCGTCTTGATATAGAAAAAACATTATATAGTGTTTTGAGTTACATCAAGCAATCCTACTTGAATACAAGCTGCCCAATGCAAAAAATAGTTGTCCCAGGCACCCGAGCAGTCGATCAAGCACCAAAGCAACTGATCAAGCACAAGAGAGAGACTGAATTCCATAGCAACCACTAATTTCCTGTAGCATATTATGTCTATTTTGTGTGGAAGCAGAGAAAAATACTATATTATTATTGTAGTATTTATAGTGAGCTGACGGATTTTGTAAGACAGTAGTTTTATGACCACTGACATTTACCATTGCCTACCTGCTTTAGGTTTTATTAATTTCATAAGGAGAAGGACTGTTATTCCAGTGTTAAATTTCATTTATTTACTTCTTAAATTATAGGAGCAAGAATTTAGTACATAATTAATGCAAGAATACAGAGTAACTAGCAAATAATACCAAGCAAAAACATTTTTGAGTTAAAACATTTTCTGCAACATGTGAAACAAGGTTATGTTGCATGTGATGAAAAATTAGTGCATATTAACCACCTAAGCATGGCTTGGGTTGTTATTCATGTTCTATATTAATATGTGTTTAGGTAGCATCAAGCCTGACTAATGTCGACTATTTGCCATATGATGCAAGTCAAGAGCCAATTTTTCCACCTGAATTACAAGTAGGTTTTTGTACATTTTAGTTCTGCTGCAAAAAATGTTTGGGAACTTTTTTCATGTTGTAGTTTTTTACTACTTATGGACTAATTGCATCTTAGTTTTATAGCATACTTACAGTATGTAATAGCATGGTATATAGTTTGTATTATGTGATTTATTTCAGTAACTGGTTGTTACACTTTAGTTAATGTTTATTGCATAAGCATGCATTTTAGTTTTTGAAATTTACAACACATGATGATGATGACACAGTAGCTGTGGACGAATCTGTTGTTAATTAGTCTGTGACTTTCAGTTATATAACGTTTTCTAAGCCTACTTACTTTTTTTATTTTTTTAGCGTTGTTTTCTTCTTGATGTAAAAATTAAGAACTGAACTTGCTATTAAACTAGCTCAAAAAAGTGGTGCTTTGCATGTTTAAAGTTTAGACATAATTGTAAAAAGTATCATAGAATGTCTTTTTTATTTCAGTTGCAAGCTCTGGAACAAGAAATGCTGTTATTTCAGAATAGTACTCTTAGCTGGTATCTGCCTGTGAATTTGAAGGAAGCCATAAAATTAAAGAAAAGTTCTTCAGATGCTTTGTTTGTAGCTGGAAGCACCAGTATTGGTATGTAGTTCTGTACGCTGTCTAGTATTGGGAAAATAACTTTTTTCAGTTATTTGTGTTTGTTGTCTGTTTTTCTAATATCTTATACTGCATTTTTTTCAACTTTAAAGGTTAAATCAAATTTGTGTTTCAAGTGTAGCTTTAGCATACCAAACTTTGTGTAAAAGTGTAAACTTACTTGTCATGTAAAGCAAAATTTAACTAGTGGACATTGTTGGTTGTCAAAAACTGTGATAACATTCTGTTTCTGTGACAGAGGATGCTTTAAGTGACAGCTTTTGTTTCATATTGACAAATAAATAATATATTTCAAAATAATTAAAACCGTATATGTAAGCACTGTTGTGCTTGACAGTAGTAGTTACAGTGAATTCTGGACTTGCCACTTTTTCACCTGTGATGGCACTGAAGGTCATAATATTGCCTAACATGATTACCTAGGATTTGATCTTAACTTACATAAAGGCGGAACTTCTAAGCATTTACACCCATGACCTGTTGGTCAACCAAATCTGGGATCAATAAACACCATTCTATTGTTTTGTCGAGGCTTTTCATCTAATATACTACAAGATACTAAATCGAAACTTTGACCAAGGACCTTGTACCTTTCTACTCGTCTCACCAGCCTTTCATTTGATAAGTTACAAAGCCACTGTTATTCAACACTGAAAGCATTGGATATCCCAGGCCCCCAATTTAGATTGAGTTTTGTCCTAAAAAAGCCAGGGTTCAATCAACTTGCACATAACTTACACCATTCAACTTGTACCACAAGCCACTGTTATATATATATATATATATGTGCACTTTGTTTTTTTCAGTATTTCATATAAGAAATGTATCCACTCCATTGACTGTTATATCAATTGGTCACCTGACAGAGCTGCAAAAAGTAGAATGGACAAATTCGGGAGTTAATATTGGTGCTGGTGTTACTATGACAACATTGGAAGATATTCTTAATTCTGCTATAAAAGATCATAAAGGTATCTAATGTAGGTTTTAAAATTACTTCTGTAGTGCAGGAACTTTAATGTTGTGTTATCTTTCAATATCCTGTTTTTCATTCATATTTACTGCAACGAAACTTTTATAAGCATTGTTTTTCAGCTGATAAGACGAAGTTGTTCAAAGCAGCTGTGAGCATCTTGGACCGGTATGCTGGACCACAGATCAGAAATGTTGCTGTATGTCCATTTTCTTACCGTCTTAATTTACAATGCACAAGTTGTGAAAATTTTGTGTTTAACTATATTGGTAATTAAATCGTAATAGTACATTTTAGGGTTGAGACTATTTTTTCCATTATTGACTGCCAAATCAGGATTTTAGCTTTCGAGCAACCATCTTTCTTTTCTTCTTGGGGATTACTCACTTTCATGCAAGCAGAAGAGTATTGTATGCAATGTGACGAATGATGTTTCCAGGAGAAAATGTAAATAACAAAAATACCTTGTTAGATGTAAGATACGGCATTTCTGTTTTAGCTAGTTAACCTAAAATCTTACACACGTTTTAAAAACTGTAAAATTCTATTCAAGCCAATCTTTACATTATTCTATTTTAATATAATCCATATTTTTGTATAGTAGTGAACAATATGTGTGTGACGTCCATGACTCCAATCTGTAATATAAGGCCAACATGCACTTGATTTCAATATTTTACAAAAGTTTGGATTAAAAGTAGGTGTTAGCTTAGAAGCTTATGACTTTTCAGTACAAATGAAATAAAATAATGTGCATTAGAGTTGACGTTAATTATACTTTTGCCTAACTTTATCTGCTGTCATTAGACTAAGGAACTGTGCTGAGTTAAACTTTAAATAATTGCATTTAACGTCAGCATTGTTGTTTTATTGCAGACTATAGGTGGCAGCATTGCCTCTGCCACTTCACAAGCAGATTTGAATCCACTGTGGCTTGCAGGAGGTGCTAGCATTACTGTCTTGTCTTCTGATGGAGTTAATAGTAATGTTCCCATTGATGAAAAGTTTTTCATTGGGAAAAGCAAAACAATTTTAAAACCAGATGAGATCATTAAATCAATATTTCTGCCATTTTCTTCCAAGGTATGAATGCGAATGTTTGTTTCCTTATTTATCTATGAAATTTTAATGATGCTCCATACTCTGCTCTTTGACTGCCTAGACATATTTTAGCTTTCATATTGATGATTATATAGACATAATTTTGTGAAACCGTGCAAAAAAAGACCCTTGAAACTAATTCCTTCACCATGGAGATTTTTAATATCTTTTTTTTTGTACAAATATGTACAAACGATTTAAGCTAAAAATTTTGTACTTAATTGCAGGAAGATTATGTAGTTGCTTACAAACAGTCAAATAGAAGAGAGTTTGATACAGCTGTTGTAGTATGTGCATTTAAAGTCCATATGGAAGCTGAGAGTAATAAAATTAAATTTATTCGAGCTTCGTATGGTGGCATTGGACCAACTACAGTTGCTGCTGTGAAAACTGCAGAAACACTGACAGGAAGGTAACTGGGATATGTTCTTAAAAACTATGCATATTGTAGACTGATATTATTTTTTCGTAACTGGTTAATAGGTGACCTGTTTTATCAACACTCATTGAAACAATAATTGTGTAGGAAAGTTGTAAACTGTTGTAACTAATACATCAAAACTTTGTAACTGATTTAATGTGCATGGAAAAGAAACGGCCAGGGTAGATTGTGTGAAGTTATTATCAGTAAAATTCCAGAGTGAGCATAAACTACATTTCTTCTACAAAAAAGGTAAATAGATCTAAAATATTAAAATTTAACTGTGTTAACTGCCTTTGCTTTTCCAAGCAGATAAGTAACTATGAAACTTATCCTGTAATGATGTGAATAAGTCTTATAATTTTTTATAAAGACTTGGCTAGTAGCAATATATATATTACATTACTAGGTGAATGGGTCATCAGTAATGACATTCCCTCTCCAAGTAATGTGGCTTTTTTTTTAATATGTAAGCCTTGGGTAATAGTATGAAACAGGTTGTTAAAGTTAGATTAATATGAACTAGGCTTTTCTTTATATGGAATATTTATATTAATATGATTAAATAGATAGCTATGTGGTAAGTGAATATAAATAAATTAAGCCCACATTTTAATCATGCTCTACATTCTTTTTGCCGCCAACAAATAAGTACCATGTAGTATCCTAATAACTTTCATAAGTTTTTTGAATATGGATTCTGTAATCTAGTATAACATGACCTTTTGCATCCCTACCTCGCATTTTCGTCTTCTGTTCGGGTGTGCTTAGAAATCGCAGGAGTAGTTTTTATAGTAATTTTCTTTTCAATAAATTACAGTCTGTTTTCACAGTGTACTATATCATACAAATGATTTTAGATAATAGCAGAAGAAAAAAGCAGTTATTTTCGAGCACAACACAAGGGCTAGAAACCAATAACTGTTTAATACCTCTTTCTTCATCAACTTCCCTTCAAACTTCAATTTAAAGAATACGAAAACTTATCTATTTCCTATATATTAAAGTGTATCCAATGTGGTTATTTAGTAGGTTTTCATCTACTGTTTACAGTTTACATAGATAATTCCTATCTGTACGAAGAGGAGTAACAATTAATATAATTGACTGGCAGAAATATTACTCCTAGGTATAAGATAGGTACTTTATGGTTTGTTGACCTGACTGGTTCAATTACAAAAAATGCTTAATTCCATGATCTAAATTCCTAAATTTCATGACCTCCAGATTTTTTGCAATTGTCATTAAAATTCATTAAATGCATAGTATCATTTGTAAGCAGTGCAGATGCATATGAATAAAACCTCAAATTAATTTTACATAATTTTAATATTCCTAATAAGTTATAATAACTAAATTTATGGAAAAAGAAATACTTTAGTTAACATAGAAAATGGATTCAGGTGTGATTAGATGTCAAATGGTAATCATGGAAGCAGGCGATGTTGAACTTTGCCAAAAAGCATTTGTGCAATATTAAATATCATTTGTATAGCACATATGCATATTTCATCATATAATCATTCGAAGTCCCATGATAAAATGAAATTTTTATGATTTTTAACAAAGAAAATAAAGATTTCTTTCATATTTGTTAGTGAGACCAGTGCTATCTGCCCATATATAACTAATCCATGGCAGAGGCCAAAGCATGATCAGTTCTGTGTTCATTTGTTGGCCTTGATTTGTTCAGTCTTAGAGTTAGTAGAAGTGGGATGCTAGTGTTGTGCTGTTTCCTGCTTCTGTCTAAAATCATTTGAAAGATATAGTACACCCTTAAAGCAGACTGTAATTTACCAAAAACAAAATTACAGTAGGTGCCGCTTAATAGACTCACAGTTAATAGACTCAATTGCTTAATTGACTCAAAAACGCTTGGTATGGGCCGCTTCTATGCAAATGTACATAAAAACTGTCGGTAATTGGCTCAAATAATTCCATATAATTGACGCAATATTTTTGTTTCACATGCTTCAATAAGACACTTTTATGTGACTAATAAGCTTTTACGACTTTCATATCATCTTAGTTTCGCTTTTGTCCTATTATATACATAGAAACAATCACTGTGTTTAGTGCTGTTTTATTTGTAAGCATGAACGTTTATCATACGCTAACTTTGATAGCCTAATGGTTTGCTTTGACCCGCGCGTCCACTGCAATTAACCTCGTTATCCAAGAGTTACTGGAAGCTAAACATTTAATCACTTTCTTAGCAGTCTGCTTTTTCCACAAAGTTTAATCAGATATTGTTATTATGCCAGCTTCTTCCTGATAAAATGAAGCAGCCGACTTTGAAAGAATTTTTGTAATTTTTGCAAATAAACAGACTTGTGTTATTTAGAAAACTATACTTTTTAATTTTAATTCACTTATTTCACTGTAATTCACTGTAAATTTATATTTTAAAATATTTTTTTCTAATTTTTAACTGCACAAAAGAATTTAGGTATTACTTAGTTTCTAAAATTCATTAAAGACTTGTGCAGTGCACACTAAGCTGTTGACTCATACTTCTATAACAGTAATACTACATCCATCAGGTAATAGGTTCGGTCGGTTAATTGGGTCAAAACACTTCGGTCTCAAAGTGAGTGTGTTAAGCGGTACCTACTGTACTATGAAAACTACTACTGTTATTTCATGGCATTGCATAACAGAAGTTGAAAATGCTAGCTAGGGATGCAAAAGGTCATGTTATACTAATTTACACACAGTAACACTTTAAATCAAGGCAATTTGATTATTTCTGAGTGTCTGAATTGTCTGAAGCATCATAGATGCAACTGATTCCAAATTACATTTTAAGTAAACTGGATGTTCTATGCTTATCTTGTTTAGATATTTCAATTATTACTAATATCAGTTTCTGGAATTTTGATTTTGAGTTTTTTACAGAACATGGAATGATAAAATGTTTCAACTTGCATGTAAGTCTCTCAATAGCGAACTGAAGATACCAGATGACAATGTTGACGGGATGGTTGATTATAGGAATCTTCTAGTAACAAGTCTATTTTACAAGTTTTACTTACATGTTTTACAAGAGATAAATGAAGTTATGGTAGGTAATTTATAAATTATTAGATTTATTACTTATGTTATTATTCAAAAGCAAGTCTTTGTTTTTAAATTTTTTTTAAATCAGTACTTAGCTTAGCTAGTATCGTGATGCTTGATTGTATTAAAGAATACTTTTGGCTTTGACATTTTTTCAGACACATGCTGTCCGTGTAAAAGGAAAGATAAAAAGAGGAATACCTAAATCATCACAAGTATTTGAGATTGTCCAAGCCGGTCAGTCAGAACAGGATCCTCTTGGACGTCCTTTAGTCCATTCTTCTGCTTTAGAACATGCTACTGGAGAAGCTGTATACTGTGATGATACAGGATTACTAGAAGGTGTGTACTAGAGAATAAAAAGGGTTACTCGATTTTTAACTCACTAGCATATTTTGCTTTTGGACTTATATTGTATTAATTTGATGGAAGATTACTTGAAGGTGGTACATATTACAGTTATTTTGTGTTTTTCTGTGATCCTTGGGGGAAAAAAAGCTTCTATCAAGAAATCTTGCAAAATAGTAAAAATAACACAAAGAAACTTTGGTCGACCATAAATAGTTTAATCAATGCTAAATTGCATCAACACGTAACACCAAAAAAAAGTATACAAAGATTGCATTCTCTCAAGTGATATAACTGATATCTGTCAAGTCATGAACACTTTTTTTGCTTCCGTTGGTCCTGGTATGGCATCTAAAATACAGCCCACGCAACTGTCATTTAAGTCTTTTCTAGAATGTCCTTTCCAAATTCGTTCTTCTTAACGCCCATTATTGAAGCTGAAGTAAATACATCAATTAATAGTTTAAATCAGAACAAAGCCTCTGGTCGTGAAAATATTCCTATATCATTTTACAAATCAGCTGGTCTCATTATTTCCCCTGTCTAACTAAATAGTTTAACAAGGCTATTACTGAAGGTACGTTCCCTAACTGTTTAAAGATAGCTAAAATTATTCCTATTTTTAAAGGCGACTCCCCCGATAACCCCACTAACTATAGGCCAATATCTTTACTTTCACCTGTCTCCAAAATTATTGAAAAATTGCTTTATGACAGACTAATAAAATTTATAAACGACAACAAAATTCTCTCTAGATTTCACTTTGGGTTGCGCAAAAGATACTGCACAGCCTTAGCTATTGCTAAACTTATAGACGATCTGTTACAAAATATAGATCATAATAAGTACACCTGTGCTGTATTTTTAGACTTATCGAAGGCCTTTGATACTGTACAACATGATATTTTATTAGCCAAACTTGAACACTACGGTATCAGAGGCCCGCCTCTTCAATTACTGCAGTCATATTTACACAATCGAAAACAATATACATCTATCGCGAATAAAAACTCAGATCTGGCAATTGTACAGTGTGGTGTTCCTCAAGGCTCAACTCTTGGTCCCCTTTTTTTCTTACTCTACATAAATGATCTCCCTTTAAATACCCAATTACATACTAGACTTTTTCTGATGGTACTAACTTTTTCAGTTCTGATACTAACATAAATCACCAAGAAGAATTTCTTAATGTTGAATTACCTAAAGTAGCACAATGGATGAGAGCCAACCGACTTTGTATTAACTATTCCAAAACTAAATATATGATGATTGGTAATCCCAGAAAAGTAAAAAATTGACATTAAATTTGACAATGTGAAATACCAGGATACAATCTGTGCAACAAATAAAATATCTAGGAGTACTAATAGATCACGATCTTTCATGAAAAGCACATATACAATATATTGATAATAAAACCAGTAAAATTATAGGTATTTTTTCAAAAATTAAGCATTATAATTCGAAAAACTTCTATCTTCTTTATTTTCTCCGTATTTAGGATACAGCATACTTACCTATGGTTCAGCATCCCATTCCACATTGTATCCCCTAATTACTAATCAATTTATTTGATTAGTAATTAGGGGATTATTGATTTATTGATTCTTGAATTATTGATTTTATTCACTTACCAATGAATTTATAAAGCTTTGGACAGTTACAATTAGAAGAGCCCACGTTACACCTTTATACCACCAGCATAAAATCTTAAAACTTCAGGACATATATAAATTAGAGTTGGCCAAATTTTTATATAGATTTAAACATAATATGCTTCCTGAAATTTTCCAGAATTACTATAAATCAGTAGCCCAGATGCAGGAGTATCATACACGATTTGCCAGTAACCAAACTTTCTATGTACAAAGATTTAATACTAACAAAGGGCAAAAATCTCTAACTTATCAAGGCGCTTTGTAGTGGAACTGTCTGCCTAATGAACTAAAAAAATGGCACCTTTAGCTATTTGATAATTAACTATAAATCCATCCTTATTCCTAATTATAATGTGTGACTTTTTTGCTAGATCTATTTCTAATAAATCATCTCTGTTAGTGTTAATGTATTCCCCTTGTACTAATCTATTAACTATAATTATATTGTCATAGTACATATTTTCATCAGAATGTATAATTGTTATTATTATTTCTTCTCAGCTATGAAAAGGGAAGGTAAGCACACAATACAATAGGTTGAAGTATATTTGTAATAGGTCTTACATAATCTTCGAACAAATCCAGCAGCTACAACACTTTTTTTTTATAATTTTGCCTGCTCCACTTATGTTTTTGCTTGCATATTATGCTTTTGTCACTACATATATATTCACTTTATTATAATTATTTTGCTCATTGTTTCACAGTTATCATTAAGTTTTATTATATTTTTTGTTGAGCCATATTGTCTATTTAGTCACATACTCATACTTCGTTACATATTTTGTTCATTTACATATTACACATTTCATTACTCCATTTTTCTGTACTAGCTGCTGTGTTCCATAGTCCTTCGGCATTATGCTTAACATAATTTGATTAAACACTATTACATATTTACGTTTCATTATATTTAGTTTGATTTTATCATGCATATTTTGCTTCCTTCACTGATTTATTATTTATGTATTATTTTGTTCTTTTGGTTTGACTTTTTTCTAGTTTGTTTATGTTTTAATCGGTTAGTTAAATGCTTTACGTATTTGGTTGATCATCATTTCATATTTTTCATTTTATCTTAATGCTTCCTTGTTGCATAGCCTATTTAGTTATTCCCCTATAAATTTATGTTAACAGTTGATTTTCTTAACCTACTTCATAATTATATTACATGGTTTAATAAGCAGCGCTACAAATTTTTTACAATTTGCACTAATCTGAGAAGGGCAGCTGACTTGATGACCAATTTGTCTTGCTACCCTTTCTCCTGCACCCCTAACTCTTTCCTTTATGCATAATTTATCCTGATTAATTAATAACTACAGCAATAATAGTCTATTAGTATTCTGGTGTAAATGAGGAGATAAATAAAATGTCTATGTCTATGTCTGTGTCTTGACAGACTTCTGTGCTTTGTGCTAAGTTCAGTGCTTAGTACCCATGATTTCATTACTAGCTATGTCTGCTTTTAAATCAAATACCGTGAAATATTTCTTACATCAGTATTCCCACATCTAATTTTAATTTCTATTGTTTCAGATGAATTACATCTCGGACTAGTTATCTCTAGAAGCGCTCATGCACGGATAAAATCTGTTGACACAAGTGCCTCGCTGGCTACACCTGGTGTGGTTTCATTTATTGATTATCATGATATTCCTGGCAATAATATAGCAGCAGTCGATTACGATCAGCCTTTGTTAGCTAAGGATGAGGTTCGATATGTAGGGGAGTTGATTGGGGCAGTGGTGGCAGAGTCCAGGGAATTGGCACAGAGAGCTGCTAGATTGGTCAAGATTGAGTATGAGGACCTACCTGCCATTCTAACAATTGAGGTAAACATATTGAAATTATGCTATTTCTTATATACTTGCTATATGCTTGATGTTTAAAGTGACTCTGTATGGTGTTTCATAGTTATTTGGTAATGTCAGGTATTATCCATCAATACAAAAATGAACATAATTGAAATAAATCATATATAGCTGTATATATTGTTCATACACAATGGTGCTTTACTGATCTTATCTTAAAATTTGAGTCTATTTTTATTTCATCTTAATTTTTTGATTATATTGTAAGGCTTTTTATTTTCTGTATTATACAATTTTAACTTATTGTTCTTGAATTGTATACATATTGTATCGTGCTAGCTTGACTGTATGAAAAATGGGATACATCTATATAGTTACAAAGTTTATAAACGAAACTCGGTTATTTTCGTTATTCCTATTACTCCTTTTGCATTCAAACAGGTATATTTAACTACATCATTTTGTGTATATTAATTTCTCATGATTGATAGCAGAGGTTCAAATAATTATTTCTGGATGTGGGAAATAGGTGTAGTACTTTACAATATTTTTCATGGCTTTGCAAAAGCTAATGTACAGTGATCTGGGTTTTTGACCGGTTTTATACTAACATGTATTGTGTTATTGTTCTTGGACAATGTTGTTTGTAACAGTAGCATCTTAGAAATAAAAAGCTTAACTATCATGATAACTTTTTTAACATTATTGTAAATGACTGTAGCTGCTGTGGCAGTTTTATTGGAGGAGTATCTACTTTTTCTGTTTATTAATGTATGCAGCCATTGTTACACACTATCTGGTACTGGAGAATTTTAGCACAAAAATTATGTAAGTGCACTGTGAGAGACTACTACTTCATGATGCCCAAAGTAAAAAAATTCATGTTCGAGTAGCTTTATTATGTTTTATCTGTAAGAAAAATCATAACAAAATACAACAAACTAATTTGAGCCAAAAAGGAAACAAAGAAATTAATAATAAAGTGAGACTGAATAATCAAAATAAACTTTCATCATGGCTCCACTACTCTTGACAAATAAATGGTTTAACTGAGACAAACAACAACAACTTTCTTAGCCAAGAACAGACTGCCAACTAGCCAGGTAAACTAGCTCTGTAGCTAGTTTTGGAAATTATTATACAATGAAATGTATATTTTAGGCTAAATGAGCTGCGATCTAAAATATTGTTTAACTTTTCTTTAATAATTTTTACCAGCAGCAAAACACAGTTTAATACCGTTTCAGTTCCTTTTTCTTACAGGATGCCATTAAAGAAAATTCTTTTGAAGATGTGCATCTAAGAGCCGATGTAGGACACATTGATGATGCGTTAGCCAGGTCAAAACACATTATAGGTGTTTTACTTGTTTTATTTATGTTTCATTGAAAGAATATACATGTCTAACAGCTGTAGTTTGAATTTATGCAGGTTGGGTTAGATGGCTTTGGTGAGAAAGAAAATGTGTGCAACAGTTAGTATTTTTGAAACTTTTTCTCAAGTATGTTATGGTTCCATCGAGTTTGATTATGCAGCTGTTAAATACAAAAGAGTAAACACACATCTTGAGTGCCAGTGAGCTGTAAAATGACTTTTGTATCTTTAGTTAGGTATCATTCAGTAAGAATAATTCACTATTTCTGAAATCACGTCAAATTACTTTTACCTTTAAAGCTGATACATCCAGTCCTTAAAATAGTACTGAGATATACTAACAAGGCTAATTTTTGAAAATATTGCAGAGGGAGAATTTAGGACAGGTGGACAGCAACATTTCTACATGGAAAATCAGTCTGCTATTTGTGTTCCTACAGGAGAAAAATCGGAGATGGAGATTCTCTCCTCAACTCAAAATACCGCTTCTGTGCAGGTAATAACTTTCTTAATAAAAGTTAAATTTTTAGATGTGAATCATTATATGCAGTATTGTGGTTTTATTATTAGCATAGCTTTTCGCATTTTTCACATTGCTGGTATTACTCAAAAAACATTTTCTGCAATGTGATTTGCTTGCTTTTCTAGTTTCAAGTTTGATTGGCATTTATTGCTGAAGAATGTAGCAAGCTAAGCCAGATGTAGGATATCGTTTACCATTATGATTAGAAAGCTTAGGAAAGTAAACGTCAGCCAGCCAAGGGCCGGTTTCACAAAGCCATCACTAAACGCCTTCACTAACGCTGTCACTAAAGCCATGAAGAAACTGCTACAGGAACTTCATACTGCCCGTGCGCATATGTCATAAAACCATATATAAGTAACTACACTGAGGCTGACCAAACTAGGAATACGGTTTCGCAGTACTGTTATTAAATACTTTGAGGTTGCATGCGTAAAAGCTATAATAGTCTAGCACAGTAATTTCTGATGTGCTACATTCGCATTAAACGCTTGTTCATTAAACTATTTTTTTTTAAATTTTGATTTAAGTGCATTTAAATTTCCTGCTTTTTGGCAATTTTTGTAACATAGCAACATCCCCAGGTTGTCTTATTGAGACTAAGAGATTCTCGATACTTCCGATGGGATTGACGTACTGTAAGATAAGATAAGATAAACATTTACTTCACGTCAGTTTTAAAAACATACAACTACAAGCTGCAAGAGCTTATGTCACCAACAAATAAATAAAATTATTCAGCAACGGTTAAAAACTAAATTAAATAATGTACAATTAAGTAGAGACTACCAATTACTTGATTTGCCTAAATTTCCTGAAAAGGTTCGTTGTGAAAAATTTACAATTTTAAAGACTAGAAATCACTTGGACAAGTGTAAATCAATATAATCAGATTATACTATTCAGCCTCTTGTATAAAAGATGAAAACCCGAAATTTGAACAGCATATGATAATGGTCTGCTCAGTCAGTTTGAAACATTTATGATTTCTGTTCGTTTATACAGTAGTACCTTTAAAAACAAATAGAATTATAATCTACTGTATTGGGATCAAGTCGCTACTAAAATATTTTAACCTGAACTCTGTAAATCCTACTTTATTGTTGCTATTTTGAAACTAAGCATAAGTACTGAGCATTAATGTTCCGTATTCGATTGTTTTTGTTATTTTTGCGTTGCATGTTAGTATCATTTGAATTACTATGTATCACTATGTATTATTAGTGTACATTGTCATCCACATTTTTATTACCGTTTTTTATTTGATTTTATCTTGTAATTTTAATAATTGTCAATAAATTTAAATAAATAAAATAACTAACATATTAAGATTTTCTTTGGTGCCTTCTGGTCGGCATGACTTATGACCGTCTTCAAAAAGACAGCAGGTTTCGGTAGAGAAAGAAATGCTCTTTCAAAAGCTGTGCTTTCTCGGTTGCCAAATAAAGCACGGTTACAACATCTTATTTGCTGCCAGTAATGTCCGTGATCCTGGCTATCCACTATCCGAATTTCGTCTTCGTTGGTTTTACAGTTCTTGAATTATAGCCAAAAGAATGTCCAAGATGACCCTCTTCTGTCTTCTAGGGAAATAGAGCCTGGAACTAACTCATAGCTGTTTGTCCTGGTGGAAATGATAAAAAAGAATTATTTATTTTATTCTCTAGCCCAGTCCTCCGCTTTCCAAAGAACTATGACATCCCTTCTGAGACCTCACGGCGTGCTTCACGAATGTTTTTTGTACGTGGTGGTCAGTCAAGTTTTGTGGAAAAAAACAAGTGAAAAACTCCCATTTTGGAAGTTTCATCTCCTCTGTCCAGGAATCTGTGTCAAAATGCACTTTTTTGTACCCTATCTGCTACCTTTTCCACAAAGCTTCATAGAAGTTAAGTTATTTTTGCATAATAGGTTTACTACTATGTAACAGACAAAAAACAACAAACCAAACAAACAAACAAACAAATAGTGTTAAAGCACAACATCTTTGGCAGAGGTAAAAATAACTAAAATAATTATGCCCCTAACCCTAACCTAAACTCATATTTTACAAGTGTGCCATTTCTTACAATCTTTCCATTTGAGCTCTTTTTCCTTTGCCACTTTTTCTTGCATAATTTTTGCTGTGCCACTTTTACCTGTACCATTTTTATTTGTGCCATTTTTACCGTGCATCAAAAGCCCATAACAAACAATTCTAATAAACAATCCTGTAATGTTGTATAATTGTTGTTACAGGACAAATAAGCAAAGGGAATTAAATTTATAGGGCAGAAACCCTCAAATTCAGATCACTATGCTAGTATGCTAGTACATTTTGTACAACTTCAATTATTATGATCATGTTAGTGATCGCTTAACGACTGCTCCTTGCTCAGCACTATTTCTGTCACTAAATAGTGATGGTTTTGTGCAATGCAGACGCTAACGAGCTCTCTAAAATCGTCACTAAACTGATAATAACGATGTCGTTAACTTAGCGACGGCTTTGTGAAAACGGGCCCTGGTTTTGAAATGCAACCAAGCGTGCATCAACAACATTTTAACTTTATACTCAGGTTTTTAAGACTTAATATATCTTCTCAGGACATTATTACTTTCAAATGTTGGTCACTTTAAGGCATCGTACAAAAACAACACATATAATTGTGTATCTTGCAAAAGCTTGCGAAACATTTTGCTCACAAATTGGATTATAATCAATAATGTGCAAATGTGTTACGCCAATAGTATTTTTTTACTGTTTTTGGCTTACTGACTGACAGATATAGAGCATTTCTGAAGCCAGCTTATAAGCAGAGAATAATATCTATAATAAAATCGATAATGTGTGACCATGTGTGAACACTCCACAAATATGTCAATTATGGGGTTATAGCCTATATTTTCACTTCTAAATTGTCATTGCGATGGATAGCATAGTTTTACTGAGTCGGCGGGATTGCTCTGCATTTCTCTCAGAATTCCAAGAGATTCCTGTATCTTAAAATATCAATATGCACAACTTTGCCAGAAGCTAAGGCCTCTAAAATGCAAGAAATTTTTACTGATGACATACATGATAGTTTTTATAAGTTTTCTATCAATTATACCAAAATAAATATCTTAAATTATATAGTTTTTGAATATAATAAGGTAAATACTTAACAGAGAAAAACTTAATGCTCTTTATAGTCTCAAAGATTATAATATTTATTCAGGAGCTTTTGCCCTAGGGGGACTCATCAGTTGAATAGAAAGTGCTGGTAGCCTGAGACACTTCCTATTCAGATGATGAGACCTGCTAGGGCAAAAGCTTTTGAATAAATATTACAATCTTTGAGACTATGAAGCACATTACATTTTTCTATATTAATGATGACAAGTCTCAGGAGAACTCTCTCGTATTTCAAGGTAAATACTTTGTCTTTTGGGTCTCAGAGAGCCTCTAAAATGCAGAACGATGTTGGCTTTTATTCTTTGCAGCACCTACATGTGTTTTTCCTTTGTACATCTTTCAAATATTTGGTAACCTTCCATTAAGAGGAAAGAGGAACAAGCAGATTTAAGAGTGGATTATTCTTGCTAGTTATTCTTTAGACAGTAAGGCATTTGCTCTCTTCTCCTGCGAAAACTTGCTGTCAGCTTTGATGCAACAATATCAACAGCAGATTAAATACTGGAACTATTAATTTGATGATGAACCAGGAACTGTTAATTTTCTGTCTACACAGCTCTTACATAATAATCTTTTATACTGTTGAAGTGTATAAATGAACGAAATCAAGAACTCACTCAATTCAATGGGACTGATTGATATTTCAAAAAAAGCAAAATGTTTCTTTTGTGAGTGCTGATTAATAAAGCTGTTATGTTGTGACCATTCTGAACTGTGGTGTAATTTTAGGCAAATTTATAAGGCTTTTAAACTGGATTTAAGACATCAAAATTCAGTTGTGTCGTCTAATTGTTACATGTACAGTTTATTTCAAAGCGCTTTCTTTGTTATTGAAGTTTTTAATTTTTTATTCAAATAGTAAATTCAGCCTTTTTTAACTCCATTTTAGATGAGTATTGCAAACATTCTGGGAATTTCAGCAAACAGAATTGTCACACGTACAAAAAGACTTGGTAAGACAATAATTACATTTTCCTGTCATTCTTATTTCCTTTCATTTTGTTAGTACAGTGGCCGCCGCTTATTATGGACACGGTTATTGTGGACAGCCGGTTATTGTGGACAACTCGCGAGGGATGGAATTTTCCCCTAATAAAATCCGCCGGTTAATATGGACAACCGCCGCTTAATATGGACAGCGAACATTCTTGGCACGTGAACCAGCCGTGCCAACCACGGCCTGCGCGCGTGATTGAAAAGAGCTTCCCGCTCTGCTGCCTGTGTGAGTCATTGCATCAGTCAGTTCGCCGTTTGCCGTGGCCTTGAGAGCTTCGAAACTGTGATAACTTCCTTCCGTTCAAGGTTGAGAGAAAAGTTTCCTGCCAAACAAACTCGTCTGACTTCTTTTTTTCAATAAAACAGGAGACGAGTTGATACAGACAGTTTTTTGCCTTTTTTAATGAAGGGGAAGGGTCTTCATGGGTCACTTCGCTTAATATGGACAGCCGCTTAATATGGACATACACTGCTGGCCCGAGGTGTCCACAATAAGCGGCGGCCACTGTAGTAGTAATACTATAGCCTACCTTTAATGCATTCATTATCATTTGAAAAGTGGAGCACGTTTACTATTGGTTATTCATTCATTCAGCAGTTTCTCTATTCCATAAATTTATGGAATTCTTGCTTGTAAAAGGCAAGAGTAGTGATACGATATTATTTAGTGTCTTATGGACATATGTGAGCTGAAACTTTTGGGCAATAGTTTTTTTTTAATTTTAGTCTGACCTAGTATTGAAAAGTGGTTCCTGTTACTTTTGCTTTCCCCCCTCTCTGTCTTTATCTCCTTTTGATGTTTCCTGGTCAAAACAGTATTGTTTTCTTGCAAATTTTGCTTCAAACCTCTTATCTTGCAAACGAAGCCATTAAATTCATAAATCAGCACCAATTTTTTTTTAACTACAGATAGTTGAATTTATTATTTGAATTAAAGCAGCTTGTAAAAATATTAAATTTAACAGTTAACTGCAGTTGGCTAAAATGTGAGCTTGTGGCAAGTTTTCCTGTTTTTTTATAGGTGGTGCATTTGGAGGTAAAGAGACTGATTCGATTTTGGCTGCGGGTCCTTGTGCCGTAGCTGCTTTCAAGTAAGCTGTTTAATACAGTAGGCGCCGCTTAATAGACTCAATCTCTTAATTGACTCAAAAACGCCTGAAACGGGCCGCTTCTATTCAAATATACATAAAAACTATTGGTAATTTTCTCAAATAACTCCTCATAATTGACTCAATATTTTTCCTGCACCTACTTAAAATAAGATATTTGTATGTGCCCAAAGAGCCTTTTCTACTTTTATGTCATCTTTACTTCCCTTTTGTGCACTATGTATGCAGAAACAATCATGTTAAGTACCGTTTTGTTTGTAAGCAGGTACGTTTATCATGCTTTGCTTTGAATCTGTGTGCTTTGAATTTTTGTTTTGAATCTGTTACCCTCTCGCCCACTGTTACACAAAGAATTTCTGGAAACTAAATATTTAATCACTTGCCTGGCGGCTTCCTTTTGATACTCTCATTGCAAATCATGCTTTCAGGCTTAATGAGTTAGCAGGCAAAGATGCAGGTACAGTAATCAGCTGGTATTCCTTGTGACTTACAAGAGTAAATATCGTACAGCAAATAAGATCAATGTAAGTGAGCAGACGATTCAGAAATGTTTTAGTCACGCATAACAACAGATTTTCAACGTTTTTATAATTACGAGAGCTTTGTGGGCCAACTTCTTCGCGAGAAAATGAAGCAGCTGACTTTGAAGTAATTTTTGTAAATAAACAGACTTAGAAAAGTCTGTGATTTAGAAAAGTATAGTTTTTAATTTATTGCTTATTCACTTATATAAATTAATATTTTAAAATATGTTTTCTAATTTTTAACTGCACAAAGGAATTTAGGCATTACTTCACTTCTAAAATTCATTATAAACCTTTGCAGTGCATTGTAAGCTGACTACTCAACCTGTAATACCACACCCATCGGTTAATAGGTTCAGTCGATTAATTGGGTCAAAACACATCGGTCTCAAAGTGAGTCTATTAAGCGGCGCCTACAGTATTGTCATTACATCGGTATCATTGTTTAAACTATTTATATGATATTAATTGTATACTGTATAGTCATGCACATGCTTGAAACTTTTACAGCTGGCAGTAAAAGCTTGCACAAATATAATATGCTTGCATGAACGTTTATTTTTTTAGTTTTCTAATTCCATCATAACAGTACATGGCTGTATATGTTGTTCGTACAGTGTTTATTGGGTCTTTGAAGCAGCTTCTCTTCAGTTAGCTGCTAAAGCTTTTACTGGAAGTGGTTTTACTTTGAAGTAATTAAAGTACATAGTATTTCATTTTTCTAAAGTACTGTGATGTGATTGATACTTCTGAAGTATCAAAATTAAAAACATGATTTTTTTTATATTTAATGTTATAATTTTCGCATCACTATAACTAACCAAACATTAGTGTGACCGATTTATTGTAATATCAATTGATATATATATATATATATATATATATATATATATTATTTGTTTTGTTTAAGACTTGGTCACCCAGTCAGGTGTGTGTTCAACAGAGCTGAGGATTTTCTGATAACGGGAGGACGTCATGAAGCACTATTTAAGTACAAGGTGAATTTGACTATGGTTCACGTGGTCAGTGTTATGAGAAATTATTAGGAGTGAAATGCAAGGAAAATTAGGGTAAAATTTTTGTCATTGCCAAATGTAGGCATTTGGTGCTATGTGTTTAGTAGATAGCCAGGTTAAAAGTAATAAGCGAATTTTTCCATCATGGGTTCATCCAGTAGACAGTAACAGAAACTAAATTGCAGTTGCTAATGTATACCAACTATAACGCTAACCTATCAACTCAACTTATCTCAAATGAATACGACTTTTAGATTTTGTCTGAGTTCTCTGTTCTTTTTTATAGATTGGCTTTGACGACACTGGTAAAATTCATGCACTGGATTTCTTCGTGTATCTAAATGGTGGATATGTATCTGTGCTTTCCAGAGTGGTTGGTTTCATTAAACTAAGCACTATAGCGGGCATTTTTATTTCATTTAAGTTATTTTATTAACCTTCGGCCACCAGCAGTATTTCATGGTCAGTAGATACCCGCAATAGAATGTAATTGTTGCCTTGCATAAATGCAGATGAAACATTACTGTACCACTTCCGTCGACGATTAAACCTATGTCCTGTCTTTGCCTACTTTTTTTGCTGTATTGGTGTAAGCTGTATTAAGTTTACACGTGAAAAACTATAAGAAGAAAGTCATCAGAAGGCTAGTTTTTATCTGGTGAATTATGATACTTTACTTAATTAAGTCTCCAAGGCGTAATGTAGGCTATTTTTTACATAACAATGGTGAATTTTAAAGTCAGCTGACATGCACTAAAAATATTTAACATTTGTTGATTTTCTCATTTTTCCTATATGAAATAATGGAGAAACTCAGCATGACAGCAGTGTTAGTGCTGAGATGAAAACACACCCCACTGGGTTGTTATAATCAAAGTAAGTGATGCACAATGAGTCAAATTACATCTGCTTATAGTAGACTAAAAACCATTTAATCATAGAAAAGGACGGGTATTGACGACTGCATGATAATTAAATAAAGAGGCTTGAGGTGTGTGGCCGAGGGTTAAGCATTATTTTTGATCTATAAGCTGTTTTGATATAGTGGGCAATACATGAGTGTGAGATATGAGCTATGTGTGAGATATGATATGAAAGGTAATGCAGAATACTAAAAGCATAACGCTATAAAATATCTTTTGCTCACACATTGTTTAATGCATTTGCTTGAAGTCACTTGTATGACCTACACTGAAATTTGACATTGACCCATCTGTGTTTGACTCTAATATTTTTCAGTCATAGCCTTCATCACTGTAGGGCTGCATGAAAGACTCCGAACTTGCACACTAAATGTTAAGCGCGTATGTTATCAGAGGCATAGCTAGAGCTTGAGGCGCCTAGGGTAGCACTTGAGTTTGCAGACACCCCCCACCCAACTGAAACTAATTTACGAGTACATTGATCATTTAAATAAGTACTAACGTAAAAAGTTTGTCTACCTTTTACTTGAATTTTGACTACCATCTGTAGCAATGAAGTAAAACTTAACATTTTAATAACTATTTTATGGATAGTACAGAGTGGAGAATTTAATTCGCCAGACAATTTTCGACTTCTTGTTTAATTTTCGGTTTTGCAATTTAAAAGACATAGATATAAACTGAAACGATGGCAAGGGACGCCTAAATAGTCCACACACTTTAAGCTTATCAGCTTGGCTATCTCTGTGGCAGTAGTGCCTAAAGAGATCCAAGACACTGGCAATGTAAAAAAAATGAAAAATCTTATTTATAATAATGCTCATCAAACATATGCCAGCGCATGCACATTTCTTTTTATTTTGAAGAAGTTTAGTAAACTAATGATGGAATAAAATCAAACTGCATGGCAATAAACGTTATTTTAAAACTACTCCATTTCATAACTTTCAACAGTACACGCGTGATATGTTAATACTGAAACACATTAAATAAAAATTGAAATAGATCATGTAAAAATTTATCATGGGAAAATGTAAAAATTTTATGGAGCTAAACAGTACTGTGAAACTATGTTAATGTTGTTAACTTAATAGAGCAAAGATTATATGAATGTGTTTTGCAGAGCGTCAGTTAACACAAAACGTGTACTGGGCAGTAACCCTAAAAGCAGAGAATGAAAGACACTGTAAACATCTCAAAGCTATTAAAGTATTAATTACCAATGATATGTTATCATTTTTTTCGGGAAACTTTCAGCAATGAGTGCTTTAAGCACTGGTTTTCGTGTGATCAGTTAAATTATATTATACCTTTGTGTTTCTACTGTTCTGACAGAAAGACCAAAATGCTGCCCGGTGCAGCCAGCACCACCTTAGCTATGCCACTGTGTATTATCCTCTGTTTTTCAAACATGTTTTTATATGTAACTATGTTCTGTATTATTGTTCATTGTTTTTGTACTTCTCTGGCAATAGTTTACATAGGCGATTTTCCTGCAGTTATGAATTTGTAAAAGCATGCAATGCAAAGGCAAAGCATTTTTTATTCTATTATTTTTTCTTTTTAAAATTCCTGAATGTGTCTAAACTTTCTGGGTACTATGCAGCTGTTGTAGGTAGACTTCTATTAGCTTTTTAAAGTTTCCCTAATTAGAAACACAAAGTTACATATACTTTTGAAAAGCTATCAGTGATTATGAATACTTATGAGTACTTTATTGAGATCCTAGCTATAGAAAGTTGTTTTTGCAGCGCTATGTCTGCTGATTTAAAAAAGTAACTATTATTTTGAAAATATTACAGAGTTCGAAGACATTTCTAACTTCTTAAATGAAATGCAGCATCTTGTTTGAGATGAAATTGTTACTAAAATTGTTAAATACTGTCAGGCAATAGTTGTTGGGTACTGTTTGATTTTTTTCTTGAAAATAAGGTTTCATTTTAAAGAGTAATAGTAAATCATAGTGAAATATAATGTGCCTATCGTATTAGTGCACATACGTGTTTGATGCGAAATACGAAATAGGTTTATTATATTTTCATAAGTAATGTCGAAGTAGGGTAATTGTATAATGGTCCTGTGATGTTTTTCAGATATTAGGAGAGCTGTTGTTTCACTCACTGGGTTGCTACACTGTTCCTAATGTGCGATTTGACAGTGCCATCTGCGTGACTAATATCGCAAATGCAACTGCCTTTCGGGGATTTGGTATCCCTCAGGCACATCTGTTTATTGAGAACTGCATAACTAAAGTGGCAGAAAAACTCGACATTTCTGCTTTGCATGTAAGTGAATTTACCTTGCTTTAACAAATATGACGAACTGTGTTATGCTGTTGTTTTATTACTTACGTTGGCTCCTGCTTCTGAAATAAGTTTGTTGTGCATTCTAGGCAGGTTGTTGGTAAGTTGTTGATTGAACAAAACCTTGGAGTCCTTGAAACAAAAATAATTATTATCTCCTCAAAAATAAGTTTTAATATTGTAACTGTATTTGAAAACTTGAAACAAACAGACAATTGACAAGTATTCAGGAGTGCTAGTTCTACATAGCATTTGGGCCAAAAGCACAGTTATTGATAATGCATGTGATGCTGGGCTAATTAAATTACAACTGTCAACTGGTCAGAACTGCAAACAACTACAGAAGTAGGTACACTAGCAAAAGTACAACTGATTATCATTATTTTTTAGGCTGTTTTGTGAATTAGATGGTAAGTTGAAAGATCTTAGTAGGTACAAGTCCGAGTTGCCTGAGTCAAGTCGACAACCTTATAATTCAGGGCTGAAGAACAAAATAAAAAGTAAATTTAAGGGCTCAACAGTAACTTCCGTTCAGATATGGTAGCAAAAGTCCATGTATGGATGAACTGCTGACTTGTAGACAATTTTACCGACAATTGTGGAGCATTTTTGTAATTCTGAGCATCAAAGTCTAGTAAGCATGCTCAACATGCGAAGCTAATCAGCAGAAACTAAGAGACCACGTAGATCAGCAGAAGTCCCACACTACAAAGTAAAAGTGACCTGGTTTAGCTGTTTTGGCTATAAATATTACAATCTTTGATTAATAGTGCAAAAGTTGTATGTTAGCCTTTCATAAGTTTTTAGTATGTGCTCAGAACATTTTGCTAGATTTACCATTACTAGGGCATGTCCATGTATGAAAGCTGCATTTTCAAAAGTTCTTATACCTGCCAGGAAGGTTATGTTTTCATCACCAATTATTTGTTTGTTAGTTTGCTAGCAGGATTACTCAAAAACTGCTTAACAAATTTGCATGAAACTTTGTAGAGGGGATCGTGGGACAAGGACCAATGAGATTATACTTGCATTGCAGTTTGTTTGATTGAATCAGCTCTTCTGTAATGAGAGAAGTGGACATTTTTTGTAGCTGCTCACTGTCAATCGTGGCCATTCTCTTTTTATGATAATTTAGATTGTTTGGCCTTGGCAGAGATCTCTATTCTGCTGTCTAGTTGTAGATGTATTTAGTGTAAATTAACTGCAAAGCATTAGTAACACAAACGACAAATAGATTTGTTTATAAAACTGAACATTTTCACTTTAGAGTTTTGATATGTAATTTTGATCAAGAAGTACTCTTTTTTGTCTCCTTATAATTATCATTTGAGCTTATTAATGGTTAGGATAATATTATTTAATCTGTTTTCACCTTTTACGTGTAGTTATACTATATACAGGCAGAGCAGATTCTAATTTGTGGGTTGATGTATTGCTGCTACAGGTACGGCAAATGAATTTGTTTCATGCTGGAGACATATGCTGGAACAATTTTCCCATTCAAGATAATAACTGTCAGCAGTGTGTTGATGAGTGTATTGAACTGAGTCAGTTTTCTACCAGATATGAACAGGCTTTGAAATTTAACAGGTGGGTGACCAGATGCTGTTCATTTTTCGTAAAATTAATAAGTTTTAAGAGATTTCATATCTTGCATTTATCTATTATGATAAACTCTCTAATGATGGGTACCATGTTTAGTCAATACAATTAAATTATTTTAAGAAAACATGTTTGCAGATGTTTAGTGAGGAACGTTCAATCTTATTGTGTCTTCTCGGTGCATAAAACATGTCAAAGGTAAGGTTACAGAGGCTGGTAGGATAAACGTATTGATCACTCTAGGGATCATGTATTACAGGGATCACCGATGGCAGAAACGAGCTCTGCATTTGCTGCCGATTCGATTTGGCATCCCATATGCCGTAAAATTTCTCAATCAAGCAATGGCTGTAGTTCACATTTACACTGATGGGTCGGTTTTGTTAACATATGGAGGCATTGAGATGGGACAAGGATTACATGTGAAAATGTTACAGGTATTTTTGTGCAGCTGTTCTTGTCAACTTGAAAATTATTAATTATTATATTATATAGTAATTATTATATGAATTAATAGAAGTAGTTTATAAATTATTCTTATTGGTTAGCTACAGCCTTTCCTAGACTTAATTATTCTGACTGTGTATTTCATCTTTGCTAACCATCCCTGACTCATTCAATGTGTTTTATAAATATTAATTTTATTCCACATTCCTATTTCTTTTTTGATGTAGATATGTACTTTCATTAAAGGTTGCTAGTCGGGTGCTGCAAGTTCCAGTTAGTAGGATACAGATCGGCATTAACAGTTCTGACAAGATTCCAAACACTGTGACAAGTTCAGCTTCTTGTAGTTCAGATTTATGGGGAGGTGCTATAGTGAAGGCTTGCCAGACTATAAATGATAGGCTGGAACCCTACAAGACAGCTAAACCTGATGATACTTGGGAACAATGGGTAAGAATTGAGCAGTGTAAGCTTTAAGGCATGAGCAGTTTATAAGCAAAATAGATCAGAAATCAAAAACAGTCAAAAACCTTTAAAATGTCTACTCTGTATCTGTCATTGAATTTTTTGCGTTATTGGTGACATCGTCAGCTGTCACAATATAGTAAAAATAATCAATTATGATTATTAAATTTTTATAATTATGCGTTATATAACAATATTAATAGCGACATTGCATTTCTTAGGGCATCTATTTGCCAACAGTAAAATATAAGTTGTCTCCTATGGGCATTAATTATAAATTTCAATTTTTCATTGGAACTGCATAATAGATGTGTATGCCACAACTCACTCAATTGAAATTTGGCATTTCTATGTAAATGTTTGCTCGCAAACATCTGTGTTACATGATTTACTGCTGATGCCCATATTAACATAGATATACCCAAACTGCTAAAAACCATTGTTATTATTAGCTACATTCAAAACCCACTGCATCTTAGTTTAATTTTAGAACCACTTCATTTGTCTTTAAGAAAATGATCTATAAATACTTTAGCAAAAGCAGCCAATATTAAGGCAAGCAAAAAGTGTGGTGGTATAAAACATTTGTTGAACACCTAAGCAGAAATAATTTTCTGATAAAGAATTTCACAAATCAGAGATTTGCGAGGACGAAGTAGATTTGCAAAGGGGTGTTCTGTATTTGGAAATTAGGAAATCATTTTTCCAAACAAATTAGAAACATTTAGGAATTCGTGAAGAGAGATACGTATGATAAGCGCAATTCACAATGAGTAATAAAAATGTCTTAATGCAGCAAAAAAACTTTTGGCATGAAAAGTTAACACTATATTGTAATTGAATGCCGCTGTAATTTTAGGTAAAAGCTGCATATCTTGATAGAATTAATCTTTCTGCTACCGGGTTTTATGCACCTGAATGTAGCGAATATGATTGGAAGACTAAGAAGGGTTATGGTAACCTTTACCTGACATACGGTGCAGCTTGCAGTGAAGTAGAGATTGATGTACTGACTGGTGACCACATCCTTCTCAGGACTGATATTGTGATGGATGTTGGTCAAAGTTTGAATCCAGCAATTGACATTGGGCAGATTGAAGGAGGATTTCTACAGGTGTGTCTTGAATAAATTATTAAGTAATTATAATGGTAATCCGCTCACTGCTCAGTCTCAGCATTGCTTAATTTTGATTGTAAAGCACATCCTTGTGATCGCTTGGATCGATCGATGTGATTGTGTGTCTTTGTAAGAACCTAACTTTATTGCTGCCAGACAACATTTTTTCTAACCTCTTAAAGTATCTTGTGTTTCAGTATTTATTTTTATACCCAAATGAAATTTATCCAAAGTAATTAAGAAAACTGGAAATTGTGCAGTTGCCTAATTGTCTTAATAGGTGTCCTCAAGTCTGTTTTTTACTTGGGCAATAGTAAGTGCCATGCATCAATGAAACTGCCTGGAAGTATTTAGCAAAAAAACAGAAGCTTATCATATAATAGGTTTATTTTTTTAATTATTTGCAATCTTAGTTTTTAAATTGCCATTTAATGATGGAATGAATAGACTATTAATAAATTCATAATGAATTGATGCTAATGACACTACTAACCAAGAAGTGTCATAATTGTACTAATTATTTGTTTTGGCTTGATTTATAGCATTGAAAATGACAGTTGCTGTTGACATGATTGTCTGTGTTAATAAACAACGTGTTACTTCCTAGAGTCTGGCTCTTTCATGTATTTATTTCGTTCGTTTAGGGATATGGCTATGTAACTCTTGAGGAGGTAAAATATACAAAGGACGGATTACTGATCAACAGAAATCCTGGAACTTACAAAATTCCTGGCTTCAATGATATTCCCACTGAATTCAACATTGCTTTATTACGCAACAGCAGCAACCCTAAAGCTGTCTACTCCTCTAAGGTTTGCTCACTATTTTATAGTAAATTTTTTTATCTGATGACGAGTTTTTTCAGGAAATGTCTGTAAAAGGTGAATACAGCCATTTTTTTATTTTACAGGGCATAGGAGAACCTCCATTGTTGCTGGGTGCATCTGTGTTCTTTGCTATTCGAGATGCTGTCATGTCTGCAAGAAGCGATGCTGGTTGTCATGATGACTTTGACTTTTTTCCGCCTGCAACTGCTGAAAAAATTCGAATAGCTTGTGGAAACCTTCAGATGTTTTATAAATGATAGTGCTGATAAAATACGCAAGCAAGATCAGCGAGATAAAGTTTGTTTTAACTTTTGTAATTTTATGTCTGTAGTAACTTGCACGTACCTGCATAATCATCTGCCTGGTGTGTTGATTTACTTTTGTTACACAAAGCATTTGAAATGCAGTGAAATTTTGCATCCTGAAACTTGAGCAAGAGTTTAGCAGAAACACCTTATGAAATAGAACCTCTAATAAGAACACTGCTTAAGGAAGCTTTCTTACAGGCTAGGCTCCCAGGGACATACAATGACTACAGTTACACCTCTTTATACCGCTCACTTTGGGACAAGAAAGAAGTTCACATTATAATGATGTGTATTAAATTTTGCCATAGACGAATCACAAAACCGTCAGACAAGTGTACACAGGTTAGAGTCCACAATTATCACTCTAAAGGATGACAAATTAAAAGAAAATTATTAAATTAATCATTTGTGATTTATTGACTCACTCAAAATCATTCATCTTTATCAAGAACATTGTGTTTACATAAACGTGTCTTGTACTCACCTATATCATCGGTAGGCCTACTGCTCCACTAAACATTACTTTATATGTAAAAAAATGTTAAGTCATAACTACAAATTTCTTGCTGGGATGTTTGGATGATTCTTAGAAAACAAGTAAATATCGCATTTCTTGTGGTAAAAAAGAACGTGTTTTGTTGCCATTATGGCTGCGTGGCACATTGACAGTAATATCATAGCTATAAATTGTGATTGTACAATGTACAGTACAGCTTGCAAATAATCAAAACATGCCAATAACCTGCATTATTTTACACGACACCTGATGTAGCGACTCAGCTGAGCATATAGCAGCCGCCTACAGTTGGCATCATATCAAGAAGCTGCTGGTAGTTCAGATGGCTGGCAGGATTTCCCCATTGAACACGCTAATACAGTATAATCCGCTAATAACAAGTTTCAATAGACCATGAAAATTTGCTTGTTATGACCGAGTCTCGTTATAGCCAAGGTCAATTGTTAAAGTGGCTGTACAAGATCGAATGAAGCCCCTGAGGTGGATATGATGTAATAGTTGAAAAGAACACTTTCTTTCGAAACTGGCACAAGTTTCTTAATGAGTATCATTGTTGAACAACAATTTATTACAAAAGAGTAAACTTATAGTGTTCCAACTCTGTTACTTCTAGGTTTACGTCAGTATTTTATGCAATAAATCCTTGAATAAAATTGCCGTGCAAGTTACTTGCGTTAGTTACGATGATTCATCGATTCATTGTGTCGTCTGCTGATAGCTGTGTGTGTTTTATGTACATGGGTGTTACACTACATGTATAAACATTTAACTGCCTGGCCACGACCATGGATGCCTGTGTGAGGGGAAAATGCAGCTTTATCAGTTTAAACTTAGCGTGGAATAATGCCATGGATATGAACGGTTTCATTTTTATTTAATTAGCTGTGCATGGGCAATGCTTTATGATTACGAGAATTTCAGCAGGACCTATGTTGGCTAAGAACTAAGCCTACAATTTGGATGTAGCCTATGTGTTAATTTAAAATCATAGTACTTATTTAAAAAAGTTTTGTAAAGGTTTTAGCTGCGTCTTTCAAGCTATTGTGTCTGAATCATTGCATGCTTCATGCAAGTTAAGTTACAATTACAGCAGGGCACATCTGCATGTGCTGTACTTGATGCACCTTGTTTTACGAACAATCAATCAAAATTAATCCCCACTAGATACATTGACCTTTTTTGTCCTTGGTGAATGATGCCCATCTGGTGCCAGAAAATTCCCTCGTAATAAGCAAGATCTCATAATTTCAGAGCTCGCTGTAAGCAAGTTTTCAATCCATTATTCAAGCCTGAGATTTGGCTGGACTTTGAAATTTACTCCTAGTAACCAGAGGCTAGCTAAAACAGGCCACGTTATAAGTGGATTGTACTGTGTTAATTTGCCTAGCTGATGGCAGGTAACATGTGCCAGTATAACGGGTTATTTTTATATACATTTGAATACATTCATTTTGTTACTGACCGTTTTGCAGGCAATAAATAACTTCGGCGGTATAACAAGATTTGACTGTATAATCATTAGCTGATAATTGAAAATGCTGGGACTTTATGCCTTCGAAACTTGCGATTTTAAAACAACTGCATCCTATATTGGTCCTGCTAACAAGACCTATATAGTATTAGCATGTAAAAGACTTGTTTGCATATTGGAAATTCATATAAAAAGACAAAGTTATCATAGATCACTGCCTAAGGTGACTCATGTTCCTTTTGTTAATCATATGAAACATTTTGGAAACAGATTTCTTGTATGTTATAGAATCAGTACAGTATGAAAGTACAATCCCCACATCTAGAAACAAGTTGCCAGTATCATTTCTTTTAATATTTCTTTTAAGAATCCATGGTGTACTTTCAATAGTCAATCAATTTCTAAAGTTATGTTATGCAGAGACAAAAAACAGTGATAACTTCTCAACTCGTAACAATAACCGATCAATGCCAAGTGCCAAAAGGACCAAATGCAGTTCCATAAACATCAAAGTGCCATTTTTTTAGTCCAAAATAAAATTGTTGTTTTTTCAACTAATCTAAATTGTTCATGAAAATTTGTACAAGTATTGTATCTGAAATGTTTTAATGAACTGTGTTACTTGTGATAACTGTGATTAGTGCCAGTTAGAATTATGCTTTTGGAAATATTATACAGCTGAACTGTGTTACCTGTGATAACTGTGATTAGTACCAGTTAAAATGATGCTTTTTGAAATATTATACATCTACAGTACATATATATGCATGAAATTTTATTATTATTAATATTTTGTGCAATCATGAAATGGCAATTTGCTTGTGCAAAGGAAATTGTGTTTTTTTTCCTGGGTTTTTGGGCAGGTGGCAGTTTTATATAACATACACAATGATGAGGATCTATTCTTACTAAAAAAAGTGTTAAAATAAGGCATTCAATCCAGCAGGTAAAGTTCATTAAATTAACTTTGATTAATAGTTAGATTTGTGAATTAAATCAATGTGGATATTTTAACATTGAATGAATGTTAACCTTCTGGCATGGAATCAGTGTTGATCAAATGTTGAATCAACAGTGATGTCTCATCATATATTCTTCTACGTTGAGACTGTGAGACATCTCTTGTTTTTACAGAGTAATGGACTCACTTATTTTTAGAGAAAAACACAATACATATTTCAGTTTTCTCTAGATATGTGTAAGTGAGATACAACTTGACACTTTCACAAATACACATAAAAGTTAGTTAAAGGTCTTACTTTCTTTTTCCATCATGCAACAGTACTTGAAAAGATAAAACATGTTATTTTGTTTAAAGTGCCAGTAAAAGTACGTTTTTTTTTGTTTTACTTTTGCCATCGTATTTTAGAGAAAAAAAGATTTCTTTATGACGTGATCGTAATTTGTTAGTGTTTTAGCGGTTATTCTGAACAAGGACTCTGAAGCACAAAATGCTAAAATTTTGGTTTTTGACACCAAAAACATGTTAAAGTCTTGCGAGTGTGACCTGTTGTTTGTTTTTACTAAATGCTCTTATTATCATATTTGATTATAAGTTTTTAATGGGTTGTGAGACCTACAGCTGTGCAATTAGCACTAGTTAGAATTATACTTTTAGATACATTATACTTTTATAATAAAATTTGCATTAATATTATTGTTTTGTTGCTACTCGATGTGTAGGTGGCAGTTTTGTATGTAAAGCGGAAAAATGTTTAATATATAGGATTAAAATCGTTAGTGAAAATGTATTCTAATAATAGACGGCATGTACCAGGAAAATGACACAATGATTCAAATGCTTGTAGAAACTATATATAAATTAAATACAGTTCAACGCTCAAGAGAATACACTAAAAGCTTATGTTGAATGAGAGAATGAATGAATGTACTTGGTTTTTTTCATCTACATAAAGACTGCAGAAATGTAAAACGTTTCTTATAATTTAATCTTTATTCTATTATATTACATAAATTTTGCTCTCTACAAGCCTTTTGTGCTACCTCCACAATTATATTTTATAGAGGAAAGTGATTGTTATTTTGTACACAATCATTATGTTGCTTTCGCACATAATTATAATGAAATGCTTTCATTAACTATTTTGGACAAAAGAAGTCTAGTTGATCAAAGAAATTTTACATGAACTTATATCTGTTTCTATTTCATACTTTGGTATTTGGCCTACAACAGTTTTCTTCCAAAATGTTTAAAAATTGTTGTTTGAAGAAACAATAGATTCTTTCGTTTACTGTCAAACAAACTAGTGTGATCAAAATCTCTTCTAAACAAAACGTAATTAAATTTATGTCAACAATGCATTCTTATTCTTTAAAAATTGATATATGAGGTACCATGTTCTTTGATCAGTTTTTCACTAAGATGATAGCAGAACTAATACAAAGTTATGTGAGATTCATGCATTTGACTATTGTGATTCTTTTTCTTGTGTGCCAATTGAAATGGACGCTAGCTACTGCGGACCTAAGTGAGGCAGAACGCCAGATGATTGCAGATAGTCTTTCAGAGCATGAATGTAGACGCCTTTCAGAATCACTACACAGGTACTAAGTGATTATATAAACATATCAGAATATATAAACCGTAATGATAATTATGTACTGGTAGTTAATATTCCTGCTACTGCCATGGATAGTAATGACGACAATGATGGGTTGATGGAGATGCTGAGGATTATCAAGATGACGATGATAATTGCAGAATGTGCTTCCTATTTTCTTGTACTAATAAATATAATTATATATTTATATGTGGTTGAATGGTTACTAGCTTTTTATCTTTCTCTTTCATTTAACGTCACAGAGCACATACTGATTTAATGTATTCTAATTTCAAAAATAGCAAAGGTGTTTAGTCATCTATGCAAAATTGTCAGTTTTGCAATTATTCTGTTGTTTATTTTATCTCTCTACGCTTTGTACGTGATTTGTCAATCATTTGATAGACCTACAGTTTGCAGGCTGCGTTTGCTACGATAGAACTTTCACTAGACGAACATAACTCCATGTCTTTAACAATTTATCTCTACATGATCCATGTAAGACATAAACGTGAACTTGTCATGTGGAGTAACAAGCAAACGTTCAATCGGGTCCAACCGAAAACATATAATAAACCCGAGGAATGGATTCGAAGGAGTCGGGCCATACTTTCAGAATGATTATGATTAATGAGTTTGGTTCATCTACTCTTAATCATGATGTTGATCGCATTTTCCTGAGTTTTTATTGTTATTAACAATTTTTCAGCCAGGAGTTTCGACTCGACCACAATCCTTCTGGATCAGCTGAACCAAATGTCTCCTGCATTGACTTACTAGAAAATTGGAGCAGCCGAAATGGGACCAACGACACGTTCCTTACTCTTGCCATCCGGCTGAGACAACTCGGTCACAATCGCCTTGCAGATAAGCTTTCGGAAGTTGTGTACCACCGAAAGTCTTCTGCTGTTCACAAGCTTCTCCTGGATGACCCTTTCAATAAGAAATTGGATAAAAATTCGGAGACATTAGGACAAATAAAAAATTATCAGGTAAAACAAGTAAAGAAGAATGACGACATGATTTATTCTTTTCGCTCTGTGCTTAGAGTAACTGGTCTGGTTATCTCCATATTAAGCCTGCTTATGTTACTAGTGGTTGTTTGCTGCTTCTACTATCCTTGCAATAAAAATGGCGGATATACGAAGGCAAGAAATCATTTCTATAATTACCTGATTGGACGAAATCCACCACCTGATGGCGATAACATGTACATTATATTCTAAGTGATATATCGTGTGCGTTTTCTAGCTCATATAACATGTAAAATATTATTGTACATGACATGTAACGGAGATAACGTGTACGTAATTCTAATGTTAGTGTTGCACTTGCAGATCAAAGCGGGCATCTATGAAGTAAAATGAGCATGAAGTTTTGTATTACAGCTTTTGTATTCAAGAAATTCAGCATTCCTGTCAAAATTTATAGACTGCAGACAATAAATAAGTATTTTGCTGTTTTTATTTATGTGTTTGATTGAATTTATAGATAACAATTATACTTTGCCAATAGGCGAACTGCCTGTTCATAATACATATTATTTTTTGTTAAATGACGCATTTTTAAGTGTGCTTCTATGTGTATTATACATGGTCAGTAACTGTATAAATTATCATAAGTTAGCAAGATTTTTCTATTCAGCATTATTCAGAATAATCAGGAGAATGTGTGGTTTGAATTTCACCATTTTTTCTTTCAAAATGTACATAAACATGTTCGTCAGACAGATGGAAGTCGTGTTTTCAAAGAAAAGGTATCTTGTGATTGATTCCGATGAGGATAGAACTTGGAATGAAGAATCTTGTAACATTGATTTTAAAAAATACACTACAGAAGAGTTTGTTATGCACACACAAACCGTCTCGATCGATGTTTGTGGTGAAAACGTTTTAACGAAAATAAAGGCTTGAAACTCGCTGAAATTTATTAAAATGCGGCCTGCAAAATACTGTGGCTAAATAATGTGATTTTAAAAATGTAGAAGTAGGTAAATTATGGGCATTATAAGCTCCGCAAAGTCATTAATTTTCAAACACTCAGGAAAATTTATTACACGTTTATCTATTCATACTTAATTTGTGGTATTGTGTCGTGGGGTGGACCTATTTTAGCTAATCTAGGACGTATCTAGGACAAATCCAACTTAGCTGAATTCCAAAGAGCTCAAAATAAAATTCTTAAAGCAATCCATTCCTTTTCTTACGATCATAAAAATAATGCATTGTTTAAGAAATGCAGATTAAAGAAATATCTGAGTTGACTTTAAAAAATTTTAATTGAAAATTAAATGTGTATAAACGTTCAGCAGACGTCTGGCTAAAGTTTAGACAGCTGAGTGAGTACCTATAAATATATTTTTCTCAATTTTGTTTTGGAACAAAGTTTAGCTTATGAACTAGGTTTACATATCTGCTGAAAATCTTGTTGCCAACAGTGCGTTATATTGATTAGGTTGTTACGACGATAGACATGCCAGATACTAGATAAGAGAATATTTCTTTTTAACCCATTCGGCGTAACCTCCACGATACAAGCGGCAGCTTGTAAATCCAGCTCCCTGGGCAATTTCCAAAGCCTGATTCAAACTTCTTTCTGATTCGCCTGACAAGATTAGTTCTTCATTTAATGGTGGTTTCTTTCTCTGGTATTTGCTCTGAAAAGTTTTTTGATCTAGATCTAAAGCAGCAGTGAGTTCTTTGAGTGGGACATTCAAAGCGAGGGGGAACTTACCAGTAGCATCTACCTTATCTAGCGATCTCAAGTCAATAAGATGGAATTTTTCTTCTCTCATTGCACATTTTAACTCGCATGTAGTCATATCACGGCTATGAGTTTCGTCACGTCGTTCGTCTGTAATTGTGCGGGCATTACAATTTTTGTTTGTAAGTTCTTGTACATGATAGCAAGATTGCACTAGACCTATCAGTTCTTGCTCAGATGATAACTTTTTATTGGTGCCAACCGCTTCATCAGGGTTTTGTTCGAAGTCCTCTTTACTGGCATAATCAAAATGATTCTTGCCTGGAGACACTGCAATATAATAGTTGGATTGAACTAGGCCCGGAACTTGTTCACAGGGTGATTTTCTGCTTATATTCTTTTTTGGTGTTCGCCTGTCATGTTTGATTTTACTGACAAAATAATACCTGCTTGGAAATTGTGCGACGTGATAGTAGGATTGACCTAGGCCTAGAAGTTGTTGTTCATTGGATGTATTTTTACTATTATTCTTTTTCCATTTCCATCCAATTTGCTTGGTTTTACTGGCTTTATCAAAATAAATCTTGCTTGGAGGTTCTTTCACGCAGTAAGGTTGAACTAAAGCTAGAAGTTTTTGTTCAAATGACAGATTTTTGTTGATGTTCTTCTCCGATTTTTTACTGAGAAACTTACTTTTGAAAGGCATGTTGACAAGGTTCTCGGGACAAAGCCATGAAGGTCGCCTGGAAGGAAAGCATGGACTTAGACAAAAACTCTCAGTCGACCTCTCGTTAGCATACTGTGGCCAAGGTCATGCCATAATCAGTGTAACTATTTTTATTAGAGTAGTGTTAGAACTGTAGCTCGGTGTCTAGGAGACGTTTTGTTGTGGCAATTTTTGTGTGACACGTTGATGATGTCACTAAGAAGACTCATTATGCAGTATAATAATGCACCTTCATTATAACGATTCGTAAATCTCACTCATTGTGCTTGAGCCTGGAACACTTCCTAACCAAGACCGGATTTACCCACTAGGCATAGCAGGCCATTGCCCACCGTCTGGAGCCCACTAAAACTAATTTGTCGCGGAGCAAGCCAGCGAATATCCTTGCTTCAAGTGAACACCGAGTATTTCATTATATAATATTCTGAAACCCATAACGGCTCTGTACAATAAGTATATGGCCCGGAATATGGAGCCCTATACAATAAGTATAGACCCACAATTGAAACTCGGGGTCCAGTTGATGAGTTTGGCCTATAGGGCCCACAAGTAGGTAAATCCGGCTTTCTTGTGTTTTAACAGTCTGCAAACATATAAGATCCCTTACTATTTATAGGAGTCGTACATACAGTTTTAGCCTGTAAGATTGCAGTGAATTGAATTGACTTGAAGATTATCTTAGAAATTAACGAATGTGCTTCACTGATATCTTTCAAATCAAGCAAAATCTTGTCTTTCGGTTGTTTGACACAAAAATTACACATTCAGTTTTATAGCCGGTGGCTAAACATGGGTGTCGTTGAAATAAGTTTCTAAATCCTTAAAAGTGAGCTGGTCTGGATTTTGAATCATTTTATTTGTAGAGCTAAAATATTTTGTATACTTGTACGTGGTAACAAACACTGATGGCGTCCAGAAATTGAAGAATCCTAATAATTCCTAACTGATCTTGAGAAATTTTAGCGAACAACAATTTTGCCTCTAACGTAGGATTCGTGCCCTCGGTGTTTCTTACATTCTGACGAATACAAATTACTATTAGCTACTCTTAAGTTAAAATGATGCCTAAGTTAGAATTTAGATGTATTGTCTTATTTGCATGACGTACCCTTGTTGCACTGTAATGTTTGCGTGTGGATTACGTTTCTTGTCCAAAACTCGCATTTGTTGGAAATTCTGCGTTGAGTATGCCGTGCGTCGAAACGTGCGTAACGTAAAACTCATAATGTATTTTACGCACAAAGTCATTATACACAGGAACTTTGAAAATAAATGTACTACTATGTAGAAGACGCCAGCGCATTATTTTTCACGTTTGAGGAAGTCTATGTACCAGAATTCAGATCTCATTTGAGGCCTTAAATACCTTCATTTACCTAGGTAATATTCATTGTATTCTATTGTAGTAGTCGTATGTCTTAAAAGCAAGTTCGTAATACACTGCAAAGCGAATGACCCATGTTTTTAATCGGCACTACGTGGTTATTTAACTGTTATTGTCTATATCAGCTTTGTATAAAATACAGGTTCAACTAAAGTAGACAAGATCCGAACTTCGGTTTCAAGAACGAGTCTGTTGTTCTTGAAAATCTTTGTGAGATTTGAATAAGTAGATAATGCTAATAAACTTTGGTAAAAAGTTTTCATTCAACATTTCACGTTACCCGCTCATAGTACGAACAGATTTTACTGGGACGTAGTGTGATAGCATTAAACACGTCATCGTTGATACTACGCTCCTATTGGGCACCAACGTGCGCGAATTGTAAATTTAACCAATAGAGATCGTCCTCTGCGTAGCGTGCCTAGTGCCTACTGTATTCAGTGTATTGCGGAGCGATTGCTTTCTTTCTCTACGTTGGTCTACATTGGAAAAACGCTTGTAAGTAACATTTATTTATTTATTGATAGAAGTGCGTATGGGTTAGAAAAAATCTCTGCTGCAGAGCTAAAGGATGTAGGCATTTAGTATTAGCGTCTATAGTAGTTTCGTAAGGTTTTTAACAGAAAATTCTTTAGCCGAATTTGATTTCTTAAGTATGGGAGTCTATGGGAGCACTATTGCCGTTGCGTTGTATAACCGCCATTACATTACTATGCGGTGCTGGTTGTGTATAAGTGACCGAAAACTTTGATTATAACAATGTGTCGGGAGTTCCCTAGTTAATGGTGATAATGTATATTGTAGTCTATTAATTTAGCTATCTAGTTCCAAGTTTTTGTTTGTGTTGAAGTTGTATTTGCCAGGATATGCGCGTTTTTCAGTAAACCGGTCTTTGTCCTAGCGTATTCAGTGCTGACTGATTGCCGTTGCTAAAAGCCTAGCGCGACCCTGTGTGTTCATAGTCAATCCTATGGGTTCGCTGTCCAATGTAGAATGTGATAGACGCGCGGCGTATGATTCCGGGGCAATAATTATGACATTTTAAGTAAAATTTGGATTGATGAAAATTTTCAAGGACGTTATAGCGGTCTTGCATTATCGATTTTCCGACATTTTGTGTACAATGGAAGTTTGAAGTGTGGTGAAGAATCCCAAATGTTGAACTTTTGGCGATTGTCCCACGGATAAGTGTCCGATTTCTGTGTTACTTCAACTCACGCTCATGCAAGAAAAAGCTGAATGCTCTAAAGAACGTAATATGAAACGAAAAATTAATTTTATATGATGCCTGTACATAATTCGATGTTTCAAAACTGCAGTAACTGTATTTTATAGACTTAAAATCATTGTACAAGGTAGTTGTTGTTCCTGGGGAATAATAGAATTAAATCCATATTATTAACATAATACACATAATAAGAACTGAGTAACTGGGTTCTTGAATTAAAACAATAATTTTAGTTATATTCAATTAATTGGCTACTTTTGTCATTGTTAAAATAATTTTAGAACTTTAAGTTCATTTATCAACTCTAGGTTGAGGTTTTAGAAAAGAATGAGGTAGTAATATACTATATGCCTTAATGGTTCAAAGTAAATTATTATTATTATTTTATAATAAGTATTATTAAATTACAATTATTCTATTATCAGGGTTTATTTTGATCTTCTGCTGACCGCTACTTGTCCAATTATAAATCCAATTTTGTATAGTACAAAAAGTTATAATAAAGGTTGAAATAGTCATTAAAATGCATCTCAAGCTCAGAGCAGTTGAGACACTTTGTCATGGCACAGTCATTGAAGATATGTGCAGTTCTAAAAGTTAGTTAATATAAACACTGTTATGTGTATATTAGTCATTTGTATAGTGACATTTCAAAAATTAACACAGTCAAAAGTGCATTTATAAAGTTTTGTTACATTACATTTGTCAGTGAATTACCCAATGCCTTTTTAAATAGATATTTATTTATATGTGTATGATAAGTGCTGATTTGCAGTAGTCATTAAATACTTTTGTTTGCATAAATTATAATACAAATTAAAATGAAATTTTCTATTAAAATTTTCTGTTTAATTATTATGACATTCAACCTGCATTTATGAAAATTAATTTATAGGAAATTTATACACAGCAAAATAGTTCAAATGGTAATAATGTACACCTCATTCTAATTGGTTGTGAAGTAGTGAGTTTACAAAATTTTGTAAATTAATTGTTAACATCAAACTTGAGCGTTTTGTGCATGTCGGTATTTTAGTTTAGAAATGTTGAATATTTAGTTTAAAAAGCATTTGCCATTATTATTTTATGTGAAAGTTTTAAATTTTTGTAATATGTTTTAGTTTCAACTTGCAAGTGTAACTAGTTGCTTAGTCTGCTCTCATCATGGTGAAGGATCCAAATAAGCCACGAGGGCGCATGTCAGCATATGCATTTTTCGTACAGACGTGTCGCGAGGAACACAAGAAAAAGCATCCAGATGAAAGTGTCGTCTTTGCGGAGTTCTCCAGAAAATGTGCTGAACGATGGAGGGTTAGTAAATTTCCTTTCAGGTCCTTATAAGGTCAGGCAAAATCGGATAACAAATATAACACTCCAAAACCCTAGCAATATTGTTGTCTGCTCATGTTTCATTACCTTGCACTTCACACTTTACTATCTCACTCGCAAAAACATGTTGTATACACATATTTACATGTTCAGCAAATTTTGCTTATCATTTTCCCAAAATAAGTTGTTAGGTATGGATAGATTGGCAAGGTTGTAAAAGAGGGGCCTAGTACTAGGCCTGTTTAAGGTCAATTAAATTTAATACATTTGTCTAATTTGCACTGGCCAACATTATGTTCAAGCTATACATAGGTCTCGCACTCTAGTGAATCTGAAACTAACTGCAAAGGTAGTTAGCCTCACAGATAGGCCTATTTATTTGATAGATCAAATGCAGCCAGTCTAGATGCAGTTGCTATGATTGAATGAATCTATAATTTGTTTAAAGAAGAGAACTGATAATTTATGATGTTGTTAGAAAAAATGTGTAGTACAATGTATAAATGTCGAAGTATTGTAAAAGTGTAGATCTTATTTATATAAACTAATATTGTAGCCTTTTTTATGCGCTTTGGCTTTTTGTGACTTTCTTTTTGGTTTGTTGGTATGAATACATTTATTTGTATTTTTATTTGTTTAATATCTACTGTTCTTATAGACAATGACAGACAAGGAGAAAAAAAGATTCAATGATATGGCAGATCGTGATAAGGCAAGGTATGACAGAGAAATGGTTGGGTACGTGCCACCTAAAGGAGAAAAAGGTGGTAAAAAAAGAAAGAAGAAAGACCCCAATGCTCCAAAACGAGCTATGTATGTCTACATTTATATTGTTATAGCTATGAATTAGGTATTTTGGTGCAGTAATCAGCTAAACTTTAAGCGGAATTGCTTCTGTGACCTCTAGCCGATTTTATAATTATCTTCATTTGGTCCTTGAACGATTTTTAGTCTATTCATAAAAAATGTCTGAATGTGTTTAGAACTGAAGGCAAAATTAGTTGAAGTAATTGCAGAAAACTACAAAGAATCATTCCTGTTCTATTAAGCCATTTCTCTACATACAAAGATTAAACAACCAATGCATTTTGTTTAAATTTGTATCTTAACTATTTATTAATAACTAGTTTAGTTTGACAGTGATTGCAAATGTCAGTTGTATTCATACTCTCTGCACGTATACTGTTGTATTTCCATTATAGGATTAACTGCAGGGAACTTTTATTTGAAGCAGAGGCAATAGTCAAATAACTGAAAGTCACTACTGGATATCCTGTCATTATTTACAGCTTTCTTAATTTCAACAAACCAATAATTCAATGTGGATCTATTCTTTAATTACCAAATTTTTCTCATTGCTTAGGTCAGCATTTTTCTGGTTTTGTCAAGAGGAGAGAGGTAAAGTGCGTGCCGCCAATCCAGACATGACTGTTGGTGATACGGCCAAAGAACTAGGACGGCGGTGGGCAGAAGTAACTACGACCCAAAAAGCAAAGTTTGAAGCATTGGCTCAAAAAGACAGAAAGAGATATGATACGGTAATATGCCTTGTGTACATTTATCATTCTATTTAAATTTCTATTAAACAGTGCTGCAAAAGGCTACGGTTGTAAGAAATTTAAATGCTGAATTAGGATGAGTCTAGTCTTAGGTTGGACTAGTAGTACAGTGTTCAGTGGAAAGCTTCTGTACAATTTAAATAGCATGTATAAATAATGGAGTGTTAATTAAAAAAAATTGCAGGAACTGACCTTATTGAAAATGTCTGGCACTTAAAAGGTAATTCAATACTACAGACCCTTATTCTGCTTCGTGAACCATGCTTTCATAAACATCATTTAGTAGTACAGTGTTCAGTGGAAAGCTTCTGTATAATATAAATAGAATGTATAAATAATGGAGTATTAATTAAAAAAATTGCAGGAACTGACCTTATTGAAAATGTCTGGCACTTAAAAAGTAATTCAATACTACAGCCCCCTATTCTGCTTCGTGAACCATGCTTTCATAAACATCATTTAGTAGTACAGTGTTCAGTGGAAAGCTTCTGTATAATATAAATAGAATGTATAAATAATGGAGTATTAATTAAAAAAATTGCAGGAACTGACCTTATTGAAAATGTCTGGCACTTAAAAAGTAATTCAATACTACAGCCCCCTATTCTGCTTCGTGAACCATGCTTTCATAAACATCATTTAGTTTAAATTTTTATGGGAACCACTAATCAATAACTAACTTTGGAATTTACCACTTAAAAGAACCAAACCAGCCATTTGACTTCTGTATCAGTTTTGTGAGATAACTTAGCTTGATCATTTTGTGTGGTATATAGGTTTTCAATGCACGAGGGTTCAGTTAAACGCAGACAACAAAAATACATGCATATATGGTGCTTGTTGCCACAGTAGTAGGCAACAATAAATGTCATTGCTATTATGAGCATTTTATGGGCAATCGCAGATCTAAGAGGACCTGTACACTCATTTTTATCCGTGAGCATTGCGGAGCTAAGGGAACCCATGCACTAATTTTTATCATTTTATTAAGCATCGACTCATATCATTGAATAATTTGAAAACTATCATACATAGAATTACAAAACTTGCAAGGTAGACACCTATGGTAGAGGAACGCACACCATCTTTCAGCTAAAAAAAGAGCTTGGACACTTTAAGGGCATGAGATAGGAACCAAATTGTTGTAAGCTGCTGGACCAGTTGTAGTCAAGTAATAATTAATCATGAGTGTCCTGCATACTGATGTTTGTCAAGTGATAAACACAATTATGCACACAGATTTTTAACTGAATTCATTCCGTCAGTCAAGTGATAAGCATTGTTACGCTTGCGGATTTGGACTTGAATTCATTCAGCCTTGTTATTATCGTTTTGTTAGGCTTCCAATTCTAACATCTTTCGTAACGTCGAACACTTGAAAACTATAAATTAACACCGAGTTGCAAACTTTGTAGACTAGACATCTAAGGTAGGTGCCAAGACAATGGCATGACTAAAAAAAGTTGTGATTTTTAAAGGTCCTAAATAAGAACAAAATATGAAAATTGGGAGCAAACACGAGTAAACTGTCCTGGACCAAGTAATGAGCACCATCATGTATGCAGATTTGTTTCCGAATTCATGCAGTCTGCATGTGACAAACACAGTCATTTTTTATATTATGTGCTTTCGTGATTTGTTTAATTATTATCCATCTGTCATTATAATTCAGAAATCTACTAAATAATTTGCTACTAAAATAGACTCGCTGAACTCACTCGCATTCGTAGCACTGCTATTTTAGCGTGTGACTTTAGTAATGATTTTGTTGTTCATACATACGGTTATGATACGTAACCTGCGTGTTATGTGTGATGGCTTATAAGTCTTGTGACAATACATGTGGTTTGTCATTGTGCCAAGTAAGTACAGCTGTCTTTGGAAGAAATATCTACCACACCAGTGAAAGTTGCAGGTTTTGTTGCCATGTTTATAGCTGTATCAGGTCTTGTCGCCATATCAGAAAATATTGTGCTATGCCTATTTTGTCCATTTTATAAGCTATAGGGTGTTTTGTTATTATGCTAATAGTAGCAACAAGTTCTTTTGCTATGTCAGTGACTGTAGTGTGCCGAATATATGACAAAGCTCGATACCTGCTAAAACCTAAAAAACCTGCTGTTTCTAGCTACCTTGTACAATCAATCAAATAATTAAATCTTTTCGTTAGTAGTAGTATATATATCTTTGTATAAGAGGTCATTGTCTTTCAGAATAAAGAATTTCTGTATTTGTAGGAGATGAAAGCTTGGAAAGGAGGTGCAAGTGGCAGTGGCACAAAACGTCAGAAGAAACCGGACCAAACTGTCCAAGATGAAGACGATGACGAAGAAGAAGATGATGAGGAAGAGGAGGATGAGGAAGATGACGAGTAAGCACATTGCTACCGTGATTGCAGAATGGAATCTCTTTGGTTCGAGAAGACAAGCAAGAGTTGCTCACTTCCATTTAATGAGACTTTTGCTGCCTGTCTGAAATATTGTGTTGTACAGTCGTATTGGATCCTTTCTAAAATCACGATTTGAATTATCATTCTTGAATTACTCATTGTATATACTCATTCGATATTGTAAGTTAAAAAGTATAGACACATTAAGTTGCCAAACTACACAATGATGCTGGATTAATGACATAAATGAAAAATTAATGACTGTGTATTGTTTTGGAATGACTCCTAAATGCACCAATTGTACAGAACAGTTGTATCGTCCTTAATCCATTTGAAAGTGGTTACTTTGAAATAGTAGCTTATTCACTTCTTGTATGTTCAAATTTTGTTTTTTCAATTTTCATTTTCTTTTAGTTGAATTTTTTCTAATAATTTCTTGGCAGTTATTTAACGAGCTTTGATTGTTACCGAATAATTTTCCTAGCAGTTATCATGTTACCGTTGTCAGCTGCACTCATGGACAGTACACGTACAGGCTTTAAAACGACGTACACCTGTATTTTAAACTGACTTTGTTTAAGATCAATGTTGTAAAAAGTGTAACGTCTTTTTATATAAAAACTGTTTCTTTTTTAGACATGCTGGGCCGTAAAGAATGTGAATGTTAACATTGCACCATGTTGCTAGGCAATGTTCCAATATCAATTTTATGCGATAGTTAGCATGAATATCAAGTCTATATGGCAGTCTTTTATAATTAAATGTATTAACAAAAATTGTAGAATGGATGCTATTTCATGTATATACTGATTTCATGAAAGCTTTTAAAACTGTTTCCGTTTTGTACTTCATCCTTTTATAAGCTATCAAACTAACTTAACATTTAAAAAGTTTTTCTTTGGAGCAAATGAATCGTTCATAAGAGATCGATGTATATTTTTAAAAGTGTATTTTAATCTTGTTCGCTAATGTTCTTGTTCGATGTTGTCGGCCAGTAGTCGACTTTTCTGTTTAAATTAAAATGTAATTAAACAAATTTAATGAATTTATGACTTTCTTCTTCAAAGCTTAGCTTGCGGTGACCCACCTTGCATCTTAATTTTACTCATACATGCTTCACTGATAATTCAAGCCTCATTAAAGTGTTCTTTCTTATAATTCTACCTTTTGCTTTGTCCCAATTTTCATACTGTATTAAGCTTAGGAGACACAAACAATGGTACCGTGGTTGCTACCTAGCCTGTAAGTAGAGTAAAATTAATCTATTGAAAACTTTCTTGACTGTAATAGAACACTAACATGAAAAGCTGTCAGTAAACACTTTTAACCCTAACCCTGTTATAAAACCAAAATTGGCGATGGCCAAGATCTGGCATTACAATAAAGTTTGATTGCCCTTTGCATCTTGTCGGCTAAGCAATCAAAATGATTGTTTTTTTTCTATATTACACTAACCGAAAGAAAACGGATTAATCCTTGTGGGCTTGTACCCTATAAATAATTTTATCATAGCTAAAAACATCCCATTTAGTTTACATGGAGACATGAATAGCTGCTAAAGCAAGACCACTTATCAAGGCAAAAAATTTGTATCGACTCACTAAAACCACAGTATGAGAAACATTTGTGAAATAATTTTGAAAATTTCTAAATGAAACTGTAATCATATAAGAAACAGCTAAAATGTGTAACAGGTGCATACTTTTATTATCAAAATGCTGCGAATTCCACATGAAAAATTGGGATAAATACTTTTCGGATAACAAATTTTATTTAGCAATTATTTCTCAATTACTGTGCACATGATTGATAAAAAAATATGGTACAAAAATATCTGTGAGGTATATTATTTAATATCTTTACATTTTGGCTTCAAATTCTTGTATAGAATAATCTAAACAGTTTAGTTCAAAACTAAATCTTTGTATTGTACTCAGTGATAAGAGAACAATTGGACGATGTCATCATTTATAAAATATGACCTTATAAAAGTATTATACATCAAAAAGAACATCTATGCAAAATGCAATGGAACATAGGGTCCACTATGGTACGTTTTGAATGATTTGAAATAAATAGGATTAAAATCTTGACTTAGTATAGACAAACACAAGATAAGCACTGTCAAATAATTCATGCATACTTACAGCAGTGATAATACTGCAAACAGTAATGGACATTCTTGATTTAAAATACAAATGCAATTGTCTTCGAGTTATTCATTCACAATCATAATTATAAGCTATAATGTATTCTATCACCACTATAAATTTTCTAGCGCTGACCAAATTATACAATCCACAGATATTTGTAAGACAGAAGCCAAAATTCTAAAAATAAATCTAAATGCTACTAGGATTAATAAGCAAAAGATATAGTATACACTACCCTAGCAAAAACTGAAATATCAAGTTAACGTAGTCAGCAATTAAGCAATATTATCTACATTAGAGACTTACTGGTCAACTCTGCTTTTAAGATTGATATGGGTTAACTCACATCAGACCCAAGTCCTGAAGGTCTTCTTTGTATACATAAAATATTGTATGCGTTACTTAATTATATACATGCAACCCATATATTGTTCAAATCGCATATCTCTAATTATTTTGGTCTTGACTCCCAATTTAAGCAAGAAAAACAGATTAAATTGATACATATGGTTTACTATACATGATATATTTTTATTAATGCACAGTTATCACGCTATCACAGTTATCTGCACAAACAGCATATATAGTAGTAATACCCGTTTACTTGAGGACTTTGCATAGCTTAAACTAATTTATACTAGATAAGTAGAAAAATTATATATTGTATCATTTACACAAAGAGGAGTAGGTACGTAGGAATAAGAAACCTTTCAAAAACATGGGGCGAATAAGACATTCTGTTGTGTTAATGACCAAAACTACTAAAATAGTACAGAGCAAAACTAAATGCAGCTTTTCATAAGAAAATCTTTAAATGTTTACAATAAAATTAACTTTGTTGCAAGCAGTGTGGTTTGACCTCTTCAAAGCAACATTTTTACCTTACTATAGTCAATAACAAAGACAGCAGTTTTTATATTAAAACTGCATATTGTATGCATTACAATTAATTTTTAGAACAAAAAATTTAATATTGTAATAGTATAGCGACTGTGGTAGCATTTAACAGATGGCTAAAGTAGCTAATTTTGCTGCTAGCAGACAAAAGCAGTAGCTGTAAAATCCTTGTTATATAATTTAAGGTACAACTGTTAAATAAAATGAGGTGCATGATGAAACAGCATGAATAAAACTAATAGCAGACATGTAATATAGAACGAATTCATTAGAGAAATAAAATGTGAACTCATATTACAACAACTATTCGGATTACCTTGTATAAGCAAACTAAAATAATGTCTGAGTAAGCCAAATGCAAACATCGTCAATTAATAAAAATATAAGTAAGTCGAACATTTGAAAAATTGTGCATTCTAAACACCAACCATGATTAGAATGAACCAACTCCTGCACATTTAATCCAAATTTCACTCACTGAACTTGTCTCAAATTCCAAACTGTCTTATTAAAAGTGACATTCCAGATCAAGTTACACAAGTTTAAAGGGCATAAATTCATGTGGTTAACTATTAGCCAGGTGACCCTTAAAATATTTTACAACATAGTAAACCACAGCGACAATGTGAAAGACTAAGTACCATTTTCCATGCGATACAAAATAATCTGTACTGGCATAGTCTGCTGTTAGGAAACTGCTGTAAGAGCTGTGCCTTGGTACTGGTTAAGCATGCTGCACCAGATGTTGTTTAAGCCAATCGAGGTATGTGTTAGACATCATTCCAGCCAATTACAACATGGCATATGAGTAAATATAAAGTAGCTACCATAACAGACATAATCATCATTGGAAAACCAATCCTAGATAAACAATGCAATGCAAGATTTAACAATTATTCTTACACACTGATTTAGTCACACTAATAAATATTTTAACACTCGTCTTCTTAAAAGAGAACTGAGCGTTATTGTGCTTGTTTGAAAATAGCTGTAACTGTAAACTTGCAGCCATACTATATATATATATTAATCTATATATGTATTATAAGTTCATAAAACTGGTTTTTGTGTAAAGCGGAATTAAAAAACCACAAGTATTCTTACTTGAAGAAGTCTGCAAATGTAAATTTGTAACCATACTGTTCTGCTAAACCAGCACAGACAACATTACAAGAAGCCCCAATTAGAGTTCCGTTTCCTAGAAAAAAAACAGACAAGAAAATATAAATATGTAGATCTACACGACAGCAACGAAGTGTTAAACACAGACACAATAAAAATAAAATTGTCTAATATTCAAAACAAAGGTTCTGTGTGTACTTGTTTGCTTGCCAGGCATTCAAGGCTTGTTTATACTTCATTCATTTTCGGACACACTGATTACTGACATGTACATTTATTTTTTCAACAGCATCTTCTTCTAAAGTATTGTTTTCACGTAATGTTTCCATCAGGTACCAGGGTATCTTAATAATTTTACCCAGTTCCAACAATGAGAAAGGCAGACGTTATTGTTAATTGGATATCCATTTTTGGATATACTGATTACTAACATGTACGTTTGTTTTTTCAACAGCATCTTCTTCTAAAGTATTGTTTTCACATAACGTTTCCAGCAGGTAGCAGGGTATTTTAATAATTTTACCCAGTTCCAACAATGCAAAAGGCAGACATTGTTGTTAACTGGATATCCCTTGTTTAAGTAATTTAAATGCCATCTTCAGACGCATTTGCAGAGCAGCAGGTCAACAATAATGACGACACTTACGACGAACATTTCGCATTCCTGACTCATTCTAGTCAGCAGCTCTACTAGTTAGCAGGTACACAGAATGGCTTCAGCAAAGAAATGTAATATATGGAAGTACTTTGAATGTGCTGAATGTACTCAAACAGATTAGAGTTGTTCATTAGTAAATTATTACTCGTTATTACTTGAAATCTGAATAATTAATTTTGGTGGTATTTGGATAAATTTATATATATAAGATTCGAGCTGCATCTCCAACGACGGCACCATTTTCTATATACTAAACGAAAGGTCTTCATCTAGTGCCATCTCATTAATCGTTTATTTAGGAGGGCCATAATGCCGTAACAGGCGCCTGCAAAAATTGCCCACTTCTAACTGTTTTTTTTTTGCAAAACTGGTACTTCTCATTTCTGGAGATTGGGAATGGGCCAGGGGTAGCGGCGCCGGTAATGGTTGGAGATCCCGTTCAACTGTGGGTGTTATAGGCATATTTAGAATTCACAGGAGGGCCATAACACTGTAACGGGCATTTTACAGGCCACATAGAGCTACATTTTGCAGAGGACTGCACAAGCAGCCTCTAGAAAACTGCATTAAAGCATTAGCAAGCCAGCAGCCATTATCTCTATCAATTGTAAGCCCATGGTAGAGCAAACCAATCAAGTACCCGGTTATTCGACGGGTAATAGGAAAGGGATACCCGAGTCTATTTTCATTAGTGACGGCTCGTGTATAGGCACTGTGGTACTGCAGCACCCCGTACGTTCACTCAATATTATCGATAATATTTAATATAATAAGTCAATATTCAATATGTCTTTTTTCGTTAGTTCTTTCTTTATACTTGTGAGGAGCATGTGAGGAAAGTACAATTTGCTTCACAACCCAAGCAACGTGGTGTTTGGCTATTGTACGCACACGCCCATGCGCACATGTCTGAGATAACACGCTGTACGCTATCGTCTGCTACTAGGTAGAAAAGTACTGTCGCCGGCACAGTAACAATAGCCACATGCTTATTGTGTGCCGTCATATTCTTGGATGTAATAAAGTGTAAACTTAGCATGTGTGCTTAAAACATAAATTATTTAATAATGGACGCCTTGCATCCCCGAGAAATAAGTTCTGTGACTATAAGTGAACTACAACAGCTCAAAAAAAATTTAATTTTTCACAGCTATCTCTCAATGAGAAATTTGCAGTTAAGAAAAGAGGTCGTTCAACACCCAATCTTCAAATATAACTACAACATTAAATTACATGTTTGTTACGTTTTACACAGGATTAAAACAATGGCTAAAAATTTTTTGAAGCAGCACCCCACAAAATTTAGCTATGAGCTGCCACCGATTTTCATGAATGTCAGAAAATTCTACACAAGACATAATTTTCTCTATAGCAAAATTACAACTGATAACACATGTGTACATTGACATTTAACCTAGTTAATATCAATAGGTCAACTTTGCAGCCTCTTTAAGCCAATGCATTTTTAACACAAGATGCCATTACAAGTTAGATTTGACTTTGCAAAATAGTTCAATGTGGTAAAAAAATAAATAAGCCACAAACGGAAAATTTCCATTTAGAACTTTTGTATGTAATGGAATTTGTGGCTATATTTTGTTAGTGTAAGTTACATTCATATTACAAAAACTAAAAGCTATCAGCATTGTCCAATGCACCTAAGCTTATGAACTCTTTAACTTTCTTGCATGGATGATATCAAGTGCTCATTTAATGGCCATGGACAGCCAGCAAGTAAGACAACCATATAAAAAACCTTCTGCGGAATTCGTACCAAGACAGAAAACATTTAAAAAACCAAATCATTCAGTAAATACAGTAGGCGCCGCTTAATAGACTCAATCAGTTAATTGACTCAAAAACACCTGGTACGGGCTGCTTCTATTCAAATGTACATAAAAATTGTCGCCAATTGACTCAAATAACTCCACATAATTGACTCAATATTTTTAGTCACCTGCTCACATGCTTCAATAAGTCACTTTTGTGTGACTAATAAGCTTTTAAGACTTATATCATCTTAGTTCGCTTTTGTCCTATAATATGCATAGAAACAATCATGTTGAGTACCGTTTTGAATGTAAGCAGGAACGTTTATCATATGCTAATATGGTAGCCTAATGGTTTACTTTGACCCGCTCGTCCTCTGCAATTAACTTTGTTACCCAAGAATTCCTGGAAGCGAAACATTTAATCACTTGCCTAGGTGTTTGCTTTAGAAGCTCTGGCTGTCTTTCCAGAAAGTTTAATCGGTTTGCCCTTGCTGTTATGCCAGGGATGCAGGGACAGTACAATAAGTCTCATGCGGGGAAATACGGTCACCACAACAGTTCAAGCACATTATTTGTGTATCATACAACAACAGTTTTAAACATTTTTATCATTATGAGAAACTTTCTGACCCAACTTGTCATGAAAAAAATGAATCAGCCGACCTTGGACGTATTTTCATTATTTTTGCAAATAAACAGACTTGCGTGATTTAGAAAAGTATACTTATATACTTATGTTGCTAATTCACTTATATAAATTAATATTTTAAGATATTTTTTCTAATTTTTAACTGCACAAAGGGATTTAGGCATTACTTCGTTTCTAAAATTCATTAAAAACCTTTGCAGTGCATAGTAAGCTGGTGACACATTCAGTAATGCTACGCCCATCGGTTAAATGGGTCAAAAGACTTTGGTCCCAAAGTAAGTCTATTAAGCAGCACCTACTGTACCTATAGAGAAGTTTTCAATTCCTGGCAAGAAGTTTAGGAAGTAGGAACTACAGTGGCCGCCGCTTATTGTGGACACCTCGGGCCAGCAGTGTATGTCCATATTAAGCGGCTGTCCATATTAAGCGAAGTGACCCATGAAGACCCTTCCCCTTCATTAAAAAAGGCAAAAAACTGTCTGTATCAACTCGTCTCCTGTTTTATTGAAAAAAAGAAGTCAGACGAGTTTGTTTGGCAGGAAACTTTTCTCTCAACCTTGAACGGAAGGAAGTTATCACAGTTTCGAAGCTCTCAAGGCCACGGCAAACGGCGAACTGACTGATGCAATGACTCACACAGGCAGCAGAGCGGGAAGCTCTTTTCAATTACGCGCGCACGCCGTGGTTGGCACGGCTGGTTCACGTGCCAAGAATGTTCGCTGTCCATATTAAGCGGCGGTTGTCCATATTAACCGGCAGATTTTATTAGGGGAAAATTCCGTCCCTCGCGAGTTGTCCACAATAACCCGCTGTCCACAATAACCGTGTCCATAATAAGCGGCGGCCACTGTATATCTGTTGCGATGGCCATCATAGCAGCCATCAATTAGTTTGGTAAGTGGCTTTGTTTAAAGCAAATAATTGTGGATTTAAAGACATTGTTGAATAACATTTTGGGGGACTATAATTACAGGGACTTAAGATAAAAGTCTTAGCTTGGCTACACCATGATTAACTGGCAATTTTACTTAAATTTACAGATGCACAGGTTCCTAATTTTAATGCAAATTTGTCAAAGATGGCAAGTTTTTCACTTTTGGCTAATTTCATACAAAAGCATTGCGAGTCTATGTTTAACTTCAATATGAGTTCAAGTACTATAAACACTGAGAATATGGGTTGTTATGATTTAACTATGGTATGGACAAATAACCTAAGTTATAAAAATATAAAAAAGCACATAGACTTTTTACCTCCAAGGCAAGCGCCAAAAGCAAGAGACCAAACAAGAGGAGCTACAGGTAGGTTGAGCTTCGGATCTTCAGCCAATTGAACAATAATTGTCACCTAATAATATGACACAATCCCATTAAGAAATATTTTTGAGAAATTTTCTGCAGAAAAAAATTTAAAATTTCACATTAATAATTTTACATTTTTCAGTTAAAAAATTATCAAACAAGAAAGTTTATATAATCTGTGGATATGCAATTATCTGATTAAAAGCACAAATTTATATTTCATACAAGGTATTTTAACAGATAAACAAGACCTACGTGGGTAAGTTATAGGCATAAATTAGATTTTCAAATAATTTTTCAACGAAAGAAAATCTAAAAGAAAAAATAATAAAGTAAAATTGGTTTATTAAAATAAATTACGCAAATTTAAGATAACCACATTCATAAAGGACTAATAGGAAATTTATCTAGGTTCAAAAATAGTCTGCCTTACCAATGGTGGGACCTGAGTTGTATGGACACCACTCAGCGTTTCTTCTAGTCTCTCCAAGAAACTTGAAACCAAAATTTTTCTGATTGTCTAATTTACTATCACTTTCGTACATTATAACTGATTTCTTACTATGTCTTGGATACAGTGTGGACTCTAATTACCCATTAATAGACCTATAGTGGCTTATAGTGTACATTTCTGTCCAAAAAAAGTTGTGATGTTTCCAAGGTTATCAAAGTTGCCAGGAAAGCAGAAGGTCTTGAGCTCGAGTGCAAAAAAAAACTTTTCATACTTTTTAATTTTAGTTGTATTACAATAATTGATCTCGTACTATGTCTTCATACTGTAAGGACTGTGATTCCCATACAGACTTCTATTGGCTTTTAGTATAAATTCTTGTGTGCAAAGTCAGAGCATCTGAGTGGTTAGCGTAACTGCCTGATAAAGCAGAATGTCTTGAGTTCAAGTCCCAATGAGGTGCAGAGATTTTTCTGGCATTCTAATTTAATAATACTTTATAGTATTTTTATCTTGTTCTAGTGGTGCAGCAACAAATAAAGTTAGACTTGCTCCACTGTTGGAATGAATAATTTTCACTCCAGAAATTTTTATGAAAGAGTTACCGTTTGCTTTTTCTTCTGCAAACACAATTACAATACCAAACCGTATCTTTCAAATTTAGATAGAGTACCGATAGCTCCAATTGTATCAATTGTACCAGTGGCTCTAGTGTCACTACATCAAAACGCTTTTAAATCTGGGTAAAGTAAAATGACACAGACTAACTGTGATATTATGTTGCTAAATACTGCTTTCAAAATTCGTCTGCCTTTCTTGTACAATATGGCAGTTTCAGTACTCAAGAATATGTATATAAATATATTCATAGCTCACAACCAAGATAAGCACTTACCATAGCAGTTGTAAATGGAATATTGTCTACGAAACTGGAAGCAAGTGCCGACACCCATAATATTAGCAGTATAGCCACAAGAAGTTGTCGCCTTGAACCCTGTACACCCCCAATTAAATCAGCAACAGCATTCCCAATGAAGTCTAACAAACCCATTTTCTCTATTCCCTGCAACAAGAAAAAATAAAAATACCTATTATTGGAACATCTACTTTTTTCTTACCTATCTTTAATCTAAATCTACTTTTGCAGCATCCAAATGTATTATTATCTAGTTTCCTCAGGTTCAACATGTGTTTATATTTACTTTGTGTATTTTGTCTACTTTGGTAAAGGAAATCTAAACCTTTCTTGTATTTTATGTATCCTAAGAATGAGGTTATGTTAACCACGTCAGCAAAAGTAGGCAACCGATCATAATGACCTAAATGGCCACTTTTTTCCAAGAGCAATTGCACCTATTGTTAATATTTACACCATGTCTTATTCCTTCAAGTATCTATGAAAACACTGCCAAGCAGTCAGTAATTTATTATACATATAAATGTTATATATTTGGAGAAAAAATTAGTGCCATTTGACATTACTAGTTGCCATTTAAGCCTAGTAGTCTTTTACTTTACTTATTGAATAACCAGTCTGACAAACATGTAACAAACAAAACCATAAAACGTGAAGGTCAGTAAATGGTTTGATAGCTTTTTTCCCTTATAATTATTGCATCAAAATGTATTAAAAAAAGTAGCTGTTATTAAAGTGCCCTTTTTATATCATGTCCTGCGTGCATCCATCTTTGATATGTTTAGCAACCGGATAGTGTCACATGTTTCAGTTAACTGTGGTGAGACATGTTTTGTAGGAACGTATTTATTGTCCAATCACGACACCTTCCAGGTGACTATGCCGGCTATATTCCAATTTTAACTATTATCAACTATTTAACACACTGATTAAGTTTTTGTCACTGCTCCTTTTCATGTATTGCTGTTATCTATTTGTTCGTTCTCGTCCAGTTTTACCCTTAAAATTTTGTTCATCCCATTTGTGTATTGAACAGAAGTCTGTTGTTCGGGTGTCACATACCAAACACTGAAGGACGCCCATAGCCACACTGGTGTGCAACTTGACAAAAAGCTATTAATGAAACGATGGCATATCATGAAGATCAACTAAAGTTTGTTACTTTTCTTTAAAGCGGTGTATTCAACCTAGTAATGTGTCACAAGTTTTAAATGAACAGCTATCGCATATACTGGTCAAAATATTGACAAAAAATACACTTTGTCAAGAATACAAAATCATATCTGATGAATTATATCATATCTGGTTCCCTGGTAAAATTACAATAGAGATGTATGGAACCAAACAAGATTTACTTATAAAACATACAAAAACTCTACACGTAAAATAATAAAAAAGCTACTCTTCAATCTGCAAAAATAAAAATGGTTTCGGATTAAAATCAATTTTAAAGAAAAAATTTCACGCTATTACTGTGCGTACAGCAAATATTTAAATAGTTGTGAAATATTTAAAACTTCAAAGCTAGAAATACATAAGAAGCCATAGCCATTTTTATTAAACTTGCCTTCATGAGAACAAATAAAGCAGCGAAAAAAATTAGAGTCGTCCACTCCACTTTGTGAAAAACACTGTCTAAGTCATCTCTGTCAGCAAGAACTAGTAATATGATAGCACCCATAATTGCAATCCAAGCTACAAATATTAAAATGTGATGTTGTAAATGCAGATGTCCAAACTTGCAAAGTAATTATAAATATGCCAAAGGCTGATTGTAAAATAAGTGGAGGCACTTAAAAAAGAAATTAAAGACTTTGCATTGATATGGAGTCAAACAGAAATATGTCTTTTAGGACAATGGAACTTGCATTTGCCATTAAGGTATTATAATAATATAAGTATTATGAATGTAAATTTTTCATGCTTTTAGCCTACTAAAACAGTTCGGTAAATTATGATATGACAATATCATCAATGCTAATGACAGAAACTGTGCATTCACTGTTAGTATGCTAAATAATCATTTACTGCGTACTCATCACAGTTCTAAACCACATAACAGCACAAAGAACTTTATACACAATTCAATGGGGTGTAATAGAGGTGCAATGGCACATGGATGTAATCATTTTTTCTAATACATTGCCTAAAAATGTTAGGGTCTGCTGAGATGATGCACTTGGCCACATTTAAAAAAGCATTTGACAAAAACAAACATGCAAGAAAAGCAGGCCACTAAACTATAAAAACATATCACTCTCATTCAGTAAAAATCTTAGAGGAGTTCTAGCACTAAAGTGGAATTAAAGAACTAATTCTAGCCCATTAAGCATAAAAAGTTTTTGGGAATCAAAATTTAAGATGCAAAAATCTCCTGAGAAGTTATACACAACTTCAGCTTCAGACAGAAGTAATAAATCTGACACATATTCAAGCTTAATAAATAATAATGCATACATTATGAAACTAATCACTTACCGAGACTAATGTGCAGTGCCTCCAAAGGTTCAAGAAAAAACAGCAAAATGCAGCACACCAACACAGCTGCACTTTTGATCAAAAGAACCTTGTCCTTAATTTTATACTGAAACAAAATGTCATCACTAAAAATGAGACTACGACAGGTAAAAATGTAGGCCTATCTCACTGGCTGGCATGTGGAGAAAACTTATGTAAAACATGCATAAATACAAAAATGAATATTATTCAAGTATTTGTGCTTGTGCACATAGACATGTGCACAAACACATGCACTTATGCACAAATGCGCATGCACACATAAAGGCATGCAAAAACACACACGCACGCACGCACCCCCCACCCCCACACACACACAATTTACTTACAATTATTACTTGAAATTAAAAAACTTGTGTGCATGTGTGAGTGACATTAAACTTTGCACTTTCCCATTTTTCTCTAAAAATTCATTACATTATACCCAATTTAGAAATTGCTCTACATAAAAAATATACAATTTCTGATTCTATGCTAGATTAGATCACTTCTACCACTTAATCTCAAGTCTCTTAAATCATTTCAATCTCTGCTAATTATTATAACAAAATGACATGAAATGGCAGACTTCATTGAAAATATTTTATTCACCTCCTTTTGCAGTTGTGCCAACTTGCTCTGAAAATCTTCCTCGAATGTATTACTGAAAAAAGTTTTTTAAATCTCACAAATTTGGAAATTTGCAACTAGGTACCACTAATTTGTAAAGAAACAGCTAACAGAGATGCTGTAACAAAATTCAAAATCCACATGAGCAAACATAAACATTTACCTTTATCATTTTAAATAAAGGAAACAATCTGGCAAAAGAAACAATCAGCTTATGATATAAAATTCACGCTTGCTTTCTTATACTTTATCTAATAATACTAGGTTATGGAAACAGATAAGTGACAGCAATATTGATAAACAACAAATATGAATGAGATAAGAGATATAGAAATATAGAATGATTATTTAAACAAATGAGAGTTGACATAAAATGCCTTTAAATCTACAATTTACAACTCTTGTGCCATTTATATTTATCGATTGTTAGTGCATTAATTAGGTGTTAACATGTCACTCAAAATGTTATGGCTGCAATATTACTAAATGAGAAAGTGTTAAACAGCCTCTAAATGTTAGTTGACAGGTGAGAACTAAATGTGCCAGGTAATAAACAGTATCTATGAACTGGCGCCATCTAGAATCACCTACAGAAAACAACAACCAAAATTTCACTAGACAAAAAGGGCTAAACAACACTGTTAAAGTTTATCTCACCCAGTTGCTATACTCTGCTTCTTTTCAATCATGCGTGTTTCTAAATCAGTCATTTTGCTGTCCAGTAATGCCCGGACACGCTCAGCATCACGAGTGCCATACATTACCGAGTTCTTAGTTCTCTTCCACATCTCAATCTCATGGTGAATTTCTGGTATAATAAATTCAAACAAATCAAACATGTTGTCAAAATTAAACATACAAGTAAATGAACAATTCACAAGCAGTGTTGCAATCAGGAATCATTCTACTTTCTCTTGTATAACTAAGCATTGACAGGAGCACTTTTGCTCTTATAGTGCTAGCTGAGAATTCTCCAAAAAAATTAGTTAACTGTAAACCATTTTCTATACAAAAGGTACAGAAAAATGCATATAATTATATTTTCGAGATAATAACACAACAGGAAATTAGGCACACCTACGACATCAGGTGGGTCCTTGAACTGCAAGTAACGTCGTCTTCGATACATTACTCGCATTTGCCCATAAGCAACAAATCCACATAGAATCACACCAAATACCATATGCAAAGTAAAGGAGTTAAAATTTATACCCTAGAATAGACAAGTTACAATTAGCAAAAATGTGTCAAAAGGATCTAACTACGTGTAGGTTTTCTGTTTTACTGGTCAATGACAACATGACAATCCAGGTCATGTTAAAAGTTTGAGCACACCTGACACCTTTTATTTATTGAAAGCAATGCCAAAGTTACTGGGCAAGAAGCTACTATTACATGTAGGAAGAACGAAAACTAGAATAATGAAAAAATATTCGTTTAAAAACTAGTCTGGAATGCGAAGCATTTGGATTATTGGCTTATTGAGTTTTTCTGCCCAACTTGCTGCATATCTCACTTAGAACACCATTTACCATTGTCATGGAATCTATTTTGTGAATAGATTATCTGGAATGCGATTCAGCATTGTTATAGAATCTGTTTTAATTAGAAACAATTAGTTAATGCACAATATAAAAACTGGCTAAAAACTTATTACGTGCATATCAATGAGAATGAAACCAGATTCACGATGAAAAAGATACGTTTATAAGGTTACATCGCAATAAAACTTTTACATGTCATAGAAATTTTTTAATCATTTGCTTAAAAAGCAAGCAAGAGAGGTGCATTACGGATATTCCATTCAGTCAAGCTTTTAAAAGTGTTTGCATTGATGGGCTTGCAAAATAGTATCTCGTAATCAAAATTTGCGATTCTGCATAATGTATAGCACCACCTGTCCTCATAAAAAGTTAATTTCACATCCAAATTGAAGCACTGTAAAATGAGCAAACACACTCAAAGAAAATAAGCATGTCCGACTAATGACCATACCATTTTCATGAGGTCTTCATTAGAGACTATAATAACATTTGGTGGATCTCCTATAGCCGTAGCAGTTCCTCCAATGTTAGAAAATACTACCTCTGCAATAAGCACATGCATAGGATCCAAATTCAATACTTCACAAAGCCTGGTTAAAAGGAAAACAATGAGTTAAGAAATATTAATCAGTAATTTGAGAATTTTGAAAATTTTACATAACACAGTTACTATGCAATAGTTACTGGTGAACATGGTTTTCTCAAAAGTTTTACAATGTTTTTCCATAAAAAACAGTAATTCCTTATGACTCTGACGATTTTGTTGACTTGCTAGCATTACTTTTATACCAACAAGTATGCTAAATAGCTTAAAGGTTATAACATTTGATTAAATATTTTGAAAAGGCTAACATAGAACTTAAATCTGAAACGAATAAAGATATTTTCAGATGTAACTGAACCTTCTGCTGTGCATACCTAATGCTAACAGGCACAAGCAACAATATTGTAGTAACATTGTCCATAAATGCAGAAATCACAGCAGCAAATGCACAAAGAGCAGTGATGAGAGGCCAAACACGTCCTCGAGCATACTTATACGACTGAAAGAAACAAATAAATGTGTCAACAAGGCAACATCTCTAAAAATAACAAAAATTTTTAAGAAAAAATGACCAGTAATCAGCTTTTTAGCTGCCAACCTTTGCCAATACTGTCGGCATCAGGTTTTAGATACTGTACCTATTACAAAATATGCAGTTTTCAATCAATTTTTGAATACAATATTCATTAAGATCAAAACTTCTTCTAACAAAATTTTTTCTTAAAAAATCAGCGACGTGATCAATACTGTGTAGCAGAAGTATGTTAACTGCTTGAATTTGTCAAGATAATTTCCTACATTTTAGTACAAGTGCCTGATTGGCATAGTGATGGCAATGACAAAAACGAGCTGCAAGAATGAAATTAACGTATTCAAACGTAATTTTGCGTATCAATCCATTTTAAATGTAGCAAAGTAGACTTAACAATACTTATGCACAAATTTGTAAGTACTGAGGCCCTACTCTTAAGTATAGTACCACACCTGAACAAATCATAAATTTCTAATAGTTTGTGACGCTAATATAAGTTATAAGTGTGGTTAAAAGAGCCACTACTAATTGCTGCAGAAGTATTACTGGTACCATTATTTATTATTTGGCACTCAATTTAAACTCTAAATACAGTAGTACCTCTGTTTCCAACCATAAGCAGTGTTTAAAAACCGATTTGGTTGAGTACCGAAGAAAAACGTAATTATTCCTGCATAAACAAATAAGCGGAGAAAGCACTTAGCAATGTTAGGCGATTCAAATGTGCGTGACTACTCTCGGGTGCGGTAGGCTACGATCAGCTTTACTCGCCTCGCAGCACATGCGTTCATCATGTGTTTGGCGGTTGGTCGAATACCGAAATTCTGGTCGAGAGCGGAGACAATTTCAGCTCTAATTTTCTGGTCGAAAACCGATTTGTATGAGTACTAGACAACAGAGATATGACTGTACTTGCAACCTCTCAGCTGCTGACACAACTTAGGGCTCTTACTGATTACTCATCAAGAATTGAAATTTCCGTCTACGGTTGTAATTTTTCTTTTCTGTTGAATGGCGGTGGCCCAATCTAAACTCACAGAGTCAAAAATTTATTGGAAATTCTTTATTAACCCAGCTTCACTATAAAAGAAAATGCAGATTACTTGCTTTTGGGTGCAGGGGCAGCGCGTTATAAGTCAGATTTGTTACCAACATATTCTGGCATTTTAGCAGTTTTACCCAGATTCATTACGATCTACAAGTAATTGCTACGATCATATGATTAATCTACAATATATTACAACGATTAATTACTGTACAAGAATTGATTGACTATTTTCGTCTGGAATTAGTCCTAATTTTGTTGTCTAGTGCTAGTTTAGTCCTCATCATGGCTCAAGACAGTTTTACTAAAAAGAGGTTGTTAATTTATTCACAGATAAAATTTGAGATTTTTTGGTAGTTTTTAATTTCATCTGTTATCAAATATTGCTTATTAATTAGTTAACGGTCTGAAAACTAAAGCTACTAAATTTTACTTAAATGCATCAAACAAACAATAATGAATTTTCAACATACCTGAACAGCAACAAAGTCAAAGAAACCGGTTTCCATGAAAATTGAAACAATGGTCATCATGCCAAACAACAAACCCAACGTTTCAAAATCAATCCAAGTCATTATTTCTGCCAATGTGGGTCGCTGAAATATTTGAAAAAGCTCCAAGTGAGTAATGCAATACTGAAAGATAAAGAAATAGCCCCAGCCATTTGAAGGAGTACCTGATGGACTTGAAGACTTTTCCACTGACTGTTACTGCTGTGTTTATCGTGATTAAAAGAAATGGCCCTAGCCATTTGAAGGTGTACCTGATGGACTTGAAGACTTTTCCACTGACTGTTACTGCTGTGTTTATCGTGATTAGTATGTGTGAAGTTACTTGTTGACAGTACTACTCACCATACTAGTCCCGGTAATAAACATCTCGCTGATTAACAGTAGAAAAATGTACTAAATGTTGAAACAATTACAAATTGATGGGGATTGCAATATATAGTTTTACAACAAAGTATTGTCATATTTTCAACTAGGAATGCTCTTAAAAATAATATTCATAAATTAATTTATAATATAAATAGACATAAATATACATATTACACAGTCAAGTACAGAAATAGAACAAACCTTGCAGATGCCATTCTTTTCTTGTTATTAACACAACTACACACTTATTTTTGATAATAAGTGCACATTACACTTACAAAAAGCTTTTAGTGACTTACCACTCGCAAATACGCCATAACAGCTATGATGGCAAAAGCTCCAATCATTGCAGCCAAGGTGCGGTGCACAAACTGTAACAAACAAAATGTCACAATGACTACATCACAAGTGAGACCAGATATATGTATAAATATTCTTTCTCACAGGTACTTACATACTAAAAAACATGCCGAAATTTCGAAATAATTAAGGATTTATAACTCAATGAAATACGTAAATTTCTGGGCATATTTCCTATCAGTATAAAGCTGACAAACCAAACCTTTGTTTTCAACAAGCACTGTGTGTGTGTGTGTGTGTGTGTGCGTGTGTGTAAATAAAAAGATTTCTTCTGCCGCAGTCACGACTGACTCAGCAGTAAGCATAATATGGATTTACCATAGTAATTCAAGCTGCAAAAAGATTTTCATTTGTTTAATTTATTAATTATTGTATTTTATGCAAGGCTTCTTGGCAGAATATTTCTGATATTCTTAGACTAGACACTGTTTACAATAATCGGCTGATTAAATACACCAGAAATCCTTAGAGATTAGAAAGGATATTAGAGACACATTTGTACGATTACTGATTACTAGACTAACAGTCGCTATTCGAAAAAATACTGATTAAATCGGTGTAGATGCATAGGAAGATAACACACTTTATATTACAGCTGCAGAGTAAATTTAATTTATTTGGCACACAAAGATTTCACCAAAAAACAGTTTTACTAAGAAATTCCACAAACCTCGAATATAATGAGCACATAAACACCAACTAAAACAACAGCTGCATACACAATCTGATTAACTGCATTGTAATCTAGATTAGCATACTGAACCACAAGAGTTGCCAGATAATCTGCAGTGCATTCCACATGCAGCTGATATATCGCTACTCCGTCCATCCTAGAAAAACATCAATCATCCATTACTTAACTTTAGCAAGATAGCCGATTTTCGATTCTCAATCCATTTTACTCAAGACAAAAAGGTCTCAGCTCCACATGAAAAGCTAACAAAGCGAAACTTATGCCAAGACTAGCTAGGAATAATGAGAAATTACATTCAAGTTATGCTCATTACGAAACTTTAAATTCGAGTTTTCCCCATTCTTTGAAAGACAACCAGAAAAATTACAATGCTCAAAATCATAGTTAACTAAATACTTATTTGAGCTAGCAAATGGGCAAGCCTAACGAAAATATTCATCCATTTTTACATAAATGTCAAGTGCCAAAATTAGAAAAATGTTTAAAAGTGTAAAGGATGCTAGACAAAATAATCAAGTAAACATCATGTACTGTCTTTAAACGAATTTTTTGAACTGTTACTTACTCAACTTTTTCTGTGTCTATATGAAAGTCATGCTGCAACGTAACTTGTTCAGTAAGCTCTCCAGTAATATCAATATCTTCTTGCATAGCCAATGTCCAGATCTCAGAAACTATCTACGTACGTAATAGACTCAATAACTACTACATTAGTTGTTTTGACAGTAACTCTCTTTTATAATTATAAAAAACTCAACTAAAATTAGTAGTGCTACTGATATAAATTATTACTTTGTACTTAGTACACTTTTTAATGCCACCATTTTAGGCAACGGGTCAATTCTGAAAACTCACAGACAACTTTTTTGAAAAATACTTACTTCCGTGGAACCATTTTTATACAAACGTCGACAGTAGAAGGTGACATTGTCTCTGGCTTTAGTAATAGCAGCATCGTCATTCAAAAATGGTCCTCGTGTACGTACTTGCAGTACTTCTGTTAAACTAGACCATGTGAGATTGATAGCTGCAGGGAAAAGTTAAGGAATCCAGTATTCCACACAATGATTATAGCCATAAAAAGCAGAAGTTCACATAATCGCTAGAACCGATCATACATAATAAAGGGTATGCTATGATATTACAAAGAAGAATAATATGTACACATTACATCAAAAAATGCTTAAACATCAACTTAGCATCTTTCAGTGCAAGTAGAAATTTCGAACGTTCCCAGTTACAAAAATCGACACCACACTCAGGACCAACTTCAATAATTAAGCAATGCTGGCTTTCTCGGCTACTTAAATAAGCAATCGTATGTGGAAAACAAACCCTTGTTGTATCTCTGGATGGCACAAAGTAAGCTATTAAATTTACTAAATTCCTCCCATCATTTCTTTGCAAAATTTCTCAGTACTTATCAAAGCAGTAAAGCTGTAAAAATCAAAGCACTACGAAACAAACACAAGTTCTCAGTACACAATTCACTGTTCAGGGCTACTCTTAAGCATTAACTAAATGAGTCACAAAACATAGATATTTTAGTTCAGAGAAAAAAGGATACACCTATCAACATCATCCGAGACGGCAAACTGATACCAATGAATATCTGACACAGGAGCTATACTGAAAATTAACTGCAAAGAATGCGAGTTAGTTGAAAATCAAATTAGTGCACTGAAATACCACTGTCCACTTATTCAATATTAGCATGCAAAAAATGGTAACTGCATTTTAACATAGACAAGAACAGATATTTAGTTACTTAACGGAAACAAAAATAGTACTTAATTGACTATTTTGTCGCTCTATGATTCTATCTGACAGCCCTTTGCATAATGGCTTTATGTAAGCATAGGTGCAGCAATAAACTCGCATGTATGTATTTGCTAACTTGCAAGTTTGCTAATGATAAATTATCAGTTTGTATTTGCAGGTAAATTATATTCCTTCATACTCATTTAACTCATTTTTGTTTACTTTAAAATAATATTTTTCCTTCTCAAGATAAAAAACTAATTCATTATTGACTTCTGACAAATTAGTAATTGATAGAAAGATAAACAGAAAGTTTGTTTAATATGTACACTTGAACAATACAGCAATTTCGTGCACCAATACTCATCAAAATAAAGAAGCTAAGCTTTCATTACCTTATACATTTGAAAGCTTGTATGCATTTTGTGAAGTATTTTCACTTATAAAAAATATTACGCTGTGTTTTAAATGAGAAGAAAAAGTATTATTTATGGGAATTTTGAATCCAAGATTTAAAGCTACTTACGCAACACAACAATACACCAGCTGCCAGGAGAAATATTTTAAAATTATTGATTTTTATTTTTGTTTTGTCAGAAATTTCACAGGCACACATTCTACATGTATTGCAGCAGTTCTGCCACCAAGTGGACCAGGCATCTGACACGTCACTGCTATCACTGTCTAAGCTTATAACAGATCTGAAACATCAAAAGCATAAGATTTGCTACAGGATAGTAGGAAGCCAAGTCACTAACCTAAATAAGATTAATACACAAAAGTAACAGTTAATGCAGTGTACACCAGGCTTTTCCATTTTATTCCAGAAGTGTTGTTCTAATCTGTGATAGAATATTTTAAAAATTTTAGTTTTAGACTTTTAAAAATGTATAAGTGATAAAACATTCACAAAGAAAGATAGCACTTTTACGACATTTTCTGGAGGTCTTGTGGTCAATTACTCTTTATTAGCTCAGCAATTACATGCAATTTAAAGAGGTCTAAACAACTCACAATTTCCTGAGTAAGGGAGTTTTTTCTGTGGCTTCTGGCAGCCCATCTAAATGCTTTTCTTCATGTTCCTTTATTTGCCTGCCAGATTCTTTGATATAGAACCACGTGTCTTGTCTAGTGAGGTCGTCAGGTGGTGCTAGGTAATCCATAGGATTTTCTGATGTACCAACACGTCGTTTGTCATCCTGTTAATATCAAAATTAGGTCTTGTGTAGCAAGTGAAAAGACAGAAAGTCAGGGCAGTAACATTAATCAGGCATAAATAACTCCTCCTTTGTCAGCTTGCCAAGGGAGTGCCCTTTACTTGGCACAGAGTTAAACTGACTGGGATTTTTCAATCACTTTCAAACTGACTAACACTAGACTCCAAGGGTAGCAGACCAGAAAATGATGAATGGACTTTTCAAGTTTATCAATGACTGTTATTGAACCCATCATCAAATATCTGGCACCATTTTACTTCTGTATCTTTTTTGCATAATTTTTGTGTTGTTTTTCAGGTATGTTGAATTTAGCTACTCATTTACTGCTTTTTTTATCTTCAATTCTTTATCAGATGGTAACGGAACTAGATAAGGTATATTTTAACAAGCTACTTTAGATCAGTTTTCCTTAGTATTTTAACAGGAATTTTACACTAAAGTGTCTATTCATTTTTGCATTAAGGAAAAATTGTCATTAACAATGCTAATAAGAATAGTATGTTACCTGAACAGATTCTGCAGAGTTTGGCAAATTATGCAGCTGATGATAAAAAGCACTATCATCTGGCGGACTAGATTTTTCTGCAATAAAGTTAATGGGAAACTATTAGACATTTTTTTATCAGAAGGACTGCAAGTAAACCAATGTAGCAACTGACTTTAAGTCTGGTCAAAAATGACCTGCACTGCATTAACTTTTGACGATATGAACAATACGTAATACACATAATTCGTATAAAAACCTCATCACGTTTCTTGTCACAAAAATTAGACGTTATCCATGACAGCGACTAGAAACAGCAGATTACCAATGAAGCCCATGAGTAGAGTGAACCTATATGTCCTACTATTATCAAATATGCAGGTAATAACCTTTGCATATTTTCTAATATCCTTTGTTTACTTTGCTGGTGAAGACACAAAGTCACTTAAGTTCTCAAAAATAATTTATTTTTATATTCACATTAAATACGGAATAACTTATAATAGTGAATTTGATGTTCTAAAATCATATGTCACTAGCATTTTAGTGATCAACAAAGTAGTGCAAAAATTATAAATACATTAACTGCAAGTAAATGTATATGCAAAACACCACATTAAAAGTAGCTAAACAATGATTTAAAGTTGCTAGTGCAATTTCACCTAAAATTTGACAAGTCATACGACTATTTTTAAGTTATTATGCAAACTGGACTATAAGCTATTGTTCTTGCTATTGACAAACGGAAAACAAAAAAAACAAACACCAAAAGTGAGCTCATAAATATGCACAGGAACTACAACTTTAAAAATAAGGCAGTTGTTATTATTTAAAGGAAGATGTTTCACTTTCCATCGACAAAATGGTTCGAACAGCAGAGTCCTTAATACAGGAAGTATGAACTTTGTGCCATAAATTTACATAAACCCAACTGTGTACAAAAATTCAGATATCAGCAAGATATCATAAAAATAATGTTTGCTGTGCTACACAGGCAACATTATAATATTGAAGATAACACAAATATTTGTTTAATACACAGCATAAAGCTAAGCGACCTCCTGTAATTATTTTGAACATTTTCATTTATACTCAGTTAAACTCCAATTTACTAATGTTTGCAGTGGTGTCATCAATGTAATTTCTTATGTTATATTAAGCACAACATGCAGTAAGCTTATCACGACGTAAGATCAGAGAAAAGAAAAATAGTTATACCACATTTCTGACTGGCTTGTGCACACACATGAATGGAAATGTCACAGATAAAAGTCAAACAGTGAACACAACAACAACTTGTCAATGTTCACAGTGTAGATGCTTTGTTAAGTCAACTTTTAGTTTTTGGCTATAAAAATTGACTATATATTACAGACGCCTATAGCAAACTGTGTGTATTAGTGTGTGTGATTAGCTGTTACTTGATTGAGGGTGAGCTAGGTTACTACTAGTTCAGAATTGAAAAACTCAGTTCGCTAATTTCAAATGCAGTTTTTGGACACAACAACTACTGAGTATTGAAGAATGTATGAGTGTAACGTCTAGTGCATATTTGTGTCTAGACATCTGTAGAAATCTGCAAATAAAACTAGCAATAAACATAAAAATATCACACCCATTAAGTACAAATAAAGTCAAAAACAATTATGCGGTAGTTGATTTTAAATATATCAAACTAGTTGGTGACAAATTAAGAGTAATTAACCAGTTGTCAATTTCAAATAAAGAAACTAAAGCATAACAAGATAAGAGAAAGAACAAGTCACTCAGTTTCTTGGGTTTATTTTACTGTTATCACTCAAACTTAAAAGAATGTAACAAACAAATTTGCAAAAAACTTTCTACAAAGCATAAATCTAAAATATACTACCTCCGAATAGAAATTTTCATGCATGGTGATTGCCACCATTCATTTGAAAATTATGATGCAACTGGGGGACTTTGTGACTTTTCATAAGCGCATCGTGGCTTTCCGGGAGTGCGCGCTGCTTAAACTAATTCAAACTTCAGCAGCTTACCCAATATTCATGCAAAAATGTTACAAAATCAGCTATCAATGTTTTTTGTAAAAACGTATTATACTTTTGACGAAGATTGACAGTGTGCTACTTTTCTTCAGGGTGAATGACATCATTGGAAGAAGTGGGCATTCTCAAAATGGGAGCGTCCAAGCATGAAGTAATAGCGACTTTAAAGAGGTTTTACTAATTACTCGAGGTGCTTATTGTAGTTTTATTACTAAATTCTTCTAGCATTTTTGCGAACATAGTAAATAAGCCGAACTTTCCAGAAGACTTGGCCTATTCTTTAAGTATATAACAGGATTACAGCATGAAGACACGATCATATGTGAAATTCATTCATCAAACTTCAAGCTGCAGAGTACAGCCAGTGCAAAATGTCATTTCATTCTGCTTAACAAGATACGTAAAACATGGAATGTATTAATTTTCCCTGAATATCATAATATTATATTAGGCAATGGAAATGTTATTGATGGAAGCTTTATATTTCTATAGTGTTGTCTCAATCTACATGGCTAGAACATCGGAGCTTCCATTTCCTACACTCTGCTGCGAGTCTGTAAGATTCATATAATTTGGCCTATATTTTCTATAGTCTGCTCTCATATTTTAGGGTCAGGTTTCAATCTGTAGGGTTAGTACATGACAAAGTAGTAAATAACCAGTGCTGTATAACAGGTGAAACTGTCCAACTTTCCTGGCAGTCATCCATTAATTTAATTTGACTGCTCAGCTATTCTCTTCCAAATTTATTTGAAGCAAGATATTAATTCGAATCTGACTCTTCAAGCCACTTACTTTAATAGACATAGATCTAATTTACTTCCTTTTAGCTTGGTGAAAATATTGCTAACTACATCTATTGTTCATTGGCAATGGTGAAAATAAAGATGAAGAGACTTGTTGGAAATATCAGCAGCTGCTTCACGAATGAATTTAAATACTTTAATTGATAGTACGCTCACAACAACAGCTGATAGCAAATTATTTTTTGTGAATTTGAAATTAAAAATTTTATGTCAAGCGCAAACATTTAAATAATTCAAGAAAATGTCATCAAATTTAAGAAACTAAGTTTTAAAAACTTCAAAATCAAATTACCAAAAATATTTTGGGTCAATTTTGCCAATCTTTAAAGGTTTCACTTTAACAACATTTGCTAAACACTGCACTAAAAGATATTGTAAAGCACAATCATCAAAATTTAGTAAAACGCAAGAAATTTTTGTTCCATCTGTAGCCTCATTCTCATGTTTCTTAAACAGTTAACTTATACGGAATTTGCTATCGGCTGTTGTTGTAAGTCAAAGTGTACTATGATTTAAAAATATTTAAAGTGATTAAGAATTTTAAGGGACTGAATGGTGGTCCTCCTTTTGAGCACAGCTGCACTAAGTTGTTTATATACTTACGGCGCCTAGTTGACTGCTCCCAGGAGCTTTCTTTCAATTAAAGATTTAAATAAAGTTTGATAGCTGACATGTGAACTTCACAAAATATATGCTCTATTAAAAAAGGCAAATTAAATTTTTTTCCTTTGTGTCAGGAGATGGAGACAACACACAATAAACAGTTATCAGGATAAAATTGCTTTCAAAGATAACAGTTTTCATTGCAAAGCTCCAAAGATATGACAAATGCTTCCTATTAATGTTTTCTCTGTGACAATGCAGTCTGCCAAAATTTACGCAACGTTTTGCAGAAAAGAGGAATAATCCAATTTATTGTGCAGACCACATGTGAAGTGAAACCCTTGCAACTTCTTTAATTGATTTATACGTTTTATATTATTTCAAGATTTTCATTTTCAAATCTAATCTTCAGAGGTCTGAGCATGCATGCGAACTATTCAATTTAATAAACTAGAAATATAAGGTTGTAATAAAGATCTACCGTTAATTGAGACATTATTACTAATATACTATTACTACACTACAACTAGTACTAAAAATTCAATATATAGCTAACCTGCCATTTTCACGCGAGGTGTTGCTTTGTTCTTTTGCTTTTTCCCTCCATGGGTTCCATCTTGGCGAGTATTATTGGCAGGTTGAGAAACTTCGACGCTTAAAACGTTCTAAAACCAAATAAATTAAACCAATATCACATTAATTTACTTTTACTCATTCATAATGTAGAATTTTATCAACAAACTTTGTTTCACGTGTTTCGCGAAAAAACACGTGAGTTCGAGACGGACCCACTACAAGTTGACACAATTTCAAGCAGGGGTGGGCAGTGGGCACTAGGTTCGAGTAAAGTAACCCACGCGGTTACGCACTTTTATCGGACCAAATTGCAAGCTGGAAGTTATCATAATAATCAATGCATGATAGTTTAAATTTTAAACAGATTTGCGTTTCAAACAAATAAGTGGTCTTAGGTATGTAATGTGTACATTGTTCGCATTGTACGTAGTCTTTACAGTGGTATTTAAATTTTTTGAATGCAGCCTCTTATTCGCTGTTTTTCGCAAAGGGAAGAAGTTTTGCTCAACTCATCTGTTTACATTATACAATATGCATGGTGATGGCGAAGAATGAATTTAAATCTATGTGGCGAAGGCAAATGAAACAACCATTAACCTAGTAATAGCAATAATATTTCAAATAGTTTTCTTACTTATCAAGTTGACTGGATGAATCGCTCAAACTGAGATGCACAAACAGCAAGTATATGTATAATGGATGTTTGGATGTGTGGCAATTACATCAGTACGCTTATTGCAATGTTTCAAAAGCTAATTTTGAGAAGAATAAAAAACACTACCATATCAGGAACGCCGCATGCCTCGTCCTTTTTGTAAAATTGCTCCACAACACGTTTATTGTTTTGCCTTGGAAAAGTGGTTTTCGCTAGGTCCTTTTTTCGTGAAGGAATTTCTGGGATCCTTGGTTTGGGCACTGGACCCTTTGGCACAATCGGCGTCGTGCTGCAACAACCTTCGTGAAGTTTGTCAGTTTCCTCACAACATTTCCAGCTTTGCTGAGTGTATATGCATGAGTGATACCGTTTCCTGAGATTTTTGTTATTTCTACACACTAAACAAATAAAACGTGAAATTATAGACTGCGCATGCCTGTAATTACGACAATGATTGTGTTGATTTATGAAGTATAAATATAATTACTTCTTTATTTCGATCACATGTCATTAACCTATGACACGTCTTACATCAACACTGACTAATATGTACCGTGAGTCAGATGACCCTCCATACTTGTTAGAGAATGGAGTCAAAGAAGATTTATTTATTTTGATACTCATTGTCGTATTTAAATTACGAGTGAGGTAAAATATCCGACAATCATTATCTGATACTCTTTATAAATGCAAATGACGCAGAAAGTAGAGTCGTTGAACCGCCAAAGAACAGAATAGGGCAAATAGGTCATAGTAATTGTATAAAGATAACTTGTCCCGTTCCGGTCAAAAATAAACATTTTTTGTATTTTAGGCAAGAGAGGGATAGAGAAAGAGAGTCAGAGGAGAAAGAGAAAGAAGAAAGAGATTTAAAATCTTTATTTATAAAAATATGTACAACTGTCCTTCTGTTTGGAGGAGGGAAAATTGTGACAAATACTGCATACACAAATTTACAAATCAACTACAAAACAGATAAGATCATCGGAAAAGTTAAAACATATCAAAATCAGATAAACAAACAGGAAACACTAGTTAATAAAAAAGATCATATTCTTAAAAATAATTTCCTAAACGAAAAAAGTAGCGCATAGTCTACACACTCAAATTCACAGATTAGTTTAAAAATACAAAACGTATTTCTTGTGAAAAGGTGACAATAATTTCTACCTTATTATACAATTTGGAAAATCACACAAAAGCATTAGTTAGATTACATATACACATGCACTTCAAATAGATTAAAAAAAGATAGAAATAAAAACTTAAGAGAGAGAGAGACAGAGAGAAAGTGAGAGAGAAAGAGGAAGAGTGACACACACACACACACACACACACATATATATATATATATAAGGATGGATGGATGCGTGGGTGGAAGAATGGATAGTGGATGAATGGATAGATAGATGGGTGGATGGATGGATGGACGGATGGATGGATAGATTCATTCGGAGATGGAGTGAGATTTCATGTAATTTACTAGTAATATGAGGGAGTACGTACAAGACAGGATGATAATTTTCAGGATTAGAGCATTTAAACGGTTATGCAAACCTGTTTAGATGACAAATTTCTATAGACTTAGTTACTAAGCAAGATACACAGTTTTTCTGTCTATGCCCGCCACATTACAGTGATAATATATGATAAAGGTATCGTTAAAAACAAGTTTGTCGTTGAGAATCAAATCATTCAGAATTTCAACAAATATCTTGCAGATTTTTTTGTCTCTAAAACGATGAATTCCTTGAAATTGCAGCCTATAGGCCCTGTATACGTGCTGGTAGATCATTTTGAGCAAGAGGGGTATTGAATACTAAATGTTTCGGCGTTTGATCACCTCTGCCATACTCGCCTCTACTGGTAGCCTCTTCCTAATAATGTGTTCAGCACCGATTTCTCCGTTTTTCAATCGACATTTTCCCTTTGGCTGTTTGAGAAGATACAGAAACATTTGCGCTCCATCGCCAGGTAACCCTGCTAGCTGATTTCTATACATGAATCTTTCTGCACCACAGAACAACTTTAATTCGTCTTATTGAGACTTTAACAGTTGCCATGAAACATCGCTTAGTTTATCATTATATCGCACCACGATGTATGTTCATGAAGCAATTGTCTCACAAATGTATGACAAAATTTTGTATATAATTGTGCTTACGTTGTCTAATGTCGTGTAACCACTCTTCTCGTTGGACATCGGAATTAGCAATGATGTAAAGTGTTAAATCAGAACTTCCTTCAATGTATCCAATCTAAAAAGTTGCAAGAAGAGTAAAAGTGATAATTTGTGGTTTTGTGCCTTTTCTTTGTACTATTTTCTATACTTTTTTACATAAATGTAGCTCACAGTAGTAGACTGAAACATCATGTATTTTCACTTCTTTATAAATTGTTCCAAGTGTTGTCATAAAGAATTATCTCCGTCTTAGACACTCACTCTTAGTATAAAGCAAGTTTCTATTTACCGCTAGATTGACCGAAATTTAAAAAAATGTTTTACTTTGATGGTATTTTTTTCAGTAAAATTTGATGCCGACTTTTATAAAAAAATATTTGATTTGCCCTTAAGCCAGGCTTATTATAAATCAAGGAAATGTAATCAAAAAATTTATATTAAATGTAAAAGACTTAAATTAATGTGTCGGATATTGTCAGAATTAATTATTTTATCTAATATCTGTCTTTATAATCAATTTTTATTATTCTAAAAAGACTTGTATTGTAGAGACACCCTGTATGTCTACGTGTCGATTACATAAAACCAGTATACCTTTCATAATGACTGTTGCCTTTGAGAAACTTACTTGAAAAGCTGATTTTCTGTCCAAAGCATCGTCATCGAGCGCTTCAATGAATGTTACATTCTTCAGCTGTATTTCCCCTTTCAGTTTACCAACTCGCTGTACAATTAAAATGGGTAAATTTAGAAGGCCCTTAGGAACTTAGGAAGTTGTTAATTTCGTTGCCAATCTAGTCGGGTTTGATTTAGCATCTATTCCGCGATTTCTGTCGAAGGTGTTCGTACTTTTTTAAAAAGGTGCACTCAGAATTTGTTTCACTGTTTTTAAAAGCCAACAGTTCTCTTGGAGTGATCATTAGCATTTATTAATAATTTTAATCTTTATAATCTTGGGTATTATTCAATCAATGATTTAAATCAATGTTTTATCTCACTAACTTAACGACTTGTTTCAACAGATTTATTTGATACTCGCAAATTTGTTATATAAGCTGTATCCATATTCTCATTTTCTCACTGTTACTTTTAACAAGAATTGGCCATTGGCCTCGAATAGAGAAACTTAACTAACCTCTGGTGTGCCGTCACAATACATAAGGAATCCTTGAGTGAGAATGAACCATCGTTGCTTGTAATTAAAGTGCTGAAGAAGCAGCCGACTTTTTCCCAGAGATCTTTTTATCATGAACGCCTTCTTGATTACATCTTGGTCCGCCTAAAATGGATTTTTGTAAAAGAAACTGGCAGAGTCTGTTAAGGAACATAACACATTTTTCTGTAACAATATTTTTGCTTTTCGACTTCCCAAACATTTAATTTCATGTGTAGGACATGAGCAAAGTGTTTGCTGATACACTGCTTACTAGACTGTGTGATATGGTGAAGCATTTTCTCGAAAATCTAACAATTAACATGACTACACAACTGAAACTTACCGACGAATATTAATTCAGATAAGATAAAAAACGAAAAATGTTAGATATATGTATATTTAAATAGCACCTCCAAACTACATTAAAAAAAGTTTTACTACGATCACGGGATTTTCACAAAAAAGTGTTGCAGTAAAAGCCTAAAAATTTAATTAGAAAAGTGAAAATGAAAAACGTTTAGGAGATTTGGCTATCTTATCAGTTAGAAAACATTAACAATTTGCAAAAACGCAAAAAATATGTCAAAACTGATATACTGTTTAGATAATTAACTTAAAGAATACGAAGTAAAAGCATATATAAGACATCATATATATATATATACATACATATACATATATATATGATATATACATGTATATATATATATACATGTATATCTTACCTCTCTCTCAACCACGTTTGCTATAACCCCTTTGTGTTGTGGTTCATTCGTTGACTCGTCCATAACTAGTGTCAGCGGTCCAGTCACTACAGATTTGTAATCTTCATGGTTCTTTTGTTCTTTTCAGCGACTTAGAGGTGCAGAAACAATTTCTAAACAAAATTACGTTATTGTGATTCGCTTGAAGATTTGGCAAACGTGGCGCGATTTTCAGAGCAAAACATTCATACAGCAATAATTTGTTTATTTAGGTATCGCGTATAGTCGTTCGATTGTAGATCGAGTAGTTATAATTGCTAATATATCGATGTTTCACGCATGGATAAAATAATAATTGTCTGGTACACGTAAACATTAGATTACAGTATTTGTACGTCAGGTCAACAAATTTATTGCTATTAGAGATTAAGCGGTATATTTTAACGCCGTCTTGTTTTATTTGTTAATTAAACAACGAACTAGATTTATAACTATATAGTGTCAAAAGCGGTTAATCACAAACAGAAGAACGCGTCCTGATATGATTATGACTACCGTCCCTCAAGTTTGATTCTGTCCATGTTGACGCTACGACACTTCCACGAATACAGGAACTTTGAAATCAGTGCAATCTTTCACGCGGAAGTAGAATGGGCGCAGACTATGGTTTCTGTCCGTTAAAACAACATTACATACAAGATGCTATTATATACCGTATTAACATCACTTGTACTTTATATTATTTATTCTAAGGGAACGTTTACAGATTTCATGTACAATCATCAGAATTTTATAAAAGTAGGTTTCCTATATCAAGAAGCGTAAAAGCCAGGCATGTAGGCTTAAATGTGCAGTTGCTGATGTACTTTAGGTGTGCAAAATATAAATAAAAAACCTCGTAACCTATTTTGTAGCATTTCGTATGTAAATATAGGTTATCAGTACTGAAATAAAAAATAGTCCTTATTCTCTTCGCGTGAAAAATCCACAATTTTTTTACGATTATGGGTCCAACTTGAGAATACTGATGTCTTAAGCGTTTTGTGAACAAAACCAAAAGACGTTTTGGGTGCTTCACTTCTTAACACTTCAATCAAGCGACATGTTTCTTCGTTTCATCTGAACTCTGCGAAACAAATTGTTGACAGATTTCCAAGCAGTTCCTGCTCGACTGCGACTCGAAATCAATCAATGCAATCTTATTTTTTAAGCTACTGTGCAGTCAGTCAAATCTGCAAATGAAATAATTTTGTATACATTTTGCAGACATTCACTATCCACAATCCGCTTTTGCTTTAGTTTTCAAAAACAATAATAATAAGATCTGATAAAATTAAGTTCTTAGGCGACATTCGTAAAAAAGAAAACGAACAACGAATGTAAAATAGCACCTAAAATTTAACAACTGACTCCGAAAATTTAACACCAGTTATTTAGAATGAAACTTTTACAGGATCGCAAATGAAACTCGTTCATAAATTGGTGTAGATTCACGGCGTACTTTATGCGTTTGCACGTCCATTATAGCGAGCAAAAACAGAAAAAACTGTCATTGAAGTTTGAAAGAAGTTGCTTATGCACAGTCTAGTTACGTACAGACCTTATTAATGCAGCAATCCAATGCTTTATTTATCTTTCAGCCTTCTGGGCCAACAAACTTTTTTCATGTTGCACCGAAACTTTGCCGGTCTTTTTAGCAGAAATTTGCCCGGGATAAAGCAATGTTGTCTTTTCTTTGTACCTTTGTACGTCTTAAAATTACCTTGTTTGATGAAATAACAAATAACTATGTCAGTTCCCGCCTAATGAATGAAGAACTCACACCGCTCAATGTCAAAATAATGGGTTCAATGTTAGCGCCGATTTCCAATTAACCATCGCCAAAGCACAAATTTACAAAATAAGAGAGGATGGACACGTTTGGATTTCCATTGTGCAAACTTAATTGTGTCAGAACTCATTCAGTATTGAATAATTCAGAACGATCGGTATGTCTTTTGCAAAATTTACTAAGCGAAAACTTTCCTTCATAATTAAATAGTATAACAAGCGCTAAATAATTTTACATTTCATTGTACATTCAAATCACGCTTGATTGGCTGACAACAAACCCCTGTCAAACCCTAAAGTAAGGACTTGGAGAGTTTGGTTTTTTCGAGGCAGGAAGGGCTTACTGTGAAGGTACACCCCATATCGGAGTGAACACATGAAACTTTGAGTTGAACATGAAGCTTATCTCCAGTGAACTCTGTGGCCTGTCACTAGTGAGGGAAACGACAGGTGGGTAAACTTTATGATCTGCGATAGAATACACAGAGTAGTGAATATATGCCCGCTGCGCAGTGTCCCAGAATTTTTTATAGACTAGGCCTAGAAAGATCAGGCCTCTGTCAAGTGTCAATAGTCATTATAATGTACTTATCTGGTGCCGTCACGTCTAGACCGAGATAATTCTATCCAACAAAGTTTAAAAAATGTGTTTCTATAGACGTAAACAGTTGCTTAATCAGGAAAAGTTCCTAAAAAGGGTCTATACCTAATAAAATCAATAGGCTCAATGACGTATCATGCAGGAATTCAGTTGTTTTTACAAGAAAACATATCAATTATTTATTCAGGCCATTGAAACCCGTAAAGATGTTTCAATTTTGAAAAAAAAAACTTACTAATACGCTTGATGCATATTATCAATTATGCAATATAACACTTTGGAAAAGAAACGTAAGTGAATCAAATTACACAAAGAAGAACGCGTGTTTATTGTTTTGTGAGTGCAGTTTTGCCAAAATTAAAACAGACGAAAATAGCTGTTTTTATGTAACAGTGAACTGACGATGTAGAAACTGCCTATGAAAAAATTCGTAAACTAGACTATTTTAATTTACTTTGATAATGAGATAATGATAATTTGACAGACGTGAGATATCTGGGAAATACAAGAGCTTGAAAAAGGAAAAAGGAATTTGGCTTATCATAAAAAAAACAACCCAATTCCAATTTTACAATGGCGTTATACACCACAATATGCAATACGGAGGCACTCGCTGACTAAAGTCAATAATAAGGTGCATAACTGTATACAGCAATGTATCTAAACGTTTAACGGGGTACAATGCTGTGCAAGTGATTCAAAATTCGAGAGATATACAATTATTGTAAGAAGATCAGCATAAACTTTGGAATTAAACTAGAAGCGTTTGAGAGCAAGCTTATTCTAAATCAATACAGAAGTTAATTTAAAGATTTAATAGCCGAATGTTAAGGTTTTCAAGGATAAATGCAGACTAAAACGCAGCAGAACAGGCGCTAAAGGTCTTAGGAATCGGTGACATTCTAGTTAATCATCGTGCTAAACATCTGAGTAAACAAATTTTTTGCTTTGAATCAAGGACATTTTAGCCAATCATCCTAACAAGTTGCTTCTAGATTGAGTCATGCGAACATGCAGTTTAAATCAATTAAAATTAATTAATTAAACATCTCTAATTAATTAATTATTGAATAGTTACACGTTTCGGTTTTGAACCAAGGACATTCTATCTAATCATCACAATAAATTTTAACTCAATTGGATAAATACTACTAGAGTTTTCAACTCATTGGTATTAAAAAGTTTGAAAAAAATGTGGCAGAATAACCAGATTTCTTTCTAAGAAATGGAAATGTGAGGCCTAATGATGGGCACATGTGTTTGGAAGTAGTTGAGCCAGCAACGTACCTTGTAGTTAATCTGCTCCCCTGATGCAAATCTCGTGTATCGAAAATATAATATTTATTTTGCTCGTTTCGTCCCAGTCTTTACTGACACAATTTGGTATTGTTTCTAGAATATAATCCTTGTATCTGGGCTTAATTCAGAACAGTTCAATGTTAAGTTCACTACGTGACAATCATTATGTAAGAAAAATAATACATTATGTATCAAACTAATGCAGAGTTGATCGTGGTTTGCGGATAGGCCCTGTCGCGTGTTTGCCCCAGTTACAGGACTGAGTAAGTTTCTTTCTGTTCTAGATGTGGGTCTGGCTGTGACTCGGTCTTGTCTGTGAATCATTGGTCTGACTGGAGTCTGGTCTTTAGAGGTCTGATCTACCAGTGGTTTGCCCTACGTCTACTCTTTTTTGGAGTCCGGTCCGTCTGAGACCTGATATATCAGTGGTCTGGTCTGGGGTCGATCTGTGTTGGCCACTGAAGATCAGACCTCTGCAAGGTCAGACTTAGAAGACCAGATCCCAGATGGACCAGCTAAAGATAAACATGGTAGATCGGCCTTCTGAAAACCAGACACCTGAAGATCAAAGAGTTCTAATAGATCAGACCTCAAATAGACCACACTCCAGTCACACAGCCACAGCCACAGCCACAGGCCGAACCAGACTCACACCTAGAACAGAAAAAAAATTACCTAGTCCAATAATCAAGAGCAAACCCAGACCGCAACAAGGCCTATCATAGACCACGAGCAACAATGCATTAGTTTGTTACATAATGATTGTTACACAATGCACCACTTTGTTAAATAATAAATGAAGCACAATGATGCACAATTTGTTACATAGTTGACAAATTTTGTGATTTATGCAGTATTTTGTTAGTTAATGTGCATTGTTACGTAATGAGCCTTTTGTTACATAGTGAACTTTAGCAGAAGATGCAATTAATTCTGTTTGCTCTGTTGTTGCAGGGGCCACAAACATGTTTTTTTAATAACTGTTCGCCTAAAAAACTTAAATCAAATGCAAAGGACTCAAAAATGTTTAATTGCTTTCACCAAATAAGAAATCTTTATAACAAAGAAGACGAGTTTTCGTGAGCTGCAAAAATTACGGTTTGCTCTCACTGACAAGTGTTTTGTATCCCACGATAGAGTGGGAACTTCGCAGACTTGTTGTCTGCTGAAAGATGATAGATAAGACAATCCTTATATATGTACTGCGAAAAGTTTGGCGTCACGGTGTCTAACTCACCTTTCAACTAACTATTGCAACAGCTAGTAACCAACCAAGGAATAATGACGTCTGCCGAAATAAGTTTCCCGGCAAGGAGAAGCGAAGACATTTATCCCATGAAGTCCAATTTGAAACTACGAAGAAGGCACAAACAAAACAAAAGGCTTATAATGAGCAATGATGGCGAGGGATATGGCAGGAACTGCAAATCGCAAAGAGATCTGGCAATTCAGTGTCTGCGACAATGGCCGTTGGATTTGAAAGATGGGGAGCGCATTTTAGATGTTGGCTGTGCAAATGGAAGTCTAACAAAAGAACTTCTCGTCCAGATACCAGCTAATATTGATGTTATTGTCGGAATAGACATTAGTTCTGGCATGATCGAATCCGCAAAAGAGAATAATCCGGATCCAAGGATTGTCTACGAAGTTGCTGACATTTCGGATGAGTCCACGATGAAGGAAGAATGGTGGGGCACCTTCGACAAGATAGTCTCTTTCAATGTAATGCACTGGGTTGAAGACCAGAAAAGAGCTCTAAAGATTATGATGAAACTCCTAAAGCCTGGTGGTCAGATACTCATGGAAATGGCTGGACGTTCTCACGCCCCGACTGTCAAAGGTGTAGAAGAAATACTGTACTCTGACAAATACTACGAATATGTAAAGGTAAGATGCCAAATAACTATAGATATTATCGCAATTTCAAACATAATGATAAATTTTAACTTCCTTTAAACACTGTTACTTCTCGTTGCGATACAATGTAAGCAAACTTCCTTTAAATAACACTGTTACTTCTCGTTGCGATACAATGTATGCAAACTTCCTTTAAATAACACTGTTACTTCTCGTTGCGATACAATGTATGCACGTTTAGCGTTTGGTGTATTCAATAATTAATCTTTTCGCTCAACTATACTTAAAGACATAAACTATTTCAATTCTAAAAAGATTCGCTGATGCTCTGTTGGAATAATTCAAATAAAACATTTTTCGTAATTCTGACTGTACTATATTTTGTACTACAGTATTCTAGAGAACGTTACGAGGCTCTGCTGCATCCTTGGAAAAGGGAATTCCATCTTGCAGAACATCCGGATGAAGACTATCATTTGTTGGCATCCAGTATTGGGTTTCAAGTAGATGACTGTCTCATACAGAATTTCCTTCTTCCAATGCTTTCGAAAGAACAACTCAAAGGTACGCACTTTTATGTACATAGTTTTAAGTTCGTTGTTTTAAGAAACACGACAACTCGCCTTGACCCGCGTTGTGTTTTATTATAAAATGTTTGTAATTATCGTGTACAATCTGCCCAACTGAAGTAAATTTGAAACGCAGCATGAAAAAAGTGTAGACAACGCATGTAGGACTTACACATGAAATATGTTATCATTCTTGTAACTTAGAGAATAATGCACATTATCAAAAGATTGAATAATTGAGAAGGACGGCTAATAAAACTTAGGTGACAATGATGTACTGGCGATTTGATTAAGTGACAAATGTCGGTAGAGAAAAGTTGTCCGACGTTCGAACGCTTGCGAATTTTATCGGACGGAAATTAAAGCAGACAAAAATGGATGACCAAGACAAAAATTTGTGATGACGTAGTGCGTTATCATTCTTAATCAAACTGCTGAGTTTCTAATAGTATGTAACGTAATTTAAACACCGTTTTGTTAAATACAGGTACATACAGCCAAGTGTTGCCGATGGTGCACGAGGTACCTGAAGAACTGAAACAATCGCTGGTTGATGACTTTCTCAATGCTTTTCTTAAGTGTAACGATCAGGAGAATTTTTCTTGTGACGTATGCATGCCAATTTTAATTGTTCGTCTGCAAAAACTACTAGACACTGCCTAACTTAAAAAGTTTTAAAATCATATAATCATATAGATAGCTAGGTAGGTAGAAAGATAGATATATAGTTATAGTTACATAGTTAAATATTCCGCAACCCAGAATTAACTACAAAAAACCTCATCAGGATACTCCGGAGTTGTTCATTACAATAAAGTAGATGAAAAACTATAAGGTTCAAAACCAATTATAGATAGCCAAGAAATCTTAAAAATGCCTTATTCATTATAAACGTCATAATGTAAAAAAGTGAGAGAGATTTTACAAATTTCCGTCGTGGTTTAATGTTTTTTAAAATTTCGTCATGGTTTTCAAAATTAAGTTCTGATCTATAAATTTGACGTATAAATTTAGCTAATTTTGCCATCAACTTAATTTGCCAAAGTCTATTGTAATTACGTACTAAACAGTTTAATGCTCAATTTTGTCTTTTAGTATTGCTATAACTGGAAATTTCAATTGTAATTTCCTTTCATCTACCCATCTATCTAAATATATTCTATATCATAAATGTTCACGAAAAATTATTATTCACATTTAATTTATTTTGAATTGTTGTTTGAGCAACTATAATGGCTTTGTTAAGTTCTAGTACATTTAAGTTCATAACATTTGCAACTTTTTCAAACTGTATACAGATGACTCAAAATTGCATTGCTTGCACTGTTTTGCTGTAAATTGTCAAATGTGTTAATAAAATAATGGGCGTAATTGAGTTATTTTATGTACTATTAGTATATTGCATAGTGTAAATGAATGTTACAATACTACATATTTATAGTTAGAAATTGTATATACTGTATATTTTAAAAGTGATGACGGATTTTGACGAACCCTTGATGTTAGTAAAGGGTATAGCGTTTTGAGTATCGCAGTTATTCAGATGTAGTAAACCATGATGATGCCAATTCGGCCTTTTTGTCTGCAAGATGTACGTTGTAGATACTCTGAAAGCCTGTTCCCGTGTCTGTCTGTTAATCATGCAATAAAGTCATGTTTTACTGATATTTTGCTAGTTCTATTTTCGTCCGTTGTTAAGCTTTATTTTTGCAACGGATAATGCGTTGTTTTGTTTATAAAAAAAACCAGTCAAGGTGGCCAATAAAAGAAAGTATAGCGCACGCAAAAACAGCCAAACTTATGTATAAGTCCTTATAAAAACATGTAGGTCTACAATGGCAAACCTATAATGATCGCGTTGACTGTTGCTTATAACAAAATAAAGTAAAACAAAACGGTCGTCTAGTTCCTACCTGCAAACCCATATCGTGCGTACTTATAAGTGAAACAATGAACAAGTCACCTTTATCGTTAATTAATTAATTAACACTACAGTCATACTTTATTATGAGAACCGTGATGAAAAGATGAAGTAGGCTACACGCTACTTAAAAAACAGAAACAACGTTGAGCAATGAAGTCAAAGTCCCACCAAAACTGCAGTGTATAGCAAACATCTGAACAAACAATAAAATTACAGGGCATTCTATAAAAGTACACTAGCAACAAATCTGATAAGCATTTGTCTAAAACGTTTATCTAAAATAGTCAAAGTGCGATACCTTATGCACCCAGAGATTAAATAGAGCTATTTGTACGTCTGTTATATCCATTTTAGCTTTACAAGTTACAACCAACGTGAATCACATTACTTAACCGGCATGGGATGTGCTCTCATTTCTGGCACTTTAAATACTTGGGTTAAGTAAACTTTTCTTTTTAGTTCACTGCGTGATAATTATAAATTGTAAATGCTTTGAAAGGTATTAGGATACACTAATACCCTAGGCAATAACAAGGCTTACCTTTAAAAAACGGATCATTTATATTTGCACCAACCGTTAGATATGAAAACAAAGATGGCGATATCTTTCCTAAAATTAGCAATAATAGGGTTATAATATTTAAATTTTTAATCATGATGACCTCAACGTTGTTTCAGAATAATTAAGTCCTGCGACAGCACAAAAGGCGTTTTTTATCATGTTTGCTTGCACAGTATAGCAATTTTCCGGATATAGAACAGTGTTAAGTATAAATATAATTATAGCAAATATAGTTTATATAATAATTGATAAAACCATAATTAAGGCATTGTACCCTATAAACCGGGCTCTTCAAAATTTTTAGACCATCGCCCCCTTCATGGAATCATTGATATCTCCTTAAACATCCCATTAGGGTGGAAAGGATCTTTACTTAAGACAGGAAATGGCGTGGGTGGGACAATCAGCCTAAGGTATGTTTTAATGAAACTTGTAAAAGTACCAAAAATATAATGATTTGGACTAACTTATATCTATATGTATATAAAGATTCTATAGTTTTATATATATGTATATAAAACATGAAAAAAACCTCTGCGTATGTGCATGTGTACATCCATTACGTTTGTCCACGTACTACGGCGTACTCTCAAAATGTGGGGTTTACCGTAAGAACCAGCATGGTCTACGAAGGTTTTAGGCATGTCATTTCAGGTCACCGCCCCTCTCCCTATATGACAGACAAAACTGTGTCTAAAATAACAGTTTTTCTAACATTCTACTATGTCTATATGTAGTCGTCCAGTATGTCTTTTAAAGGTTTTTTGCGGCCCCCGAGTTCGAATATTCACATCTAAATCACATTAAAAATTCATTCTAGTAATTTGGTTTTCTTTCACAGCAGATAGACTTCCAAAGGTTTCTATAGGCCTCTTGCCGTCCTGGTCAACTGAAGGGTGCAACCTCATAGGCTGCACTGACATTTGGGGACAAGAATCCAGCATATAGCGATCTGGTAGCAGAAGTGATACGTTGCAAACAGAAGAAATTACCTTTAACAATGGATTTCTTTCTAGTCCTTCTGCTGCTCGCTCTAGCCCACCTACTCTGACTTCTTCGTCCCTTTCCCCGTTCCTTCTATTGAGGGCTGCGTTGGAGGTCCAAACTGTATTTACGTTCAGTATATACTAATTATTGTATGTTTGCTAATGCGATGATAAAAGTACTAATAAAAATTTATTATTATTGTTGTTGTTGTTGTTGTTGTTGCGGCTACTGCTGTTGTCGTTGTTGTTGCTGTTGTTGTTGTTGTTATTATTATTATTATTATTATTAAACTGTCTACAGTACATAGCACTTCAGCTACTACTGTTTTTCTGATCATGACAGAATATTCCTATCAAGACAAACGCGGCACATTAAACTAGATTTGATGCGGGGTACTCCAAAGCAGTCTAAACTCTGATGCAGGCATCGCTGCAGAAGTGTGTTCCAATCGTGACGAGAAAAAGTCTGCAATGATCTACTGTAATAATTTTGTGCAAAAAACTATTGACGATTGCCAAAACTGAGGCTGGTATTACTGAAAAGTTTTAGCCGGGTAGCAACTAGCAACCCAGCTGTTGAAGAAACGAAATGCGACATAACTAGTTAATATCCATGCCAACAGGAGCTGAAGTGGATCCAGCAGACAAGTCTCGTGAATGAAAACAGGAGATTTTCCAGCAGTTGAGAATACTTGTACTAAAATTTGTTGCTTTTCATGCTCCACTATACGTGAAGTCTACATAATAGTAAAGTCTTCATGCCAAATAATTATACAATACACATAATACAATTATACAATACTTATTAACAAACAATAATAAGAGATGGTGATATAATATAACTACATAGAGTAGCATCTAGCGTAAGTCCAGCAGGATCAGTCCCTTTTCATGGATGTGACAAGTCCTGACATTGTTCGTATATAATAATTCTTGAACATGGCAGGAGAGATTGAGTTAATTATATTAGTTCTTTTGTTCCATAGTCCTTTCGGCATTATGATTAACAGACATACTATGATTGAATACTATTGCACATTTTAGTTTTATTATATTTAGTTTCATTTTATAATGCATAGTTTGTTTCCTTTACTGATTTTTTTATTTATGATTTATTTTCTGCTCTGGTTTGACTTGATTTTATAGTTTGTTTATACTTTAATCGGATAGTTATTATACTTCATTATATTTGGTTGATCATCATTGTGTATTTTTCATTTTATCATAACAGTTGATTTTTATCCTACTTCATAATTATATTACACACGTGATTAGTTTGTGTACAGCGCTACAAAATTTTGTTTACAATTTACACTTATCTGAGAAAGGTAGCTGACTTGATGACCAACTGGTCTGGCCTATGTGGTGCTCACTGCTCAAGAAGTAATTATTTGTTGTGAGCACCGCCAAATGAATGCAGACTGAGAAAAAGAAAAAGCACAAGTAAAAGATCGAGCAGAAAAAAGGTTGAAGGAGAATAGAAAGAGAGAAACATATGATGGCAATAATAAGGCTTATTACGTAGTATAATACGACATGTATCCCAATTAAAAATGTCCACCAGTCAGAAAAGCTCCTCTCTCAACGAATGCACTCCACTCTCTTTCGATCTTGACATTCTAAAATCTATATTGTCCGTCAACAGGCTTTGAAATTAGACACACGCTGTTTCCTGTTCTAACTGGAAGATTACCCACATTGTGTGCAGCATGTTAGTTCAAACTTATTCAAGTTCAATGGAAATTAAGTGAATATAGCATAAAACCCCAGATTAGCTAATTTTAAAAATATTACCTTAATATTAATATTAGTTTAAAATATATGTTGACGTTTTCTAATAAACGTATTTAAGGTAAATATTGAAAATTAGAGAAAGCACGTCAGAGTAGTTTGAACGACGTTCAGGAAGTTGTTGTTCAGTATCAAATGCATGAAAGCCTGTTATTTTGTGTGTCATAATTCGTGATTGACATTTGTGATATTTTATGCGCATGCCTTATGCTTGGGGTTTGCCAGTTTTGCTATTTTCAAAGACATCAATGATTTAGGAGAGTTACTGTCAAAAAGTGTTTAGGAAATTCCCAAGTTTAGTTTAGTTTGTTTTTAGTCACACACATTACACAAAATACAGCAGCATACAAAAGCAATGCAGTGTAATAATACGATGTGAAATTAAAACAAAGCCTATTATGCCAGTACTGCAACCCTCTAAAGTCCCCTAGAGACTGTTCTTTGAACTACATCGAATGGATCTACTACCACAGTATTATCCACTTACAGTGAGTTTCAGAGGACCATCAAAATTTCCTCACTATTACCGAGGCTCGTTATAGCCCAGGATGTACAAGATAAGATAACTGTAAACTTATAGTGTTTAAATTCTGTAGCATTATAGCATTAAGGCAGTGTTTCATGCTATAAATTTCCGTATAAAACTGCCTGCAAATTGCTTTTCGAAACCACTGCTGTGATTCATTCATAACGACATCTGCAGACAACTGAGGGTGTTTTGTGTTATTTTTATTAGTAATCATTTAAATGTAATGGCTTAGCGGGCGGTTTGGCCACCCTGTGCCGTAACCAAATTGGTCACCCCCTTCCTAAACGTAACACACCTTTGACACGGCTACCAACACACGTATATGAAAGGTTTATATTTCATTTATTGATTGATGAGTAGTGTAATAATAATAAAAATTTAAACCTATGGAGGTAGACAATAATAATAATAATAATAAACAAATTTAGTAAGTTAATTTTTTATATATAAAAGTGTAATAAAGTGTAAAAAGGATGAAAAGTTGAAAATAATAAACATATGAAAAACACAGAAGTAGGTGTTTAATCCTCTGACTTTCCAAATTGTGAAGTCCTTTATAATCTCTTCAACGTCATGTGATTCAGTATGTTCTCTTTCAATAGACAGAATCCTTGAGTTAGTGAGTCTATGATTGCTCATAGTTGAGTGAAGCTAATTCTTTATTAATTTTAACTTAGGAAAACTCCACTTGCATGTCATGTGGAGTTTGTCAAAAATACTCTCAGCAATACTATCGTCATGTTTGGCACCAAAATTTGAAAGCCATAGGGAACAGCACAACAACAAAATGGCTCCAACACGCTAACTTCAACATTCAGCTATTCGGGAAAAGAATCATCATCAAAAATACCTCATAATCACAAGAAAGTAATAAAATTATAGTATTGGCTGTCCTATGCTGTCCGCACACCCATTGCTATGCACTGCTTAAATACCTCCAGACACAAGACCCCGGATGCAGTAACTGCTCACTGTGCATAGTAAACACTGCTGGTTTTTTATTTAAGTCGCTGCGCTGGCGCATCAAAATTTTTATCATTATGAAGCATTTCACCTAGCATTTCTACATCGTCTAACAGCCAAGTCTACGGTCTGCTAGCCAATGTGTTATTTAATGTGAGATTACAGTATTTAGTCAAAAAGTGTTTTTTATTAAAAATCAAGCTTGCAAAGTCACACAAACATTTATTTTGCAAACCAGAATATTTTATTTTTTTAAAAAACTCTTGGCAAAAATGGCAGGTGCATGTCGTCCACAAATTCAATTCAAACTCATCTGTGTGTGCTGTTCTTCATACATTGTTAATTTTAATCCTGGTCTAGAATGATACAGGTACAGAATGACCTTTTTATCGTTGGTGAATGGTGTTATAAACCATTGTTTTAGAACTCGTGCTCGTTATATTCAGGGGAAATACAATCACGGAGCAATAAAATTCCCTCATAATAAACAAAAACTCCTAATATTGGAACTCGCTATAAACAAGGTTTAAATACATTATGTAACTGTAAGATTTGATGGGACATTCAAATTAACTCGTAATAACCAGAGGCAGGTTTATGATATAACAGGCCTCATTGTAAGTGGGTTATACTGTAGTACTATACTGTAGTACTAGTAATCACTGTTATTAAATGACTTGTGGCAACCCATTGAAGTGTAAAAAGAGAAAAGTTTAGAAGAAGAAGGTTTAGAAGACTAACCTCATTATTAAAATGCAAAATATAGCATCTATTCTTAAGCGCCTGGCATGTTTCAGTTGGTCTGCTTTGCGCAAATGTGACATCCCTAGCAAAAATTTAAAAATCAGTGATGTACATGATCAGATAGTCACCTTGGATAGTCACGATAGCCAGGTAAGCTCAGCACTCATTGATGGTTAGCTTAATTGGCAGTTGGTTTTTAGCCTCTTTTGTCAGTTTGTCAGTGTATGCCTAAGAATTTAGTTAATCTACATGGTTCTTTTTTTAAAGAGCTGAACAAAGCTCTTTTGCAAGCACTGACAAAATTGGTCATCATTTCATACAATATTTGGTGAATTCTATTTACTTGAAGGGTTTGTTTTTTCTGATGAAACACTTTTAATAATTTTAAATCTTTGTATTTTAATATAGTGAAAAACGATTCATGTCACACTGCCCAGGGCTTTAATAATAAAACAATTTGAATTTGACAGTTGATTTTTCAGGACTTAAAATGAGCATTTATATATAGTTCTGCATAATTTTTTTGAAAAGTTAATCATATTGATCTGCTCTAATTGTACACAGTGTTAGCTTAACAGCATTTTATAGTTGATTTTTCAGGACTTGAAATGAGCATTTATATATAGTTCTGCATAATTTTTTGAAAAGGTAATCATATTGATCTGCTCTAATTGTACACAGTGTTAGCTTAACAGCATTTTATAGTTGCATGTAATTGTATATTGCATATATTATGGAAAATTATCAAAATTTGACCTCACAAATGCTGATGCACTGACTGATTACATTCTTTTTTTACAATGCTGCTTAGGACATTGATGTCAGGAGAGAGAAAGAGAGAGAGAGAGAGAGAGAGAGAGAGAGAGGGGGAGGGAGAGAGAGAGAGAGAGAGAGAGAGAGAGAGAGAGAGAGAGAGAGAGAGAGACTGAGGGGAGGGAGGGAGGGAGAGAGAGCGAGGGAGGAAAGGAATGAAGAAAAGGGAGATAAAGCAAGGTGGATATGGCCCGTTTTGCCCCAGGACATCTTATTGGTGTTAACAACTCTTGGAGTCAGATGAATCATTGGGGTTGTTTTGTTCTAATGTAGATGGATCCTGTTAAACGAAGGCAGCTTAGAGGTACTCCAGCGTTTCGTGCATCTAATCAATTTGTTATCATGGCCTTTGCTTTTTCTACTGCTGTAGGAGTAGCATGGATGTAAGTTGAAGCAAGTTAATTTTAAATGTTGCTGTCTACTTAATTTAAGTATAACCAGTCTCATTATAACATCTTGTAGTTGTAATATATACTCTTTGTACATTTACATTTAATCATTGTATTTGTGTAATTTGCGAACACTCAGTGCTTAGCTATGAATACAGCACTTGAAGAACAATTGTAATGTTAATTCTTCCTGCAGCTTGTTTCTTGTAGTAGGTGCTCATACTACACAGCAACAGAAAATTGGCTAATTTTGATTTAATGGTAGAAGTTCAATTTTTTAGTAAAAATATACATATACATTACATTAAATTGCTGAACACACATAAATACAACACTACATATGTTTGTGTTATTATTACAATTATAGTACAGTTCTCTTAATTAGGTTCTTGTGCATAATATTTTATAACACATAAGCCTTATGTGTGTGCATTACTCATACTACGTACATTGCAGAAGAATTATATTTTTTGCACGACTGTTGCCAATAATTGGTAGAATTGTCCCATTTTTCTTTTTCTTTTGATTAAGTACTTATTACTATAATTACCTTTTGAATGGGACACTTACACATGGCAAAAAAACCTTTTACTGGTAATATTTACAGTTTGTTGTTTTTGTAGGATGTGGGCTTCCCGCTATGAAGAAAAAATACTCGTTACTCCAGAACAGGTGGAAGCTAGGAAAGCAAAACAAGATGAAATAGTATCATCATTTTATTCTGTAAAGAAGTTGGAGAAAAGACGTGAAGAGTTAAATAAGCCACGGCTTCCACGTTAACTTGCACTACCGTATATTAATGTGCGATAAGTACTTACTGATTGTAGTACCATAGTACAATAGTGAATGTATTAATGTGCTTTTTGCAGTGTTTTTGTACTCCCATTAATATCAATAGTTACCATAATTAACACCAGCCGTGTATTAGCAGATGTTGGAAGATGTCATCACGGCTTAGTGATGATTTCAAAGAGTCGATTCGGCCAAGACTTAAGTCACTAAAAAGTAAACTTTCTGCATCTCGTCATAGGAATCGACAGCAGAGAACATCACAATCTAAAGAGAAAGTTGATGAAGTTCAGAATAAAACTGTGGTGAGCAAAGATAACAAATATGCACCAGATCAGCTGCTTATTAAAGTGAATACTGATGAGGTGCATTGCAACACTGATTCTCTAACAGGCAAGTTTGGAAACCAAGTGCAGGAAGATATACCAGAAACTGCTCACATGGTTTCAAAATGTAGAATTGCAAAATGTGGTTTATCAGCCACTAGTGATAATGTTGAAAAACCTAAACCTGACAATTGTGTGACGTCTACTGTTGATCCTGAAGAATGTGTGCCAGATATATCATGCTTGACTTGTCCCTTGTGTCAGATAGATGTCACCAAAGATGAACATAGTAATCATGTCACACAGTGCATTAGAAAGAATTTTTGTTCGGAGAAATTTAAAGGTGACGCAGTAGCTAATAAGGAAGTACAACAATCAACGGCAAGCAACAATGAGAATTATAAATCACCAATAAGGACATTGTAAGTATGAGAAACAATAGTTTATACATGTTTCAACTTTTGTTACATACAAGAATTGTGTTAGAACATCTTTGTCTAGAATTGAGTTTGTGTCTTATTGTGTGTTAAGGCTTTTGTGTTATTGACTTTAATTAATTGACATGAAATTAGTCATTGATTGTCAGATAATGTTGTGGATAGTTATGTTTGGCAACAAAGATAAATAAACTTTCCCTAATTTATATTATAATCTATTCTAATTTTCTGTGTTTACCCATTTTAGAGGGTGTGTCTTTACTTTATTAACCTAACTAATTACCAAGCCCTTATTCAAACAGGCACTTGTCTAAGAATGTCTTATTACATTTTAAGCCCTCTTTACTTCTTATGAACGCTAACATTCTGTAACAGTAGAGTGTATTCCTATGCACGCCGACATTCACTTATGCACAGTGCTTGTGATCACGATGAAACTAGTTAGTTGCATACTAAGAGATAGCATACCGTACTGCAGCATTTGTATGGCTTAACCTTTTGTTGATTCACACATCGCTTAGTGTGCATTTAGCTCAGTTTGTATAGTAGAGTAAATGAAGCCAACTATATGTAAATGTGTTTTGTTTAGTTTTTACACTAAATTATGATAGTTTTAGAAAACTCATAAACGTTTTAGCTTTTTCACAGTATTTTGAATGAATTTATGCTTGCTGAACATAAATGACAATTGAATTTGTTACTATATAGGCTAATATAGTGAAAAATGACATCCTAAAACTACCCAAAGCCATGCGATGTTTAATACATATGTGTTATCACTGTACATTAACAGGCAGGCATATTACAGCATTTAATATTGCTTGCATGTTAATCTGATTGCAGTAAAGTTTTTACTTGAGCTGAGATTGACTCAAATGCTTCAGTACATCAGTCTGTGCCTAGCTGGTTGTTCAAACACAATGGCTTGTTATTTTTCTTCCGGTTTCCTCGGGCAGTTATTCAGAGGCACCCTTTATTAAGTACCAAGACTAAAATGAGTAAGCACGGTGATTTATATGAACATTTTGCTTTAAGGTTGAGTTTGTCACTTCTCTCACTAATGTACCATTATTAAAGGCAGTCTGTGGGTACACGTATCTTCTATTGTTAAATTTGCATACAAGATAGTCTATAATTTTTCTAATAAAATGTCATTCGTATGACAGTGAGTTTGTTTTGGTCCAATTAAGGGTTCATAAAATACAGCCGTAGCTGCATCAGTATGTAATCATTACAGAGCTGTGTGTTAAATTAATATGTTGTTATTTTTGTGTAATTTTAATAGAGATGAATTAAAGGAATTATGTGCATTATGCAATAAAGACATTACTCACCTTGGCGCAGCTGGACGCCAACAGCATTATAATCGGTACGTACAAGAGTTTTGAGGAATGCCGTGTAGATAGCATTAACTTTCATTTTTAGTTGTTTAGATTTTCTTAACAGTGCAGCTTTAAGTAATGGAAGTTTGAACTTCTATTCAGGCTGGAAGTTAAGCAGTGGCAGACCAATATATGCTCAAATCGGAAATATTATATATAAAGTCCCGCAGAAAAAAATTTGTTAAGCAGTTCTGGTGACGTCATGAGCTACTATAGTTCGTAAAATTGCTATACGTTGTTTTACTGCTATTTCTAAATGTGTAGTCAATTTGGGCGGATTTTAATCCATCGAATGCCATGTTCATTCTAGGGAAAAAAATAAAAAATCTTAACTTTTCTAATGTGTCCATAAGCAGTATACAGTTTGTTTTGCAGGTGGAGCAATAGCTCTTTTAACTTTTATCCTCTAAGTTTTAAACTCGCTGTTTCCCCTATGTGCTGCTTCGCATTGTTAGTTTATATTTTGTTGCTTTTAGCTGCTTAGATGACCATGAAGAAAAAGAAGAAAGAAAACGTTTGGTAGAAGCTTCTGTTCCTAATTGTCCATTGTGTGATCGAGTGTTGAAGTCTAGAAAGGTAAAATCAGTGTAATTGAGACAACCAATTGCCAAACTGTTTGTGCTGCATTGATTACCGTTAGTGTTTGTTCTGGAAGATCAATCAGAAACGATTTATATTTTCTAAGAAATTGTCAAAGAATTAATAAAGACAATTGAAATTACTCGTATTTTGAGATACCCGGGGGAAATTATTGGTTATTCAAAGCTCTAATCAGAATCAATTCTCAATGGTGAGCTGAATTTCTCGATTTTTAGTTCTAACTTAGTAAAGTTATTTCTGTCTCATTTTTATTATGCTGCTTTCTTTTTCTCTATTTTTAATATTACATAGATAGTTTGGCAATAACTTTCATTACTAATTAATTTTTTAGACTATCGTATTAGTTCTTAAAGGACAAGTATTGTAATGATGAGTATGTGCCCACGTTTTTGTTTTTTATTTAAGGCCAGAACTATGCACTTAAAAAGATGTGCTCGTACGAAGAAAATTCCATCCGCTGTTCTGTTGGTCAAGTCCAAGAAACAGGAGGAAGAATTTGCAGCATTGAAAGCCGCTGGTAGCTTACCACCTTCCCTAATATCATCTCGAATACGCAAGTTTACCACAACCACAAAGCGTTTAGCGCCCAAAAGGTGCCATGCATATTAATAAACTTAATCATTGCTTCGTAATCCTTACTTTGTTTCGAAACTGAGGTTAACATCTAAAAGTGACTAAGCGGCAATACCTTGTTTATCATCAGGCTCTGTGTTATAATAAAAATATTGATGTGTTCACATAACAGATATACCAAACAATGAAGTTGTGATTAATGGATTAACAGCATGTACTTTGCATTGATGAACTGCAGTCTGATGACAAGTTCATAGATGATGGTTCTCGTCAAATGTTGTGATATTTTAAGAACACATTGAATAAGTGTTTTTACAAACATGGAATACTGCTGTCACATCTGGGCTGGTGCCTCAGCTTCTTGATGAATTGCAAAATCCTGTCGCCTGTCTGACTGTTTCTAATTTGGAGTGACGATTGCAGCCTTTGCTATTCGAACATCAGTTGCTGTATTAAGCCTTATTTACCGCTACTTCCATGTAAGGTCCTCTCAGACTCTCTTGTCACTGGTTCTGAAGTGCCGACAGTTTGCACATAGCATTTAATCTTACACTAGACATTCCTAGATGCAGAACAGTTGTTTATAAATCAATTTGTCAATGGATACATGCTACCACTAGCAAATTAGTTATGTGAATGGTATTTCTGTGGACATGTATCATATTTTCATCTCTCTGCTATAAGCCATGTACCTTGACTTATCATTGGCCTTGTTTGGGGTAATCTATATAAAAAAGTTCTCATGTTATCAATCACTGATGACTTTTAGTTTTTAGTTACTGCTTCATTTGCTGCCATTTTATAAAGCACAAATTGTGATTTTGCTTTTTGCTTTTTTTGGATAAAATCTTTTCCGATGAAAAAGTAAAAAAGATTTTGTTTTGTAATTTGTTTGTGCAGCACTTTAATGTTTTCTGTTTCAATACACTATTTTGTTCAATTATTAAAAAATTGTGATAGGTCAGGGCACTTGCAGTGTGAATTACAGTTAATGAGTTATGTTGAGTTGAGCAGTACTACCAGCCATGTGAGTCAATGCGCATCACTGATGGTTATACACGTACGTTAGTAGTAGATCAAGTGGCAGTAGTGAGAATCTTTTAAATTTAGCCTATTTCATTACTACAGTACAAAAATTAAGAATTAAGATTTTGTGTTTTATAATTTCAAAGCATTTATAACAATATTTTCATGCTTATTTTGCAGTGCAGTAGATGAGATGCTACAAATTCAAATGGCTATGGCATTGTCGGCTTCAGCTTCAGAATGCACATCTAGTGACAGCCATTTGCTGCCATTTGGTGCAGGTAGAAAAACTAATGGACGCAAACGCAGAGGCAAGAAAGCTGCTGCAGATGTTGTTCCCTTATTACTACAGAGAACAATTGAGGAAACAAATCGCATGTTACAGGAAAAAATAGCAAATAATATGCGCCAGGTATTTGCTAGTAGTAACCTTTATTAACTTTATTGCATTATTGACTATATTGTCTATATTGTGAGGTTGCTTTACTTATTTATTTACATGTGACATGCTTGGAATTATATAGTAAAAAATTATGATTGAAGTATATTATTGATCCAGTTGACAAATAAATTTTATTTATGCACTGTTTATGTTGTACTTTTTTCATTAAAATGCTGAACATTGCTAAAAGTTGTGAAATTGCACTGGCATTCACAGTTGGATGGTGAGATCATGCAACCTGATGGTCTACTGCATGATGTTGTGATTTTTATGTATTATTCCCTGCAATGGTAGCAAGATGTCTTAATTAATGCATGACTTCTTATAATTACATCTAGGGAGTAATTGTTTAATTTCGAGTTTTCACCATCTATCCAGTTGGTTGCTTACATGAAAATTTTTACATCTAAGTACTCAGACTGTATTTGGGAACTGGCTACACAGAGTAATCTTATGGATATTTCATTAGTGGATCATTTTATTTGTAACATTTTATTTTTTCTAGAGCAAAGAAGAGTTGAGTATATTAGAGGCATTGTATCAGGAGGAGAGTTGTCTCAAATTTCCACCAAGCAAGTTAGCTGTCAAGTACGCTCAAGACGAGAATAGGGAGAATGTAATGGCTTCTCTGATTTTTTATTTATGTTTTAGTCAACTGCAAATAAATGAATTTAGATGTGCTGGCTGGTTGAGTGCTATGTTTATTTTTGTTTTTAGTAGATATTTGGGGTTGGCGCAGATTTGATACCATGCTTGGCTAAACTGGTGACGTTTTATTAATTGCTGATTTTTTTTTCTGTGATATTATGTAGATATAGTTATTCTGTTTTGTAATGATAATCAAAATAAGAGCTACCTAACTTTTTTGACGATTGCATAGGTGATTTCCAAAAATTGAAAAATGTTGCATAATTTAACTCGAAATCGACAATGTTGTTGAAATTTGAAGTTTTAAGTTTTAAATTTTTAGTGTTACACAGTTGTCATTATCCAATAACTACCAACAGTAGGAGTTTGTTCTATTTTAGTTGTACTTTACCAATAAATAAAGAGTTCTTGGTAATAGTGTCAGACATTTGTCCAATTATCAATTGTTTATAGATATGAGTTAATGCAAAGTTGTAAACATGGGCTAGTGAATGTATCAAATTGATAATAAAAATTTGTGATATTACTTGTAGGATGTTACTTTATGGAATCTGTGTTCTGCCAGTGGCGATGAATCAATACATGATGATCGAAGTTCTTACTATGTCTCAGCCTTGGTGCCTCCAGTTTCACCTTGTAAAATAGAAACGGGAAGCAAGTTACGACGATTTTCTGAAATTTATGGATGGAATAAGTCTGTGTGTATTGCAAATGACCATGTAAGAAGAACCTTTACAGAGAAAGTCATTGCGTAGCTTTGATTTTTATTTGATAATTTTCACTGTGCCTATGGATTAATCGTAAATTATGTCGTTCTTATAGGCTAGTTGTTAACCTTGAAATAAAAACCAACTGTCAAACAACATTCGTTGTGTTTTAGTATACTCTTAAAATAATGAAATTACCGTATGATATACACACATAAAATGTCTTGTTTAAAAATACGAAAATTCCTACATAATATATAAAATGCCTTTGTTTAAAAATGCAAAAGAATTTTATGTCATCCATATGTCCACCAACGAATATTTGAAAAAAAATGGCAAAAGCTGGTGGACAGATTTGGCTTTTGCTTTAACATTCATAACTTTGGTGATATAAATCATAATGAAATTGAATATCTGTATGCCTTTTCTTGTGTGAATGAAGTGTTTTCATATGATCCCAATAAAAGACTTCAAAACAGTGGTAGTATTCATCATGATAGATGTGTTTTGATTATTGTAGAAAGGTTGTCCAAGTATATTTTACATGTGTAATTTTTCACTCACGCTCTAACATTTAACCAAAAATCAAATGTAACTGTTGGCTAGATAACAATAATGTTACTTTCTGTCCTGAGCACTATAGTCATGCCTATGCAAGGTAACACAACGGCCTGCACTTATGTTATGTTTTAGTTTTTAGTCTCTATTTTACACTTGTTGGGTGCTTTTAGGTTGATGTGAAGCAAAAAGGAGAAACCAAGATTTCTCAGGAAAATCATGCCAGTCAGCTCTATGATCCTTGTTTATCACAGCATCATCCTGCACCACCTGCTGCAACATTGTTAGAACTGGAAGATACCCTTGCTGGATATGTGGAATTAGAACAGGTAATGACTTGCATATAACTTTATTGACGTGTGATTAGACTGCTCATTTAATTGTGTGCTTGCTTTATATACTAGATGTTCCATTTGAGGTCTGCAGCATTGAATAATAGTATTGGTATTTCTATATCAAGCAAATTATCAGAGTAAAAGTGAAGTCATTGTTTGTACAGCGACTAAAACTATTGTATTGGTGTAGTGATAAAAATAAAACTTCAAACTAACAAGCCCGCCAAACAGTGGTGAGGAATGCCTTATAATGGGCTCATTAGCACAATGGTGAAGTGGTTGGGTTGGACGAACAGTGTGAAAGTAGTTTGGGTAACAGCAACCAAACCGTAAAAAATATTACAACTTAAATTATGTGCAAGAGCTTTCTTTTACAGAATCACTTTTATTGATCACTGTGAGCTACTCGTTGTCAAATTGCTGCAAAATAAAATGTAAATTTTGATATTCATGTTAAAATTCATTTCTTACATTAACAAACATTCTATAGTGTGAATTGTTCTTCTAAAAGTTGAATGGCTTTTGATGGGTTTGATATTTGCTCTAAATACTAGTAAAACTGAACAATTTAGCATGCAGGAAGCCATGCAGCTTATTTTAATGAAGAATTTGCTTAATGTGCCTGGTTAAGCAATTTAAAATTTATTTTTAAATTTGGCTCCTATTGATAAATAGCCACATGTATAGTATAGCTATTTTCAAGCAGTTTGAAAATAAATACTTTAAAATTGGCTTTTTAAGACTGATTGTATTGTTTTAAAATCAATTATAATTACTCTGTAAGATGCGATTAGGGGTAACGACAGATTCAAATGGATTTCTGTGAAAATTAATAAATATGTAAACTATTACTTTTGAGAATATGAAATTACTTTCTAAGTAATTTTTCAGCCATGTAATGCTATGTCAGTATTGGACGACTTTGGGAAAATGGTTGCAAGCGAGATCGCAAGTGATGTCATCATAAGTACAAAGCAAAGCAAGATTCCCGCACATAGATTTGTATTTGCAGCTAGATGTCGTATGTTATACAAGGTATGCAGTCTATTCAGTTTTTGAAATGCGTTTATATCATATATTGTTTAATTTTTTAAACAGGTGGTTTGATCGTGTTCCATTTACTAGGATTCATTTGATTCTTTTTATTTTGCACCTACTTTATTATTTGATGTAATATATTAAATGATATACATCCCTCGTCTTTGTACAATGTGTCAACGGCAGTAAGATCATAGTGGTAACAAGATTTGCAGTAATCAGTTAAGTTTAGCACATTGAGATTAAATAAGTAAATCATAATTAAAATGTTTTGTTGTAGGAGCTTTTACTCTAACAGACTTCATTAGTGTAAAAACAGCAAATACACAAAGTTAAAAGGCAAGCTTTCATATTTGCTGCTTTCACTTGATGAGGCTTGTGAGAGCAAAAGCTGTTATATATACTGAATTTAATGGACATTATATTTCTGCTTCACTAAGTCAAAGCTTAGGACAGTATACTTTTATTTTTAGGTAAGTCATGTGCACAAACCAAGTTTGTACGCAAGTTATTAACTTTTTTAACCTTTTTCTTTATTTTGTTTCTAGGAATTTGAGTCCAGCAAGAACATTAATTGGGAAATTTATAATGAGGATGTTGTGTTATCTATGTTAAAGTATCTCTATACAGGAAAAATAGATGCAGGGCAGTGTGACCAATCTGCATTTTTACAGCTTGCTCAAAGGTCTGTACATTTACTACAAAATTGGTCTGTGAATCTGTACTGTATTAGATCAGATGATTGGATCTTTGAAAAAACTTTTTAACAATTAGTTCTACTTATTTGCGTCCAGGTTTGTATACAGGAGTAAAACAAAACTCTACGTTCGTGTTTCAAGTTTTTTCTGGAGATTAGCTTGGCTAATGTCCCTGTTACCCTAGAAATTGAGGCACAAGTAGTAAGTAGTAGATGATTAAAACTATATTGTTCTTATTTACACTGGTTTTAGATATGGACTGACTGAACTCGTTGAAAATTGCAACAAAGAGTTAAAAGACTCTCATTCGTCTTTGCCAATTGCTACTCAAGATATCCTGGCAAATCTGTTAAGTGACGATGGTGATGATGATGATGGTGGTGGTGGTGATGGCATACAAGTAGGTAAAAGCTACAACTTGGAAAACAGATCAATACAAAGTGTTTTACCTGAGCCTATGGGTGAAACTGATGGTGAAAAGAGCTTTTGTGTCAATAAATGCATATCTCCGATTGCTGAGTCAAATTTACAAGAAAATTTTAGCAAGGATATTGCGATTTTCTTAAAAAAAGGCGAAGCAATGGAGCAAAGTGCAGAAGTAGTTAAAGATGATATTTCAAATGGGGTATTGCCTTTGTCGTGTCCTAATGTGCCGTTTTCACAGATCTGTACGCCAGATGAGAACTTTTGCGAAGTGCTTTTAAATGATACCAACCTGGAACTGAACAAAAATGGTTTTTGTGACATGGGGCCATTAGTAAATAATATGGTTAAAGATGACTGTTGTAAGCAAGCACTTGAAAACTTTTGTCTGTCTAATGTGCAGAAGCCTCAAGGCTGTGTCAACTCTAGTGCCACAATTAGTGAAACATCTGAAGAGGTTTTACTATCTAAATCAGTGTCCTCGCGATGTGATTCTCCTTCTAGTGTCAATAGTGTTAAAGTTTTAGCTGAACTTCGTCCTAATTTAAATTTTCACAGCAATACAGAAATTGTAGAAACAGCTTGTGGAAATGATTCAGACTCCACAATGAAAGCGGTTGATAGTACCATAATTGATCAGTGGGAGTTGCCAGATTTAAGCGTGCATGATTTCAACAATGTTGACACACCTGCTTCTAAGTGCCTTTCTGTAGATGGTGACACAACGCCAGATTTGTTTGATTCTCACAGTCCGCAGTTTGACAAAATGGAGGAAAGTTGGTCAAGGTTACCTTTTCATTGTCGGCAACTTTTTACTGAAAAGCATAACTTGTTTGATAGTTGTAAAGAACTGGGCAACCTTTTAAAACATTCAGATGGCATTTGTGAAAAAAGTATGAATGCAGAAATTAGAATAGTTGAGGATGATACAAGAACAACAGATGGTGTTTCTCCAGTAACTAATAACCCTGAAACCAAGCTAAGAGATAACATTATGCTTACTCCAACAAGCACTGCTGAATCTTCTGCAAAGTTGTCAAATTCAAAAAGACTATGTGAAAAGTTGTTATTAGATTCTTCTGTTTCTGACTCATTTGATAAAACATTGGTTAATGACACAGATGCCTTCCAAAAGCACCAGACTTCAAAACGCAAAATAATGTCAGCATCATTCTCGCCTCAATGTGTAAAAAGAGCAAAATGGGAGCTAGAAACTACAGCTGTACCATTTTCTAGCGAATGTGATAGTTTTGGTCACAAGATGACAACTGATTGTAACAAGAGCGTTATTGAAGGTGACTTTGCAGAACTGAAACACATCCTCGTACATGAAAATATTGATAACGAAGCAGAAGATGTGTCTGTAATTGAAATTATTGATAGTGATGATAACGAAGTCGCTAATAATACTGTGACTGCCCGTCACACCTCAACAGTTGATGGAGTTGTTGACAGCCATGGAGCGATTGGGTTGCCATTCTGCTCACAGCAGCAGCCCCGCGGTGTCTCCGAGACACATGAAAGAAATAATTCCTCCTTATGGGACATGTCTGATGGCTGTTTCTATGAGATGATTTCAGAACAAGTTTCCTCAAATGAATTTGTTCCACCTGAGGCAGTTCATGTAAGTAGTAATAATAATGTAAGTTAAAGGTTTTTATTTTTCACCATTTATGTTAGCACATTTCCTGATCATATTAAGAAACTGACGTGTTAAAAACATTTATATTGATGATGTTTCTCTTTGATATAAGTGTAAAATTTTATGTTTAAAAATGATGTTCAGATGCTGATGCATAAGTATTAATAATTTAAAGTATTTGTTTGGTAAGCTGAGTGCTAGACCATACTGTGTTGCAAAAGTGTTCTCTGAGCTATTTGCTTTGTAACAGGGAAGGACAGCTGCTATAGTGAAAACACCTGGCGATCTTTGTAAAAATTCTAGTTTCATCATCTCTGATAAAGTTACTCCAAAGCCGGACTTTGCCAATATGATCACACCAGAACTGAAAGTAAGTAATGAAAATTATCTGACATTAATAAAGTATTTTCTTTAAGCCATATACCACAGGTGTTAGCAGTAATGTTTTTTGCGACACTGATAATTAATTGAAAAAATGTTATCACTTATTAAGGTAAACTGCAATTAATTTCTAACCGTTCATCTGTTTCTTAATTTAGATGCCTAACTGACAAGTGTCATATTTTTTAGAAACGTGTTACAGATTTGGGCATCCGACGCTTGCCTAAAAAGAAAATGATTGCTGTACTAGATGATGTGTATGAACAGACTCATCCAGTTATATGCCAGGGTGGAGGAGATAACAGTAAAAATGATATTAGTAAAATTACTTATGATAAAAAACAGTACAAACAATCTTTAACCACTGAGTTGGTGAAGAACAAGACTGAAACTAAAAAGCAAAGTAATGACCGTAAGAAGCCTGTGCAGGGAAACCATGCTGTTGCCACTGCTGACGGGCGAAAGAAAGGCGTGCAGAAGAGAGACAAAAAGTCAGGCTTCAGAAACCAGATTAAGAAGCAGGTATCCAAAACAAAAACTGTCGTGGTTGTTATGAGCAATGATGGTGATGATGACATTAGTGAAGCAAACATATCAGATAGGTATGTTTAAAAGTACCCGGTGTAAGTACACCTGTTTATAAACCTTAAGAAAGAGAGTGATTAAGTGAAATGTTAAAAATGTTGCTGTTGATCTAGCTGCTAACATATTCTAACAGAATTTAAAGTATCCAGAATATCCACGTAATTTTTCAGTGGAACTCTGCACTATGATTTTTAATAAGATTTTGCATTGTCATTCTTATGTGTGATTTTGCATTTATGTGCGTCATTAATTATAAGCAGGAAATCCTGTGTGAATTAATTATTCCATACAAACTACGTGGCATCTTAAGACAGATTTTGTGTTTACTTGGAATAAATTAGTTTTAAATCCTCAAGACTGCTAGAATGCCCTGTTGAATGTGTTTGCAAATATGTTATTATTAGAGCATTTCGGAATCAACATGCCTTGCCAAATCAACTAATACTTTTTCAAAGATTATTTTCGTTTGAAAAATAAAAGTGTTTTTTTAAACTAATACTGAACCTTTACACTCACACTGCACATCTAAAAGGTCTTTCTAGAATTGCAATATCGCAAATTAAAAAGCTGAATTGATATTAAATTCTTTTACTTCTAACCATTAATGTCACAAGTGTTGGAGCTGTTGGCTAGGGTGTTTTTTGCGTGCAAGTTTATGAAATAGTTGTGCCTGGAATCAAGCTTCCACAGTCTGAATCATCTCTAAGCTAGTAATAAAACGAAATGTGTTATTGTATTATCTAGCAGTCATATAGTGGCTTAAATTGTGATAATTTTTGAATAAAGTGTAAGGCAACAATACTGTACAAAGCTACCAACTGTTTCTGTTTTACCTTTATCTCTGTATCTTATTTTGCAAGTAAAAACCTAATGTTTTGTAGTGATACAGAAGATATGCCAGAAGAAAGTATGCTGAACAGTTTTGACCATCTCTCCCAACAGGTATTTATTGGTTTTTATTCATAATAAAAAGTTCGACATTGGTGCAAATAGATGCCCAATTCTCTGTAACAGTAAAATGTATAAATAGATCACAAAACACAAGGAGGAAATGGCAAACATGCTATTCTCACAAACAATCTTAATAAATAAATTAAGCTGTGACAGTGGAACTATAAAAGTTGAAAGCAAGATCATCAAAATGTCATGTTGTGCCATTGCTAAAGTTGTCAAGTGACTAACCATAAAATTACGTGTGTCGAGTGCTGCTCTTCTTTTTTTATATTATGTAATGGGAAGAAAAGAATGGTATTGGTGGTTTATGAAAAATGACACTCGATTATTTTAGTGGTATATAAAGTCTGTCAAATTTGACTAATAAACTGTTCTTTTACAGTAGTTACTGATCTTAATACCTTATACTAGCTTACTAGCATATAAATTGTAAAGCAATAGTAGAGAAAAATACATAAACAAATTCTATATTTTCAATCATGATTATGCCAAGATGAAATTAACTTTATAAATAATAATATACCAACTTTTTATGGAGATTTACTTAGAAATACAAGTACAAAAGCAGTTTAGAATGATCTGTACTTTACAGTTGACCTAGCTTCAGCTCTAGTGGTTCTAATAAGCACTAAAAAACTTGGTAACACCAAAGTACAAGTAATTGTATTTGTATGATAGTCTTTAAGTAACATCGTTGAGAGGAGCAAATCACAAACATTGAACACTATATATCTTTGGTTTCATTCATTAAACGGATGTTCAATTTTGAATCATTATATAACCAGTAGTCTTTTGGTATATCAGGATGTCCCTCTTCAGTCAACATTTTCGAGATTTCGCTGATATAGTAATTAGTTGTGTTTTTTTGCTCATCTGTGAAAGGATCGATTTTGTTTTGCTTTACGCCACTCCTCTTGAATTGTCCCCGGTTGTGTTCTATTGCACACTTGATTTGCTCAGCTGCAACATTTTCTCCAAAGAAATTTGCAATCCTAGTCACCTCACCTGTTAAGTCCATCTGCAGGTGCTCATAGTGAACAACCAAAAGTGGTTTGATTTTCTGGAGAAACAGGGAATTGATGGTGTGCCACCATTCTGCATGATTTTCAGCATATTCCTGAAATGCTGCAAAGAGCAAAATTTTGGAATTAATGTTCAAGAAGTCGTCATTGTACAATGACAACTACTATGTTCTAAAGCTTGACTTAATCTTTTTCGTGTTATTCAGTTATGCATTTTTAAAACTCAGAGCAAGAATTTTCTTGCAATAAATTAGTTTAATTATTAATTACCATACAATGTAATTACTTAATAAAGAATTTTTGACTGTATACTTATTGTAAGTAAGATAATTGTTATGAAATACTAAATTTCATATAATGAGATTTCTGCACCTTCAGTCAAAAAAATTTCTTCAGACCACTCTGCCATGTGATCGTTGCTTTTCAAATTGCCATCTTCAGAATAACGTCGTTTATAGTCAGACATTGTTGCATGGTAAGGATTGCGTATCAGTAGTATAGCACCATTCTTGTTGTACAGTTGAATTGCGTATTTGACCATATGTGTCTTGACAATGATCGTAGTTCCAGTTGGATTTTCTCGTTCACCCAAAAAACCTGTGACAAAGAAAAAGTTGAAGACTGTTCACAAAATTTGCGAAATTGTGTGAAATGCTCGAAGTATTTGAGCTATTTATGGGCTTCTGCGTATTGACTGAACACTTGTGACTAGATTAAAACAAAACTTTTGAACAGTCAGCATTTCAGTTCTATTGCAAATGATACTTATATATATATATATATATATATAATTGGTAACACTTGTAATTCACTTCCAATATTGTACAGCACAACAGTCCAGTGCAGTTTAACAATTAAAAAAGTGTACTTTATTCATTTGTTAACTGCTTATGTTGTTGTCTTCTGCGTATTGACTGAACACTTATGACTAGATTAAAACAAAAATTTTGAAATATATATATATATATATAATTGGTAACACTTGTAATTCACTTCCTATAATGTACAGCACAACAACAGTCCAGTACGGTTTAACAATTGAAAAGTATACTTTATCCATTTGTTTAGTTAGTAATGTTTACCTACTGCTAATGAAATTTTCTACTTAAACCATTTAACTAAACCAGAAAAAATCAATTCTGCAAACATAGTTTCTCTATCATTAATAGTCTGTGAAACTTTTGACATAGATATTTTTGAAACCTATCGACCAACTATGTAATAATTCCGTATAACATCTGGACCCTCATGAATCCACATACCTGAATTGTATAATGTTTCATCATTGTATCCAGATCCTGTAAATGCTCCAGTCATCAGTTCGATAATGTTTCTCATCCATGTATTACCAGACCCTGGTAGACTAGCTAAAGCTCTTCGTTTGTATGTGGATTTGGCAGCCATACAGATTAAACCACATCGAGTGTCTGTAGTAAAAAAGACTACAGGTACATGGTTGGCACAACAAGAATGGAACTTGTAACATTTACTATTGCGCATGTGTAAGATTTACAACTGTTTACAACCAAGATTTACATATATGTACTTATTCTGGCGTAGAATGCTTCATATAAAAAATTGTATATAGATTATCACTGCATACAACAGCTCAACTTGCTTAGATAAAAATTGCTTGTATTTTTATAAAATAACATTTTTGCAAGGTAATACTAGAAGCTTTTCCAAAGTAAAAACATTTCCAGCATTTCCAAACTAAATAAATATAAACTGGATCAGCAATGTGATCATAAACTCAATGAAAAAGTCTTAAAAATCATTAACTAATATGACTGTTGATCACACAATCACAGTCATAATCAATTAATGATATCGTTAGTTGCCAGCTAATTTGGGAACATATTGATACCATAAGTGTTAAGAGTGCTTCTCGAATAAACTGTATTAGAATCATTTTGCACATCTATGACACAAACCATTGACTCTTTGAAGGTGTGCCTCCAATGCGTAGACATCTAGCTCACATGGTACTGTTATTGTTGCTGGTCTTTTGTACAGAGTCCTTACATTTTGTATGGATTTTGCAACAGTTTTGATATTATCGCAGAAACAGAGTTTTCTATTTCGATCGATAGCCACAAACTTGTCGAACTTTCTATAGATGTTCTTTGGCAGTTTGTCTCTAAATTGTTATTAAAAACATATATTACTAATTCATTCATATAACATGAAGGCAAAATAGAGTAAAGTACTATTGTAAGGTGACATGTAAAAATTTTACACACATTGCAATGATTACTATATGGAAGACAGTTTAAAATTATGTCAAAGAACAAACATCTTGAAAATAATATCAGTCGTACTTCTCTGAACGTGAAATGTTGATGGTAGTGAGCTGGCATCTTTGCAGGCAGTCTTTGACATAATCACCCGTGACATTTGTCACAGAGATCTTTTGGAAGTGTTGAACTTGTCCATTTTTTGCACAAGTTAAAAACTGAGCTTTAAAAATATAAAATCACTATATTATATGGTCTTAGTTTGGTGTGAAACTGGTATTTATGAGAAATATATTTTAAATAGTATATTTTAATATCACAACTGCATGTATTAAAAAAAATATGTATACACTGGCACGTCTGCCTATCAAAATATTCACAGGTTAAATTCTGTAAATTTATTGTTATGCTGAAGTGTCATCAAGTGATGGTTGTTTGTGATGCCTAATTTTGCAGAAGGTCTTAATGGAAAAAAATTTTAGTTGCCAATAGATTCTGTACAACTAATTCCTGTAATATAGATTGAACGACTTATAATTATCACTTTATGGGCAACGACCGTAAACTACTAACCTCCTTTCAGCAGTTTATATTTCAAATTTTTGTCTCGGGTCTGCTTAATCGTTTTCCTATTTTTTATGATGGTGGCAGATCCTTTTCGTCGTACATCGAGGTTCTGTTTTCTTGTTGTCCTATTTTTTATCATAGTGGCAAATCCTTTTCGGTGTACATTGAGGTTCTGTTTTCTTTCTGTTAGGAGAGCAGCTTTAGGTAACACTAGCTTTTCTATTCCACTTTCTCCATCACTTCGTGCATCTCTTTCGTAGTCATAATCATCATAGTCATCATCTGTTAATGCAAGGATAATTTGGTCAACAGGTACATAAAGGCAATCAACTATGGTAAGTACATTTTCTAATTAGCTGCCCGTTATATCACCTGGCTCGATTAATATTAGAATTTATATTATGTCAACAAATGAACTCGTTTATCTGCTTCTTCGTGGTAACCAACACTTAAATATAACTGTTAATATTCAAGTATTTAAGCTTGTACATAAATTTATATTGCTAACTAAGCGCTTCTAATCTTTTTGTTTTAGTTTATATTGATTACATAGTAATATTAATGTGTTTCTCAACGTTATGCTACGTATGTGTCTATACTGCTAGTAGTCATACCGTAATGCTTCTACTGTTTGTTTATTGTCTGCACTCTACTAAGTGCCACGTTTCATTGATGAGAACATTTATCAGTTGTTAAAAACTGTCTGTTCAAGCCCTATTGCAATATTTCTTATTCAATAAAAATATGTTTAAACTAGCTAAGCACGATTACAACTGCAGTAACATATTTGGAAATTTTATTTTTTCGTCCTAAATTAGAGGCTGAATACGATTCAACACAATTTTTTAAACTTAGTATGAACTAACTACAGTAAATGACACTATTAAAGATCAGTTCAGTATCAGACAATAGGTGACTTCACTTTGCCGCCAGCATCTTTTATGCGTGGTTAGCAACACATTGGACTGAAACCTTCATCGAACTCAATAGCTGAACATAACACGGAATTGTGTGTTGAATACTGTGAGCTTCACATAGAAACGTGCTGATCACTAGCTTTTCATCATAACGGGTGCTGAGAAATATTTCTGGCCCTTACAAAATTGTCCAACTACAATTATTGATATTTCAGTTATCAGTAATCGAAGATAACTCCATTAACACCACCGAGTTTTTGTCAGACAAATATTTAGTGAAACCCTTTGCAGCTGTTTAGTTGGCCTCTAATTCTACATAACAGAATTTCAAATGCATGTCAAACCATATTTGTCTTGCAGTGTTGTAATTTCTTTATCTGCGTTTCTTTACCAGCTAGTTCGGGTGAAGAAACTCGTTCTTCATTTTGCAAACGACGTTTCAGCAGGATGATTATTAATGAGTAAGTCTTAGTAGCCCAACAGTTTATGCTCTTACCTTCTTTATATGCAATTATATATTCACATGAACCTGCAGGGCGACGTTTGAGTCTCCTGAGCAAAGCTTGCAAATTTTTTATTGCTGCTGACGCTTGTTTTTGTAGTAGACAGTAACACATTGCCTCTTTTTGGTTGATTACTGCGAGTTTCTCGTTTTGCTTGTACCTTTTCTTTAGTACATTGTACCTGAAATATGACCCAAAGCAAATATCACTTCACTTTGTTCAATATGTGAATAGTTTGCAACAATTATCTGCCCTTCTAGATGCAGACTAACCTTATTGTAAAAACCTTTACAGGGTTATTTTCAATCCTTTGATCGTTTTTTGTATACAGTCATTTGGCTGCAACCATTGTGTGATATTTGTGGTAATATTTCTACTACTTTTCGCTTTGAACTTGTAGCTAAATGATATAACACTACATGTGTTCTGGAGAGCAATGTTTGTGTTCGTTCTTCGGTTTATTGTGGATTTTTACGTTGTATAGATAGTTGAGCAAGTGTTTTGAATTGGCAAACTAGGTAACGTGGAGATTAGGCTAAAGTTAAGTTAACCATCATCGTGAAACACAATCATTGAAATGGAAACTGCAGCCAGCAAGCAGACAAGACACATAGTCACATATTCCCTCCGCCCCCCCCCCCATTAACAAAACTTGCTCGTGAGAGCAGCAATGGGCAATGGGCATATGTTATATGGATACTACAATGTATTTACCAAAAACCTTGGAGAAATGCCACCTGCATTTCAAATCAAGTTTTTTGCTACATTGCAAATACCTCAGGTCGTCGACTTTTTACAGTGTACTTGTGTTTTTCACTATACAAGTTCTATGGCTTAGTTGCCATTCTCATGACTATAGGACAAACAACACAATAAGCGTTGCACTGGACAATTAATTTTTCAACATTACCAGTTATTGGGCATTTTATATGATATTAGTTTAATGGTACCGAGGTATCCGCAAAATCTTGTCCTCGCACTGCTGTATGCAATCACTGGTAAAATCTGTTATGTGGATTTCTGGGTCGTCTGGGAAAACTTGATCTGGTTCGACACAGCTTAAAAGCCATGCTGTAAATAATGAAAAGAAAAAGAGTTGTGTAGCAGTTGTACTTAAAATAAATTAAAATGTCAAAAATAATTACAACAAGCTCTTTATTTTATTCACGATAAGCCAATATTCATTGATATGTTGCAAAACTGCACATATGTTTTCAATAATTAAATGTAACTGATAGTTTATGCTAAAATAATGTTTAAATACAGAGCTGAGCAATTTACATCATAAATGTATGCACCTGTGGAACATTATTTTAATATACATGCATTTTTTATTGATTTGTTTCTGTCAGTGTGATGTGGCGTGTATGACGAAATTGACGTGTTTGTTGCATGCCATTATTTAAATAATTAAAAGGTTAATAGCGAAAGTTAATTGCAAACCTAATTTGCTGCTAGGGTGTTCTCTTTGCCGCGTTCTTTGTAAATGTGGAGTGAGTTTCTGTTGTCCAAGCCACAACTGCACTCAACTCGTTCCATGAATTACGTGTGCAGAAGAAATTATAAACCAGACAATAAACTGGGTATTATATTTTTAATGGAGTGAAAACCGTCCTTGCTAAAATCATCTTTATTTCTAAAGTTACAACAACGCTACATCACAATCATTTTTTATCTAAATCCAAGCTGCAAATAGCAAACGTAAATAAAACAAATAAATGCATTTCAAAACACAGTTCTAGCCACTTTTTAATCCAGAATTTTGTTTTAAGGTTTTTTTAAATTTTTATGACTTAAAATTGACTAAAGAAAATTGCAGAAAATGTGTTAGTTCCTGGGTTATGCTGATTTCCACCTGCTTTAATTGGCGGGTTTCGATATATAAAATACATGTAGTTTGAATACTACTGCTCTCTATACATTGCAATAAGCATATAATGTAGCCATAATATGTTAACCAGCAATAAATATTAAGCCGCATAATTGCTTATTTATTAGTAGTAAACTATTCACATTTCTTTCGTCAATTATTGAAATATTTAATAATTTGCGTGCGTATTCTATCGTTAGCACATTGATTTAGTAATAATTGTAATGGGTAAAAGCAGGATGGCTAATTATTAATTTTATTCTTATTATATTTATATTAAGGAACCACAGTTGTTCGTAAATATGCCAGACGTGAATGACAAGTTTACTTACCCTGTAGTTGTACGTAGTTTGTATTCTTTGCAAAGTTATTTGATCTGTTTGGTAATTTCGATTTTTTCAGCTCTACTACGTTTCCAAAGAGTTTTGGTTTTTCTTTATTTGATTTTCTTTCAAGATTTGGCTTGTCCAGAAATGAGTGTACACTCTCTTCTTCCACTTTCGACTTTTCTACATTTGATTCTGCGCTCTTTTCACGGGCTTTCAGTTTTTGTGCTTTTAATTTTACATAATTTTCTGGTATTCTTGATTTCTCCAATTTCGCGCCCACTTCTCCATCTTTTCCTTTCTGTGCTACAACACGTGGTTCACTAATAAATGTTTCCTTATTGTTGGACGATCCTGTATTTGTATTTACTGCTGCTAAGTTCCATACTGTATGCACAAACACTATCACAAGGATAAGCCAGATTATTTTTCTCTTGATGCTTCGGATTCTAAACATAGGTGCCTTCCCGTAAACTTCTGGCGAATGTCAAGCCTGTAACACAATGAGGCAGAATTGCTACGTTTTTGGTACTATAAAGTCTTATATTGAATGTTCGCAGTTACTTGTAAAACCAGTATTGTATTACACGATGCGTAAAAATTACTGCCCTGTGCCCTGCAGCTGACAACTGGTCGTTGACACTTATTACTCTACGTAAACTTACCGATGGTTTTCGTTATGTTCATTAAATTGAATTTACTCACCAAGTTGTTCACCGTGTTCAGACTTTCAATAAATTTTCTGTGCCGTGCAGGTGACAACTGGTCGTTGACACTTATTACTCTGTACGTAAACTACCGATTGTTTTCGTATGTTCATTAAGTTGAATTTACCCACCAAGTTGTTCACCGTGTTCAGACTTTCAATAAATTTCCAAAGTTATGTTTTTAACGCCTAGTATTAAAGCAAAAGCTAAGTCTCTCGGGAAGTTGAGCTTATTTTAGCTGTATTTGAATAAACTGTTAGAAAGTTTCAGTAATAAAATTGTGATAAGCATCTCGTGTAATTACTAAAATCAATTTAAAGTCGTGATTACTTTACGCTTGCGCGCGCTCATTTTAGACGAAAAATGACGTCATCTGGTTTCCGTGCAATATAAACACTTATCCCGCGCCAAGTGCTGCAGAATCTTTTTTTAACTTATAGAGCGAAACTACAAACTAAGTAACCAGCTCGGCACCTACTACATGCTGGCAAGTTTACAAGCTTATCTAAAAGTCAACAAAAATCTGTAAATTAATTATTTACACAATTAATGTTAATTACTTACATATTTTAAGGTATAATCCTACAGATTAAATCAATGTAACCACTTTAACTTTGATCGTAATTGATCGAATGACTAATTTCTAGTTAAACACAGCGTTAGAATAACGGAACTTCTAAGCAAACTGTAGAAATTTTGCAACGCGTACCTTCACACAGCTTGCTGTCACGGTATTCACGCTCATTTTTTTTGAAATATGCCGGCATCAACGTTCGTTTGGCGGGAGATAAGAAATAATTAAATTTCGTTTACGTTTTTAAGCAAAGCATTCTACGTGCATATATTGTATTGTGATTTCTATATTTTTAATTGCACATTAAAATGCATTAAATGTTGTTCGAGGGTTAGTTCTTCCTTAAGCATTTTCCGACCAGAAGGGGGAGTAGACATTACTCGTTGATGACACCTGTTACATCTGATAATGTATAAACGCCTGATATTGTAATACGAAAAAACTAACATTGTAATAAAATTAACTGGTAATATAACAAAAACTTAACGCACGACGTAATAGCGAAAATTCTAACTGATAATGTAATAACTAGTAGAATTAATGCTACTTAGTACAATTTTATTTTATACATGTATATAGTAATATAACTTCATTTTTTGGAATGTGAAGGTGTTGCATTAACCCCGTGACTCACTGGCATTACAACCCTCTTCAATGCATTACAATTTGCCCAATGTGTCAATGAAGAATGTAAGTAAAAATGTCATAGGTAAAAATGGCACCGGAAAAAATGGCACAGGTAAAAATTGCTCAGGAAATAAGGGAATAGAAGGAAACGTAGGAAAAATGGCATATATAAAACTGAAATGCACTCAGTTGGCAGTAGACCCCCGGCAAAGCTCATCCTGTTTCCAATGACCTATAAAATTCCTTCCGAGACTTCCACGAAGCACTCCTTTTTGTCGTGTCCCTGTCGTCATGACTTTTTAAGTAGACCTTGAAATCATTGTTATGCCTTTTTAAGAATTTTGTGATAATCTCAAGTGATGTGTCATCATGAAGTTCGATCATATTGGTATTTTGGTTTACGATTATTAAGAAAAGTAATAATAACAATAATTATTCATTACTGTTATGTACATTTTATCATCATTGTCAATCATCGTCACTGTCGTCGTCGTTGTCGTCGTCATTATCATCAGCAGCAGCATTAGCATCACCCACCACCATCGTCACCATTATCACCACTTTAAAGTTTTTTCAGATATCATGATCATGATTATAGTTATGACATAAGCCCAAGTGACATAATTAAAATAATAATTCATTTCAGTTGGTGTGCAAACCCACCTATATTGATAATGGTTTACATATCTATCACAAAAGTTACATATTGTAATTTTTCTTCACAAAAACTTGCATGAACCCCATCACTTGCTAAACTTTCAGTTTCACTTTCAGAATAGTCACTAGAATCACTTGCGGAATCACTTTTACCATCATTATTTGGCTCATCTAGGACTTGGTTAACAAACAGTTTGACTGCCATTTTATAAGAAATACAAGACAATCGACTAAATAAACGTTTCACCAGCAACAAGTGGTTTTGCGTGAGAACGCACATATAGTAATATAACTGTGCAATTCACCTGGCTTCAGACGCTGAGCTGATTGGCAGGTTTGCGCTTACTTGTTGCTCAGCAACCCCAGTCCCACGGCTGCTAAACGTTTCTACAATGTTTTTGCAGGGCCGTAGCAGCGAAATAAAGAGACCTGAGTGACTGCGCTTAGCGTTGAGCTTCGGCGGCACTGTGCCGCCTTCCGTAGCGAAATAAATGCTTATGAAATACGATTTACGCACCTACAGCGAATTCAAAGCAGTGGCAGACTGACAGTAGTTGTTTTACTTTTGTCTTTAGTTATTAAAAAAGAGAAATTATATATTAACAATAATGATATTATTATCAAGCGACTAGTCAAGTAAGCTGTGTTACTTTTGCAGTGCGTTGATTAATTATTAATGTATTTAGAAAGAAATGCCATGTCTAATTGTTTCTTTTCCAGTTTTATCAATACTTGAAGCCTGTGTGCTGTTATCATTATACATTTGTATTTTAATTTCAAAATAAAAAAACGGTAAGAATTATTTTCTCGGGTAATTATAATTGTAATACTAGTACTTTACGATACAATTTACGATATTTTAAACATTTGTACTAAGCAGAATGAAGTTCTTGTAGTAGGTAGTAGGTAATATATTCTGAGTGCATCATATAAAAAAGCTAGCAGGAGGGATAATGTTTGAAAATAAAATAAAACTAATAACAAAATTTAATAAAATGGAGATACGTTTAGTGACTGAAACTATAACACATATTAAAAGCAGATTTACAAAACTGAATTGTGCCTAAATGCTTTATAAAACGAAATCATACCGGTACTCCATCCACCTGTTACTGTGATAAATGTTATTGTTGTTGCCATCACTCGTTGTCAATGTGTTTTCATATCATAGTCGCTGTCATTGTCATTACTGTCATTGTTATCGTTGTCTTTGTCGTCGTTGCTGTTGCTGCTGTCGTAATTGTTTTTATTGTTCTTACTGTTGTCTTTGCTATTGCTGTTGGCTTCATCATTGTCGTATTTGTTATTGCTGAGTTGTCTGTGTTGTTGATATCCATGGTTAGCATTGAAATTGCTTGTAATCTGTATTTCTGCACAGAACTTTTGGTATACGTATTTCGATGTACCTATTTCACAGACCACCTCTACATGCCATTAAGCAACAATCATGCTATTGTCTAATAGTACCTGCACAATATTTACATAATTTCGCAATAGACTTTCATTAAGCAAGTTATTAATGCTCAAATAAATAAATTTTCTTCAATCTACACTTTACAGCCTTTATGTCAAATTTAAATTGGCACCGATAGCTTACTATTCATTACATACAAAATTACACAAAAAATGACCTAAATTAAAATAAACCTATTTTCTAGTAATAACGCATGGAAAAGCAAAGTTTGGAATAAACACTCATAAAAAACTGTCGTATGTGTAGCGTGTTTATAGTATTAGCAAATTTTTAATTTTAGCTACAATAACCACAAGCAAAGCTTATACATAAAAGACAATTTTTCATAAACAATTCAAATGCCTTTCAGAAAGACAAAACATCCCTTTGTTTTTATTCAAAGGTTTCCTAAAGAAATTATTTGGTACATGTATAACACAAAAGGTTGAAAACCCGAAGGCTGAAAGGTTGTATTTCAGTTACTATTTTCTGAAAAAAAACTTAAAATCTTCCAGCTAATAACTTATATGCAATTACAAATTTCTCTGAAAATTTTATGCAATGGCCAAAACCAAAGTACATGCCGTATATTATTCTGCAAGAAAAATGTAATGACTGTTTACAGCATTAATGTTAGATTGAGAAGAAAATTACGCTCGAAAATTAAAAATTGCAGATAACATTGCAGTTGTGTATGCCATTCATGCAACTTCATACTGCACTGTATGCTTTGTAGATTGGCACCTTTACTCGCTTATATATAGTGTTTCTTAAGCAACCTCAGCAAATTTTGGTATATTGCAAATATTTGCAAAACAAGATTGCACCAGTACAAAATTTCTCGCCTATATATAGTGTTTCTTAAGCGGCCTCAACAAATTTCGGTATATTGCAAATATTTGCATAACAAGATTCAGCGCGTTTTGCAAAGTTATTGTTAACCCAATGCAAAGCTAGATTGGAGGTGCTTTTCTCGTTGCATCAACAGAATTTTTTGGTTTATTAACTACGTTTAATTGGATAGTAAAATTTTTAGATATAAAACACTTCATTTGATACATCTATCTGACAATATTAGATTTTTAGATATTAAACTGTGATAAGCTAGAATTTATAAACAGACTTTATAAATAGTTTATATGCAGACAAGAATTAATGTAACTGCTAATTAAGTGGAGGGAGGGTTTTCACTCACTAGGCTTCATTTTTAAATGCAATTATAACTGTGATGTAACTTAGGTCTCCTCGCTGCACTGGCTGCTGCGAATTTGCGGGTGAGAATTCGGCGATATCATAGCATCGTTGCAAAGTATAAAAAACTGTGATTACAGTTAAATTCACAACCATTCCGGTCTAGCAGTGCTGTCCATATATTATAGCATAAGTGGTTTAACAGTGTAACTAAAAGACCACATAAGTGCTTTAATAATATGTCTAAAGGGCCAGCATAAGTACTTTAAGCCTGATGGCTTATTGCTTTTATAAAATTGTATATTTTTTAAGGAATAATATAAGCAGCTGCCTATAGTCCCAAGTCAGCACCAACCGCTGCTGCATGAGCACTAGGTATGTGGTGTGAACACCTCCCCCTTCCAAATAGAGTAAGGAAACGCACTACTCCCACGTATTCCAGCAGCAGTACACCACTTGTACCAAGTAACATTAATTCAGCTAGTTATGGCTTTATATTATTATATTATCTTTAGAATTTTTGTTATCACATTATGCGTTCATTTTTTAATATTACAATATCAGGCGTTTATTACATTATTAGTTGTAACAATCTCTTTCATCTCTTAATTTTTGTGTATCATCCATGCGACCATGGTTGTGACACTACATTGTTAGTGTTTTGAACTTTTATGCAAACCACGAAACGTTAAAGCTAAATTCACATGCGCAAACCTATATAGCTATGTGTAATAACTATTATGTATAATGATAACTTGACTGCTGTTTATGACCCAGTCATAAACGTAAGATTCTGCATTATGACCAAGACGTGAAAAATCTTTGCTGATTTGATCTTTGTCTCAAGATCCTAATTTTGCTATTGCTGAATTCTCCATGCATGATTACCTAGGACATCCATTTTCTTTTAAAACTTTTGCATATGACACGTGACGTTGCCACGCCCACTTTTTGAAACATACCTGGTGCACATCTACCCTTACTAGCCTATGCATACGCTCAAAAACCAGTCCAATGATGTAAGTGGAGTTGAGTGACAAAGTTATTCGCCCAATTTTCACATTTTGTGTCCTGCTGCACTAACCATTGATTCGGAGGTCATCATTTCTATACCGTTTTGTGGCTACCTGTATTAGGTGCCTATCCTGCAAGCTTCGTGATTCTATAGTGAAAATAGGGAATCGAACATTGTCTACCACTCACTGTACTCTGTACTGGCGGTGGGAATTCCATGTTTGCAGATGTTTGGCACATTTATTTCTGTGATCATGGTGATGCCTTTCTGTTCTGTGAATATTGTCTTTTCTCGAGATTTTTCATTCAAATACGTCAAATACGTTATAAACATAAGTTGGATTATACACAATGGAATGATGATGATGAATATGTGCGGCGATGATGGTGAACAATACACTGTTTTATACCCGTCTTTGTACATTTTAGTCTCTTAGCGAATTTATAACGCATTATCTGGTCAAGTTTTGCCAGTACTTTTTTCGGTTGGCGCTATATTTTTTGGACAAAATTGGCTCAGCCTACCCGCTGGAAAAATCGGCTCGTACGCCTGTGTCCCATAGATCTTCGTGGACAAAAAACTATAAATTAGTTCAACAAAATACCAAAAAAAAATTTCGCAGTATTATTTTGGCTGATTTGAACACGTGATTAAAATTTGCGTTGTTACTAGATTTATATTTTTATGTGTTTTCGATTTTATCATTTACTGTATTTTGTAATTGCAAACAAACTTTAAATTTCTTCTCATAGGAAAGTAACTCGTTGTAAGGTAACTCACTGTAAAGTAGCTCAATGAGTTCATCCTGTATAAATGTTTTCTAATGCGTAAAATAAAGAAATAAATAAAGAAGTTAAATATTCTGACTTTGAATTGGAAAAACACTGCGTAACTAGGCGTTTCTAAAACTGCCCACTGACTATACAAAAGAGTAAGTTATAATGTTTTCTCTGCTAATCTTACCTTTCAGACGTCGCAAGTCGATACACGATGCTTGATCATGGACTTCATTAGACAAAACACCAGCTTATATAATCAAATATTGCAGTTTGAGGTACGTCACTCAGCAACATATATTTTGTATTCTCATCACGAATCGATCTTCGTAACGCACATTACGTCTGTCTTTCAAGTGTAAGTGCAAAACACAATTAGAATACACATACACTGCTATGCATCTGTATGTAAGCCCCCTTCATATAAAAACTGTAACGTGAAACTTGTCTAAGCACTAGTAAAATATTAAAATCATTTTTTGCCTGTTTTATGATGAAACCCAATATTCTGATAGCAATATGTTTTAGAACACTTCAACCTAAATGTGCGCAGTATGTGTAGACTTCTTTTTTCAGGTACGCGTAATGTAACACGGTCAGGCACTCAATATATAAAAGTTTTTGTACTGTGGGTTAATTTCACGCATTTACCACATTAAGTGGAAGAAGGCGGGTGGGAAATAAGAACTTACTCTTAGTATCGATTGAAGCGAGAGGATGCACAGCTTTTGCTGTTGTATTCAAAAAATGTTTGAAGCCGTGGAAAAATAACTGAAATGTTGAAATACTTTGAAGATCTGGGGACCATTCTGACGACAAATCTGGTTATCGAAAAAATCTGCAAAAACCGATTAAAAATCCTAGGAGCCATTAAAGGACGTATGAAGCTATCAGAATACAGTCCGTCAAAAATGTTGTGGGTCAGCCTTTCATTTGACAAAGGAATAACATGTCATTAATTGCAGTTTCTAATTAATACATAATATTTTGAGTAGCAATTTTATAAATTTGCTTAATGAAAAACGAATGTCTGTTAAATGTATTTGGAATGATTACATTCTTGGTTACAAAGTAGGGCTGGGCTTGGTTAGTAATTGGATGGATATTGTAAAACCCGATTCTAGGTGGCTTCATCTGCTGTATTTCTGGCTATTTATCTTGGTAATACTCATAACACATTGTACACACAAATTGTTTTTTGCTAATATTGCTCTGCTAGTTCATCGTATCTTTGATAATGCGCTCAGTCCAGTCTCCTTTACAAGTAGGGCCTACCACTGGGTGTTAGTTTTTGGCCTGCAATTCAATGGCATTTAAATGTGGTTATAAGTAAACTAAGGTTAGTGTTAATTGTGTATAAACAATTTATTTAACTTATTTCTTTTCCAGCCAATTCTGATCAGTGATATTTATGAGCAACTAAGGGAAGCTGGTATAAAATGCTCCAAGCATTACTTGCTTGATTTTTTGGATGAACAATGCATTACCTTTACTTATGGGAAGCCAAGGAGTAAGCAGCGAAGAAAATCTAGAAGCAAAAAGAGGTGACATAAAAAGGAGAGAAACGGTTGAAGACGTAATCCACTCATCACACTCTTATTGTCCTTTCGTGTTACTAATCAGATTATGTTTCTTTGTTTCACTTTATACGAAAGTGAGGTAAATACAGTTCTTATTTAAATCATTGTTTAAAGCACATCCGAAATTACCATCGGTTTTATAAATAACTAGTTGAACAAGTGTTCGTTTTACCGCTTGATAGTTGTAAATAAGTTTGGGCTGCTGGTCCTGGCTTACAAATACAGGATGGGTTATGTAGCAGCACTGCAAACGTGGTAACGACGTCGTTGAGTTATTTTAATTTGTAAAATCTTGTGCAGCTTTGCCGAGTCTAAAATTGTAAGCTCTCTGTACTAAATACATGTAATGCAATGTGCTTTCTCAAAATTGTTTTCTATATGATAAATCAATCACACAAGTTGGTATCATATTTTTTGAAATAGTGATATCTGTCAAATCTCTGGATTAGTTTAAAAACGGTAATATTTTCGCCCTTTAAGATTTTTCTTAAATCAGATTTTGCTGGCTGTCTGTAAATGTTGTTATTATCTTAGCGTTGATCTTTTATTACCGGAGTATTATAGTGTAGAGACAAACTGTCGAAAGTAGCAGTGTAACTGCTTGATGTCTGCATTGTAATGCAGTAATAAACTATTTTGCGTGCAGGTGGCACCACGGTTTAATGGACAAAAATTAGACATAAAAACCTACCCTTCTACAATTCATAACGTAAAAATTGCTTATTAATTGTCCGATGCCATAAAAATCATAATCTGAGGTCGCTTTAGGCGAATATATGTATTCTTTATTTTAAATGTTTAATATATTAAGTGTTCAGAAGTTCTTTATTTTCTAAGGGTTATGTAAACATCACTTCTGTTCAGTAACCATGAGCCATTTAGCAACTGCAGTCTACTTCATACAGGACCATCTGGTATTTTTATGCGACAGAGTTTCTGCATGGAAAATATTTTCTTCATTTAAATTGTGTTTTTTTTCTAGTTTATACGTGTGCAATTTTTATTTGGCACATCAAACTTTTTTCAGTAAACTTGGTAGAATTTTTGAATGATACTTTGCTCAGTTGGCTAGTTTTCGGAAAAAATATTGGAAATTATGCAGATAATGAAGAGTTTTATTGCTTACTCTGAAGTTACTCTATTAATAGTGACATCATTATGTTTCGTTCAATCACAGTTATTTGTAATGTAATAACTTATAATGTAATAAATGTTTGATATTGTTATACGAAAAAAATTAATGCATGATGTAATAATAAAACTGATAATGTAATAAAAAAATTAATGCATAATGTAAGACGCCGAAAATGCATAATGTAACCCAAAAGTTTAATGTATATTGTAACACCGCAGAAACGTATAGTGTAATAAAAATTCTTGTAATTCCTTGTAATTCTTTCACTCCCAACTGGTAATTGCACATTAATCACTGTTAATTGCATGTATACATCCTAGTTGGACTGTGACCACAGAGAAGAAAAATCTGGTTTTCTACTGTAGTTTGGCAAACGAGCATAACAGGGTGATTGGGTAAATATTAAATGGGTAAGAAGTATTGAGTAACACAAACGTTTTTCGCATATATAGTTTATATTGTTTTACAAACAATACTACTGATCACAATGTCAATGTTCATTTTCTAGTTTGTGATGCTCTAGAAATTACGAATGGCAAAACGTCATGTAAGGATTAAATAAAATCAAATAGAAAAAAAACTTAAGATTAAAATGACATGACAATATATTCGTACCAGATAACTGGATGATAATATCAAATCATGATACAGTAACTGTCTATCCCTACCCATGTCCTGTACAGGTTGGTGGCGCTTTGCAATGCATTTCATTATTCTAGACTTCTTCATGGTGTAGGACAAACTGCTGCTCCCCAGTATTATGAATTATTCAAATTCAGCATAGCAGAATTAACATGGGTGGTACAACCTCGCAATTTACACAAAATTTGCAGATATGATACTTCACAGGTAAGCTCCTTTATTGATCTATGTTCAAAACCATATTATTTTTGATTTGTGACGTCTTCATTAAAAACAGATAACGTTAAAAATTTCAATATTATTCTAAGTTCTTCAACACATTTCATCTTTTACTTGTGCAAATACTGTGCAGATCGGCTAGCTGCCATCGCCCTCAGAAAATTTCATCTTTTCTGGCTGTTGACGATATACGACAGTCATACAGAAAATGCAGTGTCACAAGGACAAGTGGTGTCTTGCGTTAAATTAGTGTGATTTAAAAATGTACTAAAATTACAAATGCTGTACGCACTTTCTCACGGACAGTTAAAGCCTTAAAGGTAGGAGAGGAGAGCGAGTGAGGGAGTACTTATTACACACTTGACTGTCATCCCTTTAAATATTTGACGCGTTCAGTGAAACAGCAGTCATGCAGTGAGAAAAAACGGAAAAACCAAAAACATCGTCACATAAAGTAGCAGGTTTGTTGAGTAGCTCATCTGTCATTAACTGATTGAGTTGATGGTAGTGTTGAAGAGGGATGTGCAGCCAAAAAGTCGAGGGTCTAATGTGTATTGTCTTCATATTCCAAAAAATTCAAATTGTTTTACTATACATGTATAAGAAAATTGTATATGTATCAGGTAACTTGGACTTTGCTAGTTATTACAATACCGGTTAGAATTTTTGTTATTACATTATGCGTTTTGTGGTGTTACAATATGCGTTAAACTTTAAGTTATTACATTATGCGTTGATTTTTTATTACAATATGCGTTAATTTTTTGGTATTACAATATCGCGCGTTTATTACATTATCCGTTATTAACACAGTAGGACCTTTGTCCTTGCAAGCTCCCGATCTTTGGTTAATCTTAATCTTTTTTCTTTGAAAGCTCGTTAAGCGGACCAGGGGTGCAACGCTGACTCGAATTTGTTGAACTAATATGTGTGACGCGTTCGTGATAATGGCAAGATCTCAGTCAAGCTTTTAAAATTCATTTGTTAAAATGTAAAAAATAAGATTTCAACAAAAAATGTTTTATAACAAGCCTAGTGTTTCAGAACGTCTGTTTGCACTGTAGCCCAGACAGCAAAATATTTGATTTAAGCTACTTCCCGGTATTTTTGTTATAGAACAACAATTTTCAGGCTTTATGGTTGTGATTTCATCAATTGTTTCAGAAGTACTTGTCATTGTCGTTGCTTTTGACTTTTCGGTTTTGTTTTTAGTTATAATCATGCACTTGAATCATAAAATTGGCTTTTTTCAGTATTTTAAAATTAACAGTTTATTAACTTGACGTGCTCGTTTATTAATTAAAATAAATTGAATAACTCTGCTATAAAACAAAATCCTATAAGTGACTATCTTAAGTATGCAAGCAAAATTATATAATTCCTGCAAAAACAAAAATTTCATTTTTTTACAATTTTCAGTAGGTAATAATGCAAAACATAAAACAACTAGCGTGTACCTATATTGCCCTAATCAGCAGCGCTTGCTCTCACAAACTTAAGCTTATTTTCGTGGTCCTCTAGCGACACGAGTTTAATATTGCACAAATCGATTTTTATGTAATACTTGTAAAACACGTTGCTTCAAGGAGAAGTTAAGATCAGACGACAAGTCACCTCTTCTGGTTTAATAAATTTTCCTAAAAGAACTCCATGCATCGAAGCCTAATTTAGACTTAAGGAACTAATCCAGCCGTATAAAGCACAACTGGTAGTCGGCTTACAGTTAATGTGCTTTTGTCTTATTCTCTACTGCGTATCCAGCCTTCTCCATAAACTTTTTACAGTTTTCCTCAATAATGCTAACATCGTCAGCGTCTAAAATGCTTCTCCACGCCAAAGAGGTAGCTTTTGAATTTCGCCTGTACTGTCCCATTCTTCTCTCCTCGCCCACCTCACCGCCCACTGCTAGCGATGCATTCGTATTTTGGCGTATCCACCTGTGAACATTCTCGTGCAAAGGAATGTTCAAAAGCCTATATATTTTGTCTGCTACAGCTTCTGGTGTGGCAGCCAGGTCCTCATAGCGCAACAAAAAGTAGTTCCCGAGTGAGACAAATTCTTCCGCCTCAAGCATGTCTTCGTAAAGGGATGTGCACAGATCACTGGATTCCTGGGCGGTTTTGAACTTGACTGTATCTATCTTTGACCTTGACCTCATCCAAGAATTCATCATGCCTCTGGGATCTCGAACAACGTGCAATATTGTCAGCTTAACGTGACTGCTTGAGTTTTTGATCAAGGTGATGACATCGCGCAGCTTAGTTCTGATTGTTTTAATCACAATCGTGTTGTGTTTTGAACACAGCTCTTCCAGTAAACGCGGTTTATGTTTGAGCGAATCTTGTATACACCGCCACGTTTGCTGGTATCTTGTACAGTTCAGATTCTGGATGATCGCTCTTGAAGCGGAAAGAAGGTCGGGTCGTGGGATGTAGAACTTGCTCTTCTCACAAGAAATGAGTTTTGAGAGCACCTCTTCTTTTATTGTTGATGCTTCTGCTTCAGCCTGGAAATTAAATAATTATTAGAGCGAGAACGTTTGGGCGGTAGAGCTCTGAAGCATTTAACAAATGCGACTTTTACTATGAAAAAAGATACCAGACCGGAATACAGGTCAAACAGAACACAAATTTTAATTTTTTTTGTATTTTTTGTCTTTGATTTTATTTCTAAAATAAATAATAGTAATTCCTGTTACAATATGCGAAGAGAGAAAACGGAGAGAACAGCGAATTCTCGGGTTGCGGCAGCAACTATGTACATTTAAGATGTTTAAGAGATACTTCAACTAATGAATGGGAAATTTAACTAACGTATGAAGAATGGACCAGACCAGTTTGTTGCGTTTGGTCGTTTTTATTCTGAAAACGTAAGACCTATCGAAGTCGCGCTTTAATTACGCAAGCAGCAAAGATATGCGATATCAATTGTAATAATCACTGTAAATTTAAAAATTTCACTGTTTGTAGACGAAGTCAAGCGGATATGTTTACATTAAAAATCAGAGAATATTCTCGCTATATTAATGTTGATGAGGCTAGTTACAAAATTTCATTTATTTATTTAAATATTGCGTGCAGGCTATGCGGAAAGATTTATTATCAAAGCTGCGAATTTTTGTTTTAAAAATAAAACGGAAAATTGTACGAATTTTCAGTCAATCTACGATTTTCAGCAACACTCAAGCACTTGTACATGTAAGATAACAGGCATTTCAATTCGGATAATTTAATGAACTAGCCATAAAGAATCTAGTACGCAGACTGAAAAATGTGTGACATATTATGCTTATTAGAAATCTGTCACGCAAATAAAATGCTGGTCACATATGGGTCATAGCTTTAGGTGAATGTACTAGGTAGTACCGAGCAGAATAATAATGAAGAGATGATATGTGAGGTGAATACCGTAATAACAACTAGTCTCGCCAAAAAACAGTTTTCTTAGCACGACTAATATCCGTTTGCAGTCACGCCAAAAAATGTCACAAAAACATAGGAACGATTTTTGACAGTTGTAAAAAATTACACATTGGTGTTAGTCTTTCTGTGAACCATAAAATCTGGGTTTCCTCCACAGCGGTCTGACTGTAAAATGTAGAATTTTACTTGTTGAGGAAAACATTGAATTCACCTTTGCTGCTCGCGTAATTATTTCAGTTGCTAAACGTAACGCGATTGTTAACATAACGTTGTTTCTAAAAAAGCTCTATAGACGACGCCATTCATGGCACAACACTCCACTTGTTTTGCAAACCGGCTGTTTGTGTTCGTGTGCTTGCGCAAAATAAATTACACAGAGCTTGTAAATGGCAGTAGAACCTGTATATGTGTAGCCAGACAGAGAGAGCCAGACAGACAGATGAGCCAGACAGACAGAGAGAGCCAGACAGATGTTTAATTATTTTGGAGACAGAGAGCAAAATAGGCTACTCATATGCAGGTTGTACTACTTTTTATAAGAAAATAACAAACACGTTTATGGCTCGAAGCTAGTCCCGAGATTTAATGTTAATTCAAGTTTGTAACTCTATATTGAGTAGTTTTTGTCAAAAAAACTACACTATATATACAGGTACAAACTTTTTTGTTGATACATTTCCTTAGGCAGGACTTTTAATCGCTGAACCAGTCTCAACTGCATCTGTGATAACGGTTAAATTCACACTACTTTTTTGGAACGTAAATTTTTTCCCACAATATAAAATATAAATGATTCTTGTTAGCTACTCAGCCCCGATATTTAAATCAGACGTTTCTTTGCCTGAACAGAAGGCAGAAATTACAAAAAAAACAGGACAGACAGTTCACATTAAAATAATTTTAGCGTGAACACGTTTCGGTTATAAAAGTAACGAGTTTAGCTGGGTAGCTTGCATTTATAGTCGTGTGGAAAGTGTGCCTATTACAGAAACTACCTTATACTTAGTTTGTTTTAAATCTTTGTGTCCGAAAATTCCATGGAGAGGTTCGTAAATGTAGAAAACGTCTGGATGGTTATTGAAAATTTCTCCAGTAAAAGATGACCCTGAAATAAAAAATTAGAGTTACTAGAATCAATAGCATAGAATACTAATTTTTTGTAACGCTGAACCGTGGACAGCCGAAGTAAAATAACAAAAGGAAATAGATTTTCTCCAAAGACGTCTCTCACCAAATGGCTGTAAACAAATTCAAACGAAACTGAATCGAATTGGATGTGTAATAAGGCTGGCAGACGAATTTTCGCTTTTCATAGCCTTAGTTAAAACTCTCGAACCATCAGTAAACTAAAAAATGTTATCTTCTGACACAATATATTGGTATAATTATGTTACAAAAGGATGCTGTTGATATAGCTTGGGAGTTGAAGTAATGGCGTTGTGGGCTGCTTACAAGATTAAAAAGACCTATATGATTTCAACAGGCGGGTGTGCAGCTACGAGCGCCAATGGGTTGTAATAATGATGCATAAAAAAGTAATTTCTTGCTCTTTCAAATCTCATTGTTTTGACTATTTTCATTATTATCAATGCTCTCTTGCCTTGAGGCTACATAGACAAAGATTGCAGCAAAATGTTTAAATAAGTTTGTATGTTTATATAATTCGTAATAATAATGTCATGTAATCTATGATGCGTGGAAGACATATAAAAATGTCATTTGGATATAGTAGTAGTTAATATAAAATTAGTGAAAGTAGTTAATATAAAATTTTGTCATTGAATTTATTACCTACACAGATATTTTGTTATATGTCTGTTTTTAGACTGTGATATGTTCTGTGGTATGGACACTTTGCCTGTTTGTGGTTGCTTTGCATACTGCACTGCACAAAACCAGTTTTGTTTTGGTTGCGAGTTTATCTTTTAACCTAAATAAGTTGGTAACCTAAGGCTTTATACATTAAAAGTATAAATAGTTATCATTGTTTTCACGACAATTATCCATTCATTATTTATCTTTTATTTTTTTACAATCAGGTAAAGTAACCACATGCAGTTCACGGTATTAGTGAAATTTAAAACATTAACAACTTAGATTTTGTACTGTTGACCTTTATCTTACATTGGTACATTCGTATTACTTATAAATGGTTTACTAATTGCTGACATTTTGAAATCTAAGTGCTATTGTTTTCTCATCATTAAAACATTAAAAACATGCACCTAAACCTAGCACAGACGAAGCACCATGAAATGGACAAAAGTCATCAAATATTCTGCCTGAATTGACAAGAGAGTGTCAAACCCATTGTTTTTATCGTCTTCTCTCTTTTTGTACAATTTGTATTAACTAATTAAAGAGACCAATTTAAAACTATCGCAAGTGTGTATAACCCGTGCAGGCATACCACTGAACACGATACAAACGTGTGATGTTGGCGTACGGTAAGTGCCTGGAGCTTCGGAACAGTTTCAGGTTTAAAATCTTTATTAAAAGCTCAAATGTTTAAAAACGACATAATGATTTGTGTTTTGATTTTGCGTTGCTGTCAAAGGTTTTAAACCTGAAACAAAGTGTGCTAAACTAGTTATAAATATTTTTATCATACTTTTTGTTTTGGAGACTTACTAAAGTTTTATTCTATGGCAAAGTTGCGTTTAGTTTCTGTTTAAATTACTATAAAATTACTAGAGTTTTTAATAACCGGATAGCAGAAGGAAGAACGCGTTTTTTTTGTAATATGCTGTAAGATGTAAAGAATGTAAGCCAAAAGTAGGAAGGATTGCAGTCAGCTGTTTGGGGATAATTGTTTTGTAGTACAGTAATCCTATCAATTAAGGTTCATTGAACCGTATAATTATAGGTCTACCTCTACACATTGTACATTAGGACATCCAAGAGCACTAAGCTCAGAATCTAAGATTATTACCTCAGATCAAAATTATGCACAAAAAATTTATCCAACAGTTATAGCAAAGACTCTGCTGTGGGAAATATAATGAAGATTTCTGCCCCGGAAAAAGATGTTTCAAAAGCAGCTGGTGATTAATGTCCTATATGTGGCAAACATTTTGTTTTGCGTTAAAGCAGTATGTTAGCCCAATTGTGATGTTGAAGATCGATAATTTTTAACTGAGTTAATAATGGCGACCTTCACGCTACTTAAAAAAGACATACTAATTTCAAATTTATGTACTCAATCATGCACAGTTTATGACTTACCAGATCGATAGCGGGTCACTATAATTACCGCTGTTTTCTTTTTGTGATTCCAATGGTCGCTGGAGAGTGCTTTTTCAGTAGAAATTTGCTCTTTTAGTATTGCGAATGAACTCTCACCAGGAGTGATAATTGACTGCTTTCCTACAGATAAAATTTGCATTTGTTAATTTATCATATTTCTAAGATTATTATAGAGGCCTATTAACGCATCTCTTGGAACAGGTGTGTTGAATTTGTCGTCTCCGTCTGAGGGTTCACTGCTAGTAATGTGGTAGACACATTTTTAAAATAAAAAATTAGCAATATTTTGACCCTTATTATACAAACCTAAAGTTGAAAGACTATAAATCGACAGTGCAAAACAACACATGGTGAATACAACAATTATCGCAGTGGCAATGGTGTGCGCCAACCTCGAAACTTCTGCTGACTTTAACCGCTTGTTGTACGGCAGCCCTTTTCTGGCAATTGAGTGCAATGAAAGTGTTTCCCGAACGCATGCGGCAAATATCCGCTTCACGTGTGGCTTTACCCTACGCGTTGTCATGATAGTATGCCACTGGCAGAATACACAAGTAGGCTTCTTTTCACTTTTAGAATGTACGGAACACCAGGCGTTTTGAATGTCAAAGACTGAGCACCACACATAGTTCATTCATGGCTGATATGAATCAAGCAGCAACAAAGGTTTTTGGAACCGACGAGAGCGTCTCTTAATTGATAAAACAACAAATCACAGTTAGCATACTATGACCTCCAATAATCCAGATTAAATTATTCATCAGGAAAATGTCACATACAAAAATGACTACTAAACCAAAGTTCTGTAGACAACTTATTTGGCTTCTATAATCTATTTTACTCTCCCATTTAACTGTTATTTTTAAACGTCGTAGTTCTTCATATAACTGCGATGTTGCTGCTCAGTTTTCACTCTACGTGATAATGATGATAGTAATGATAATAACGTATTTCAATACATTATTGTTTCCGGTTTACTGCTTGCACCGCAACCTGTTTAACGTTGAAGAATGAGTTTAATTAACTATTCTTCTTGTAGCTACAGATTACATATTAAATATTACCAACACGTGTCAATAACTGCAACAAGCACTGCTGGATATGCAGGTGTCGTTACGTTTCCGTGCACGTTCAAGATCCAGTTTTCTGCTCCAATTATCATACGAAAAGTGCTAGTGATTTTCAGCTAAATATTCCAACGCACGCAGCAGTGCGTTCCGCATTCTCGCCTAATTGACGTCAAATATATTGGTCTATTAAGGCAACGTAAGCAACGGGACAACAGCTCACGTACGACAACAGCTGTCTAAGCTAAACTAAACTAAACTAAAGAACATGACAATCACAACTAATGTCCAATCAGCAGATAAACTGATTGATCTTTTTCATAAACACAAATTTGCAGAGCATCAGCTATTTTAACACGAAATTAACACTTCTAATAGCCAAAAATGACTTTTTAATTTAAACAGAATGTAGAGACGAAGTTTCAAAGCACTACAAAATATAGAGACATATATAATAAAAAACTAAGCCAGTTGGCTTGTTTTGCAATAAATGAGCAAGAAAAATATTAAGCTACAGCCACGTCTAATGCTGTTATGAAAAAATGCTCAACTTTTCATTAGTTAGCGAGAGAAAGATTGGCCTGGTTCTAGATTGTCAATTGAAATTGCAAATGAATTAGTGGAAATGTATAGTCTAGTTTCGTTTATAGGAAAAAAAACACATGCCCAACGCTTACGTGTATGAGTTGCTGATTAAACCATTTTGCAATCAAGAAAATATGCAGTTTAGTTTAGTTTAGTTTATGGCTTTGCAAGTTAGATAAAAACAACTATTTGATTAACTTTAAATAAGGACAAAACAAAATGTTTTCTTTTCTGGCCAGCTTTTATAAGCCTCAATGAGATCTTCACAGTCAAAGTTAATTCAAATGTTGTCAAAACTTACATTATACTTCAATGTAACATTAGCTAATTTTACGCTATTTTTCTGGTTATAATAATGGTTAAAAGATGTCATTGGGACTTATGTGACTCTATGGGCATTCAATATCAGGGTCGTGTATCGAATGGAATAGTCAAATTTATTCCATTTCCGTAGCCTGACAAACGGAAAAATACAAAAACTGAATAAATCTTGCGCGTCACATGATCAGTTAATATAGAATAAACGCATTGCAGGCATGATGTTCGTATGTTCAAAGGCAAGACAGACTTAATATTTCATTAGTTCTATTAGTTCGCTGATTGGTCGATCCTCAACAGTCCGTTGCAAGAAAAATATAGAATCGACATGAGACGCCCTTCCAACGAGGCCCCCTCCCCGACCCTTTCGTAACGGATAAAGTCTATAAGGCTAAATAAGTTTAACAAACCAAAGATGATGTTCAGGCAAAATTGAACAGAGCTCAGACGAAGGCTGCACCACTTTGTACTCTCATTTTTGTAAACTCAGTAAACAGAGAAAATGAAAATCCACGTTGGAGACAGCATTGTTTTTATCCACAAAGTTAGCGTCGCGGATCAAGGAGATTAAGGCTAGGAAAACCTATACCCTGATCTTTTTTATTATTCATTATGTTAGACATCCAGTTATCCACTTTTTAATTCGCAAACGCAGATGGTTAGAGTCACGAAAGTTATAGCGAAGATACCTGGTCATTGAAAGTGGTATGGTGAACGGTGACCTCGTTCAAAGTCAAGGACACTAGATATTGGTCAGGTTTTCGATTGCCATTCAACTCCTAAGGCTTTGAGTAAAATGCAATTTTTTCATAAGTATTTAGATGTTGTGATGTAGATGTGTGGGGACAAAGGACTGTAGGTCAAATCACCACCACGCCTTGCATAATTCTAAAAAGAGGAATCACAAGTTACTTGTCGCCATTATGAAATGTGTTTGGGAAGTCTTAATGTTTACCGATCGTTGCAAGAAGGCATAAAACATGTTACTCGTTTTTTCTGAGATTCCATTCACCGTAATTACAACTCCAAGTAGGTGTGCCATTCCTATAAAAATAAACTTTGCTGTGTACTGGGAAGATTTATTTTTTCTTGTCTTGCGATAACACCTTGGCTCCAACGGACTGTTGTTTAAGGCTAGTTAGAGAATAAAAGCCACTTATAGATAAGATTTGGTTCTCGCGAATCACGTAATTCTCATTTCAACCGTGTACAGCAGTTGTTATGAGTTACACCAAGATACTGCCATGTATTTCCAACTGTTTTGTAAACCTTATAAAGTTAAATTTAAAAATTTTTATACATTCAAATTTACAGAAACTTAAATTTAACAAAATTACAAACTTTTTCAGTGCATCCATGGGATTATTCAATGCACAAAACAGCGTTTGCCGTCTAGTGAATAGAAGGTACTGAAAAATAAATAATGCAGAACTCAATAGTTTAATCTCTGCAAATAATTAATATAATTACCTCAAAACACAAAACAAATGTATCTCAAATGGTTTTTCGGTTGAAATTTGCCTGATCTGCATATTTTTATTTGATGGTCCTTTGACTGCAGTGGCAACAGCCACAGAACAATTTCTTGGGCATGCAAGGTGTCCATTATTAAATAATTTATGTTTTAAGCACACACGCTAAGTTTGCATTTTATCACATCCAAGAATATGACGGCACACGGTCAGCACGTGGCAATTGTTACTCTGATAGACACAGTACTTTTCTGTTTAGGGGTTCAGAGAGTGGTGTAGATAAAAACCTAGGATTGTTTGAAAGTCCTAGACAAGAGCCAAAATGTGAAAATTAGTGCAAACGGCTTTGTTCATCAAGTCGTGTATTTAGATTTCCATTATTAATATTTTATTACTGCAATTGTTGTTAAAAATTCCGCTTATATGAGAGGCGTCCAAGTTACACACGTTTTTAACCCGCAAGCAGCGCGAATTTCAAGAGGCTTCCGACTAGGAGTACGCAACGAGTTTTTGAGGTTTGTTAAGCGTCTATTTGCACATGAGTAAATCGCAATGGACCAAACATAGTCGAACGATAATAATGGTTGAATCGGAATTGTTTGAGGGGCTCAGGTAGGAGTCGAAACCGAGATAGAAGTCGAACTGCGAAAATTAGGCCAAACTGCTCAATCACACACGGGTAAACCGCATTGGACCAGGTGCAGTCCATTGCTAATTAGTCGCAAGCAGCGTTCACACTTTTAATCGCTTTTGAACCTATTAATGCACAAGTATTGATATGAGTTAACCACTGTCACAGCTTTACGCTCGTAGTTTTGGATCTGAAGTCATTCAGTCTTGTAACTCTTGTTGTTATACAGCTGTGCTAACTTCGAGGCGGCCTCGTGATTTTAAATGCTCTTAAATCAGCCCATATATTAATTTTGTTTACAAATTTTGAAAGTTAAAATTGTCGCAAACGAAAAGACATAATTTCAATTGTAATGCCGTTATGAGATAATTAGTGCACCATTAAGACCTCATGCACATTTCCTGGGGAATTAGTGTCAGTTTAGACTGAAGACTCATAAATATCTCCTTATAAGGAGGCCTACGTCGACACGGACTGGAACAATTTCGGTGGTCAAGGCGTCAATTTGCGTAGCTATAGCAAACATAATGAGATAAATGATAATCTTTCAGCACATTGAAGCATTTTATTGTAAGCAATTAGTTTTTTTGGTATGTCATATTATTATTATTGTTACGTATCACTGTATGTACATTGCTTTTTGTGAGAAAATATATCAAATCAAATCAGTAAAATTGGAAAGTACAACCAAGTTAACGATTGCTTACGTACTTTTGTAACAAACTATCAGTAAGGTTTTGATATAATATACAGGCGTCCTATATTGCTTCTTCAGTTAACAATATTGTCTTGATGAGCTTATGCTCAACTAAAAAGTTAATGATATCACTGCATGTTGGGTTAACATTGGAGAAAAACTCAATGCTTACTGAGTGCATTGTTAGATCTTTGAAACATCTTGATCGAATGCATGCACTGTATATAGATATTTCGTAGGCCTACTGTACAGCAAAAATCTCCAAACCTCCAAATCAATATGAACAAGTTAATTATTCTTAGTTCTAGCATTTCTTTCAGTGACCTACCCAAGATATTACATATTTATACGGGTCGAAGAGCAACCACTTTATTTACCTATATTTCGTAAGATAAATAAAATGGAAGTGCAATTTGCGTAATCCTTTTTTCAGCTCATATTTCACGTGACCGTGAAACATTAACTTCAGAAGTGATAGGATTATAATTCTAATCTTGATTTCATTATTTTCGTCTATTTTATATTTTTGATTTAAAACTATGTCAGACGCTAGGGTAGGCAAAATAATAAACTTTATAAGTGTATTTGTTTTGCTCTTTGCACATAGCTCCGGGAGGAAGCTTTCTCAATCGCAGGAGGAATCAATGGATAGCTTTGTAGAATCTGTAAGTCACTGTGTGGGTTTCTCTTTTTTATAGGACAATTAATACCTAACAAGCATGATTGAAATGTTCACTTTATTGCAAGGTGATTTTTCACTTTGTGACACTTTGCAATATTAATGACGCCATTGTGCGCTGAACAGTCTTGAGTTTACTTCCACAGAACAGCCAAACTCCGTTACAACCAAGTCGACTGTCGGTCGTGGTTGTTCTGCCGGTACTTCAAAAATATACCCGCTGGGGTGCAGTAACCATTGTTAATTACATTGTACGTTTATTATTTTGTTATTTTTACCAACCAAGGGCAAAGGCGCTAAAATTCTAGGAAATTCGAACCACGTCAACGCTACTTTTGTGTAATGCGTTCGAAATGTTTGACTTCAGCTGATGAACTGTCGACATTTTGGACCAGGGATAAGCATTGTCATGGTGCGAGACGATGAAATAGTTTACAGCAAGGCATTTGGTTTGGCAGATGTAGAGACTGGAGAAAATGCAACTCAAGATCACCGATTCTGCATTGGATCTGTGACAAAATCCTTCACAGCCACACTACTAGCTAATGTGATGACTGGAAAAACGCAAGTTCAACACATCCGATATTTCTTAAATTACAATTTTTTTCTGGTGCTACCTGTTTATTTGTTATGCATTTACAACTTTGCTTGTATATCACTTGACCAAATTTTGGATTCATTGATATTATTACACATTTATCACGAACGTATTTCTTAATTACTAACTCTAATCCAAGTTACCGTCTAAAGTTCCAAAAATTAATGTTAATTAAAATATGCTTGTCTGAGACTTGTCATTTTAACATAAAACAAATATTGAAGTCCCTTGTAGTCTCAAAATATTTAAAAACAAATATAAATAAGTATTAATGAAGTATTACTACTTTTACATACTTAATGAATTAATAATTATTAATGGTAAATAAAAATAATTATTTTTAGATTACAAGCTAGGATATTCAATGTTTTTCACGTTAATATTAATTGTTCGTTTTTTATTTTTCCCACTTGCTACTTAAATGTTTTTGCACGAATATTCAGATCCTAATGTTTGAGTCAGATATGTTACAGCTGCTTGTCAAGTGAGATTTTGTGGTGTTAAACATATAAATTTAAAAGTGGAGTCATCTTTTCTAATATTAGTTTCACGTTTGTACCAACCGAATTCTATAAATTGACTATTTCATTTAGCGACTTAGACTTCAATACGAAAATACAGGACATTTTTGGACCAGATTTCAAGTTTCAGGAGGAACAGCGAACCAAATATGCAATGCTGCAGGATCTTTTGGCTCACAGAATGGGATCTCAGCGATTTGATGGATCTCTTATTATGGGCGAATACTGGAACACCAGTTCAGAAGAACTGGCAAGGTACTTTATACACAATTTTGCACTACGTACAGTAATCTTAAAACTCAAAAATATGAGTAGAACTGAAGTTTATGTTTTAAACTGTTGAGAGTCTGTAGAGGTTCTACCACTTCATATCGTAAAACAAAGCAAAGGTATATCCTGGTCTGCAGTTGACACAAATTATGGAGGTTTGCTGCCCGATAGGTGGTTGTTGGTTCTAATACCAAAAATGACGAAGACTAGGACTGAAAAGACACCATTGGTTGACCTATCTGTAAATGTAATCACCTGTCTATGACAATAAATGTGGGTTTAATGTGCTATAAACCAATGATTAGTGACAGTAGGACTTGGCCTGTACTGAAGTCTGGGGTTTTATTAATACAGCAGGGCGAAACAGCAGAGGTGTTGTATTATAAGGTTCTCATGGCAACCTAATTCGTAAAAGTTGTCAAGTACGAAAGTGGAAAACAGCTGCAAAGCACAGTACAACCAGCAGGTCAAAGATGCTTGGTTAGAACTGCAAACTCATATCTAATAATATGTTTTGAAAAACAAACAAAAAATTGTTTCAGCCGCTTGCAATATTTGGAAGAAGTGGTACCGTTACGAACAGACTTTATCTACAATAACTATTTCTACATGTTGGCTGGTCTTGCTGCAGAAATGATAGATGATTCACATAAAACATACGAAGAGCTTGTTGAGGAGCGTCTTCTAAAACCACTCAAAATAAACTCAGCTACGTGGATGAACCCTGCGTTTCAAAACTGGAGCATGACAGCCAAACCTCATACATACACTCTGGATGGCAGATTTGTTAGACACCACGAGGAAGCAGTCAAGTAAGTAGCTGCAGCAGTGTTGCACTGAAGTTGTACTCTAGCACTTTACTATATACTTATTATATAGAAAGCTCAGTGCTATTATAACTGTGTGATTTCTGCTTTAGCTTAAACATGGCTTATTTGGATTAGATCCAGGGCCGAATTATCCTAGTATAGGCTGCAGCCTAGGGCTCTCAAGCTTGACGGGCGATGTCAAAAGGTTGTGTTGAAATATGTGCTAATTTGATTTGCAATAAATAGTAAAATAGTAGTGTTTCTTAAAGGAGAGTTTTATTGACAAACAAATGATAGCCATTCTAATTTATTTAAAGAATTTGCAATAAGTTTACTTCAAGCTATGTAAATGTAGCTAAAATATGTCAGGAATCAGAAATTTTCAAGATGGGGCGGGCGAGTTAGAGGGTGGTTTCTTTTCAGGGGTGCCCCATAATTTCATTAACGTCAGGTCCTCAAAAGGTCATAAATCCGGCCTGATTACGTCAGACAGTTTTTATAAATGATTCATCGTTCGTTCCGTCACCGTCCAAATGTATGAACAGAAGTACAGACTGCAGATAAAATAATTTATATAATATATAAAAAACATCACAAATAAATAAATACTATACGAAAAAATTTTATATTTAAGGATGACTCTTCATGTAGCCATTAACTACTTTCTCATATAATTTCTACTATCACTCTAAACAAACATAATTTTAAACATTGTTTTTTAAGTTAGGTATTTGCATGATATAATAAATTTGATAATTTGTCTTATTAGAATGATTCACCCAACAGAAGCCGCTGGTTCCCTCTGCATGACCATGCCTGACATGGCTAATTGGATTCGATTCCACCTTGGCGATGGCAGCAATCCTTTTGGTGGCCCTCCTCTGACTAGCGAAGAACTGTTCTTAATCATGCACAAAGAACATCAGCAACTGCCTTTTAGCTTGAGCAGTTACGTTGGAGAACCATTTTATCCTGTGACAATTACGGCTTTTGCATATGGCCTTGGATTCTTCACTGGAACATACAGAGGTACAAACAATTCTCAATATCAAATTCATGGTCAGGTAAAATTCTTTAACAGTAACTGAAAAAAATAATTTGAAAATAATGAAAAGCATAGCCAACAATAATTCAAATTCTGTCATGCACGTTGGTTTATGAACGCAGTGTTCATAGTTATTTACAGTAGATTTGTGTGTGACAACTAGCAGCTTACTAGCTTAAACATCAAGAATAGTTTGGGTTTTATAGTAACAATAACAGATATATTTGCAATGGTATAAATTCATCAGTTTTTTAGGTTATCGTGTTCAGTACCACAGTGGTGGATTGGTAGGATACAATACACAGATGTGGGGACTAACGGACATGAATGTGGGCATTATTGTCATCAACAATGGGCCAACTGATCTACAGAATGGCATCGCAATACAACTTTCCATATTTCATGGCTTAGATTTGCTGCTCGATTTAGTTCCTTGGCTCAACGATACTACGGCTTGTACATTTCCAGAACCATGGGAGACTCAGGGCTCTAATACTGCGCCTCCAATTGCTAATGTTGACTTATTTTATGTGCCAATGGACGACTATCCTGAGCAGATAGCACAACATAAAGCCCAAAGACCACTTGAGGACTATGTCGGGCACTATAGGCATTATTTCGGAGGTGTTGTGGAAATCACATACGATTTGGAAGTAGAAGAACTTCATTTCAAGTTAGGACTAGGAGTGGGCTACCTCAAACCAATTGAAAAGGACGTCTTCTTCATTATGTTTTATGGTTCTATGTGGTTTTATAGCAATAGTACTCAAATGTTTAACACCGCTTTGCAATTTTTACCAGATGAAGAAGATCCAGAGAAAATTTCTTCAGTGTTGATACCTTGGATAAGTGGCGAACTTTATCCTATATTTAGAAAAGATCTTCCAGATCCAACAACTGCGCCACCTACAACTCTTTGCCCCCCGTGGTCAACTGAGGGAAAAGGGAGCACTTTAAATCCACTTTATGATTTGTTTTTGATCATTTGTTTTATATCAATAACGACCTTCTTTGTATGAATATCGTCCCACATTTAAACTGTATGTACTGCATTACTAATTTTGGGTTCATTGAAAACATATTGAAAGAATAACTCGGAGATATATCATGTTTTCTGAGATGCTTTGGACGCGTCGTGAGGCGGGATGGAGAGGCGCAGTAGTAGACAAATAAGAAAATGGCGCAAAATAAGTCTTAGCAATGGCCAATGGCAACGTGTCGAGGACTACGCTCATGGACGACAGTATGGTTTTATATTAATTTTGAAATTGTAAACAATTGCTTTTTATTAGGCGAAGGACGGGGAAAAGAAGAATAGAGAAAAATTAATCATACTGCACAATGGTACGTCGTACTTATCCCCTGTATTATGATAAAACACTGCTATTTTTTTTAATCAATAAAATAATGAAATTTTAAATTATATTAATGAAACTTTCGTATGTTACGTGTTTACGTCCTCTTGGCAGAGTCGAAATGAAACTAATTGCATTTTGGTTAACTAATAATAATAAGTCGTGAATCAAACAACACAGAATACTTGAAAGTAATTACATTGATGCATGAGAAGAATAATTTAACGTAATAATGTAATTTAAACTCTAGGACCTTTCACTACAGTTAGTCTGATTAAAAGAGAATATTGCAGGCATCTCTAACTAGCACAAGTAGTTTAAAAAAATGTTCGCAACAGCAACTGTTACTTCCAGAAAACTCATGAAAATCATAGATTATAACTCATGTATTTTTATATGACTCATAATAAGTACGATCTGCCCCGTGATTATCTTGAATTATTATAACAAAAGTGCTTTAAGTGCAGGCATCCGTGCTACCATATTTGGGCCATATATTTGGTCCTACGTGACAATTAAAACGCTATAAAAATACAATTATGCACGAAATTTGTTATAAGCACAAGTTTTGTGTTATTCGCTTATTTTTTGCTTTCTAATTTGTTGTATGCATATAAGTTATAATATCATTTTATATGTCTCACTGTACAGTATACATTTTTCAGTGTTATTATTAGAACGCTGCTCATATTATTATTTAGTTAACTTGTATTTTTATTATGATTTTCTGCCAGTAAAATTTACAATGCTAAAACATAATTATAATATGTTTATATTATAATTCACTGGGTTCACGAGTTCTCAAGGGGGGGGGGGAAGCCAGCCCAACTCAGTGCCGGTCCCAAGCCCGGATAAATAGGGAGGATTAGGGTCAGGAAGGGCATCCGCCTGTAAAAACTGCGCCAAAACCTTCTATGAATGAGTTATTTTTACAATGATTGTAAGTGACAACATTTTTGATCAAGAGCTTCCACAGAGACAAAAGAAAAAAATCAAACCCTTGTTCACAGTTTTACGAGAGTTTTTAGTAGCGATATGCTTTCACGACGATAAGCCTTTTCGCAGTTCCAGCGATTCATGATGATCATGAAAAATCAAAGGTTAAGTGTACCAGACACCGCATTTGTGTACACTTGAAAACGCCTCGCAGGCTATTGTCTTGTAATAACAACAAGCAAGAGCCTGCTAGCAAATCTCTACGTGCACACTAACGCATAATTAAGCAAAGACCACATAAAACAACTGAAGTTACTGAATTGATGCGGCAGACGGATTTGCTTTACTCAAATGTCACGTGACGATAGTGTTTAAACGCGTTGCTATGGTACACTTAACCTTTGACTTATAGCAACTGCGCGTGTGCACAACGAAATGGCTTATTCAATTGTTTGTAAGGTTAAAATTTAGACGACGTTAAAAGTCACGGAGTTTTCTTGTTGGTTGTCAAAGATAAAAAGCCATGCAACCTACATTACTCATTATAAGGTTGTTGTTGGTGGAAAATCATAATAAACATAAAAGTTAATTAAAAAAAGAATATGAGTAGTTGTGACGATGTAGTCTAAGTTTCGTTATTGCAAATAGGTGGTTCGTGACTTAAGTGCAACCCTTAGGTAAAGAATAAAACACTTAGTCGAAAACACTGGGAAGAAACCACTGAATTAATAAAATAATATAACAATTTAATGAATATCTCAAATTACATTGCAAGACAAATAGTAATAATAAAGATTAAGCCGGCTAAGAAAAAAAGAACAACGTAACGTTTTTCACCAGTCCTGTCTTGGCATCATCAAGCGACTTTTCTCCTGCTCCCATTCCACGTCATCTCCTCACCAAGGGCTTCATCGAAATATGGTGCACCATAGAACGGTTGACTACACTACCTCTTCATGGACCTGATTACGTGGACGACGTCTCCAAACTTTGACGACTCCTGATGTACACGCCTCCACTTATATGACGCCAAAATAGGGTAGCATCCAAGCTCCTGCACTCGTCGCAAGGTAAGGATTTCCAGTTTCGTAATCACAGCATGGAAGCACCAACGACAGTATCATCAACGTCAGGTAAATACGGGTAGGTATCATCAGCAGCAGATATCATCGACAATTGGTAAGTACAATCTTTAATAAGTGATGTATCATCAGTGTCAGGAAAATATAATCAGCAACAGGTAAGTATCATCGCTGGTATGCAACTATCATCTCTGTCATAACCATGTAGACAGATCGCTTTTCTACAAGCAAGCACCGTTACTACTAAACCATCATTTTATGACATGAGAACGTCCGCTTAACTCGACAACTTAAAGCGGAATACCTGGGCGAACTGAACAGTTAAAATTTCGTCTACGTGGCTTCAATCACATGATGCAGTAGTAATGCATAAACAGTATCATTAAATGTACAGGTGAAATCTGATTTCAGAACAAGTTGGCTTCTAGCTTTATATCATTACACAGTTTAACTAAACTTCTTTTATAAAAATTGACAATAACAAATGGTGGAATTATAACAGTTAGGAACTAGTTACATAACCTGGCCTAAAATAAGCCTGAGCGTCACAGTAGTCTTTGAAAAGTATTTCTGAAAAATGTACACTGTACAGTGAGGCATTTGTATAGCTACACCTTTTCAAGTTCAAAAGTGCACAGTAAAAAATCTATTGTTCTCTGCAAAAAAGATCAAAAGTGTACAACAAAAAATCAAGTACAGAGCAATGAATCAAAAATGCATAGCAAAAAATCGAAAGTGCACAACAAAAAGTCAAAAGTGCACAGCGAAAAATCGAAAATGCAACATGTTAGCTTGTTTATGTAGAATAGCGCCGTCCTTGCGATATTTATAAATACGTGAATTCTAGCACCCAGAGCTTTCATCCTGTAACTTAACAACATGTTATGCTATGTTAGATAGAAACAACTTTTGGAAATTTTTGTTTGAGACTGGGCAGATACGTGCAAAAATAAACAAATATTAAAACCTTGTGTGAGAAAATAAATTATTATGACTAACTATAATTAAATTAACAACGTAGCAGCGGCAAATAGCACTCAGAATTCATCAAAAATAACTGCTTTGGCTACACTTACCTGCAAATTGCAAAAAAAGAAAGAAAATTAGCCTATAACTCATAGTACTCACCCTAACCCCACAGCAACTAATGCCTTTTCCACTTGCCATGCAAATTCACTGAAAGTTGTAACACAAACTTTGAAAGCCATTTTCTCCTAATTTAAATTTTGATTTTTTCGCAATCCTCTTAACTATAAAAGTAACTCGTACTCATGAAGCGAAAAAAGCTAGACCAATACGTGTAGCTTTCAAAAACGGTGGCGACAAATATTCGTGGATGGCAAAGGCAAAAGTTCTTAAGGACAGAAACAGCGACGTCTTTTCAAACACGATTAAACAGTATTGGAAAAGAAAAAATACGCTCGTCTCAGAAGTAAGAAGAAAACACTTCAGCGACAAAACCCAAATGATGATGTAAAAATACGGAAAGGACAGCTACTGGTGAATGAAAACGCAGTGGACAAGATCGACATACGGAAGCAGCGCATCATTGCATGGTGTAAATAATTTAAAATTGTGTTTTTGCAAATGTCACATTAACATGCTATTAAATGTGAGTGTTCTTATTGTCAATGCTGTTGTTCCAGTCCTTTATGTTTTCATTAATTGCAGCGAGAATGGTAAAAACTAGAGATAGCAAATCATAATGAAACAAGTTATTCAATTAATTTTTACGTTGCTGATTGCTTGCATAATCAAGTACACTGCATATTATATAAACAGCAGTCCACATTATTTACGTTTATGAATGTGGCACACCGTACGACTTCATGGCTAAACCACGTAATCTGTACATCAGCTATGGGCAGCCCTGTGACCAGCTTACACATTTGTCGGGAGCGGAGTAGGACACTAGCTGAAGAAGACAATTGCTGTACAAGTAGGACGCGTCGTACATGGGCTTCCCAAGTAGGGCAGACAGGTCACGAATTGGGTCGTTATCGATAGTGGCAGCGTCCGTTGTCCTCGTACTCCAAATATATTTTCTTTCTGTACAACAAATACTAGATAGCCCGCGATAATGATCTTCTAGCCTGCTGACATCAAACTCATAGCCCGCTTTCAAGCATTAACGTACCCTATGAGTCGTTATTATGCTCAGACGAGCAGTATATGCAGGGCGAGCATAAGCATCGTTTGAGTTTAATCTAAAATTTGATCACGGATATACTTCTTTGTTAGGCTGTGGATAAATTACCCAGGAAGAGACTGAACAATCAGACAGGACAAAATGACAGCAGAAAAGTTGTACCTGGTGTTTTCAGCTATGGGTGACACAAGGGAAGTCACGGTTAGGTCCTGCCTCCGATGCATATCGACATGCTCGACTTCAGTTCAAATATACCCTCTACTGGGGTGCAAAAGGCATAAAGACAGGATTATGGCGGACAAGATGGCGTACAGTCTCGTCAGAGACAATGCACTTCAACTTTGGAAACCCATTAGAAGAAATAGGCATGCAATTTTATATTGTAATTAACTCGATTTTTGTTACATGTAGTATTGCTCCAATAATTTATTGTTATTGTGTATGTAACTTTTCTTTCGCTATAATTATCTCATTTTTTCATTGTTATTATTTTTATAATTTTCTTTATTTTATTTCTTGTAATTTGACTGCACGTGTGTGATTTTGCATTTTGTAAAATGAACTGTGGCTAACAATAAAAATATCAATCATTCAATCAGTCAATAAATAAACTGTAATCATGTGCGTATGTAGCTAATCAAGCTCTAAAAAATATAAAATTTTGGATTTGAGTACCTCTATTACGCTCGAACGAAATGTGTTTATTATTTATATATAATATCATATTTTTCTACGTGCTACATCACGTAGAACATAAAAACAACTAAAAGAAATTTTATCTAACTAACAGAAATGATAAAATTTAATCATGTATGAACGCTGTTAATATTGCAATCACTAATCAATTAGCCATTTATTTGTTAACTACTGTGTAAATTATGTATATGTTTTTGCGTCAGTAATATTAAACGAATGAAATTATGATAATAATAATATTATTACTATTTTCGTGTTATTTAATTTAATAGATTAACATTTTATGACGTTAATTGTTTGTTACATCCATATTATATGCACGCGCTTTCGCAAATAATTATGACATTTTTTTGACGATTTTTAATAACACTGATAGCTAGCTGTTTCTTATCAAACGTTGATCTAGCTTTAGTCTTCTATCCACTTGCACGAGTTTTACAATTTTCAATAAGTAGTTGCAAAGCTATTCACTGATGAAATTTGAAAAAAATCATGCAAACGTTAGCCTGACATCTTTACTTTGAAACCTCGCATACTGCCCAAAATGGGACAATCTCCAACATTTCCCCTGTTTGAATTTATAAGTATAATTAATTAGCAAGATTTCGATGCGGGTAATTGCCTGTTGATTGACTTTTGGAAAGGAGTCTTCTGGGAGCGGATGGCATCAAATTATACTTGACTTATGGCTTGCAGAGATTTTTGAGGCCATATCAGAAATAAGGTGACGACAACAATATGTTACTTTATAGAAGAAGTACATGTAATAAGAATAGTAATTATGATAACATAATGTAAAATTCGTACATAGTATTGCTATAAGTTGAAATAGTACTGCCGGTACCTGTTTTTATTCAAATTTAACAAATTAATTTGCTTCCATTTTTAAGTGCGGCAGGGCTGGGACTGCTCTTCTGGTCAAAATTTCAATGAACAAATGACTGGAATTTTAAACTATGATTCTCATTTTGAAAATGTCATTTTCTGAGTTAATGGGCTACTATTTGTTTCCTTAGAAAGATAGTTAATAAAATGTCAGCTATCACCATCAGCATGACAGCATTATTTAGCATTATTTTTATTGCTAGAAACTTAGCAGAACGTTCAAAAGTTATGTGACGAAATATTTGATTAGCAGATTTTATGTGCACTTAGGTACTACTCGTGCACACAACATACGTGTTCCTGAAGCTGATTTCAGTAATGTTGTTAACATTAGAAGAGCCTGTGCATTTGACATAAACAAATTAACATTTTTTATTGGGTTTTTGATTTTTTGCTGTGCACTTTCACCTTGAAATGGTGTAGTTCGAAACCATCGTAGAAGATGTGAAGGTCTTTGTGGCATAGAACTTTGTCTGAAGGAATATTATTTTGAAATTATCAGACGAATCTGGCGCTATGTTTGCGCATGATGCTCGTTTTTGCCGTCTAGAAATTTCTGTGTTTTGCCGGTGTGTTCGAGAAGTTTCTCCAGTAATTCGAGACTTTTGTCATAGTAACAGCGTTATTTCATTTGTGTTTAAAACTGTATCAGATCTTTATTAATGTTGAAATTACATTTTTGATATCTGTTATATAATCTGTGATAAACATTGCTTGTTAAAAATGTCTGTAATCGGGTTTGACGTTGGTTACCAGTCTTGTTATATCGCTGTGGCTCGTGCTGGTGGTATAGAGACGATAACAAATGAATATAGTTTGAGGTCTACTCCGTGAGTATTTATTTACTGTACTATTGTATTCACGAATACAAAAAACATTACGCTAAATTAACTACGTTACCTTAGATTTCCTACTGTAATTCTCAGTTTCAATCATTTTTAAATGTTGCACTTGGCAGTAGTTAGGAATACTTTATTCAACGGAGCAGCACATTACCAAGCTTTCCTTCTAAATGCTGCTCAGTAATTTTGTACTTATTGCTTAACTTCTTGTATTTTATCTACAACGTATTACTGCACTTAATGTGCACTTAACAAGTTTGTCTATTAACTTGTATGCATGTACAATTTGTACATGATGGTTGGTTCCACAACAAACAAAAGCAATAATCGAATTTGACACCCCCCCCCCCCCCACTTAGGTTTGACAGCAAAGCATGGTTATAGAATAGTAATCACGTACGTCTTCCGTTTTCGTGGTTTGTTTGGCACACCTAACTGAGTAGCGATTGTTTTTCATCCGTAAAAATTTTGATTTATTTTAGTGTTTCCCTCATTGGTACCCTTTCTAAAAACATCAAATAAAAATATATAGCTGAATAAAAAGTTCAGCAGTGCAACTGTAAAAAAATGTTTGTCATTAACAATTTCACATATTGATTTGCTATTATTTCATTGTTTCACTGTACACCAACAAAAGAATAAAAACAAATCATGTATGACCTTTATTATAGTTACTTTTATTCGGCTTTTATGTTTTCATCAAAAACATCAGAAGGACATTGTTTGTTTGACCTCAGCGGAGATCTACACTCTACTGATTGCTATTTTAGTTCATTTATGTTGCTTTTCGCATTAATCAAAATTTTAATTAGGATCGAATATTGCCAAAAGGTGCATAGCATTTGGCATTTTTCTGGAGCAGCAGTCTTGCCTTTTAAAATATGCTGCCATTTAAGTGACATAATGCTTGTCAAAGATGTTTTTTGGAATTTGAAAGGACATACATAGTAAGTCCGCTATTATAAAATGTCTGTAGTCATGTTAATCAGTTAGATGTCTAAAACTGTGTTGAAAACATCTTTCTTCAGTTGGTTTGTGCAATAAAGTTTTCATCATACATTTCTCATGCAACCTTCTTGCTCGTACAACAACAATGCTTAATTGGCGATAATCAACAAATTTGCAAAACAAATGTTGCAGCAGCAGTTTATTATTAACTGTCTACATTTATGTTCCACTTTTCCAAAGGTCATACGTATCATTAAATGACAAAAACCGTATGATGGGCGTGGCTGCAAAACAACAACTCGTCTCTAACCTGAAGAACACTGTATGGGGTTTCAAGAAACTGATGGGAAGAAGATTTGATGATCCGCAGGTGCAAAAAGAAAAGGATTTTCTTCCATATGATATTGTCTCACAGCCTGATGGCGGTGTTGGTATTCAGGTGTGTACACACTTAGTTATCATTTGTGGATTTGCCCTGAAGGCTAGTAAACCCATCAAGATCCCTCATGTAATGAAATCTTATAAATGAAATAACTGATTTCAGAAGACTTTTTGAAAGTACTTGTATAATTTTTGTTGGATTTTTTGGTATCTGTTTTGCTAGTTTTGTGTTAAATTACTGTGTTTCCTTATAATGCTGGTTTTCTAAGCTGACTTGGTTACATATAAAATTCAATAAAATGCTATTTTGATACTTCGAGTGGCTAATCAAAACAGATTTACAATGTCCAAAACAAAATTAAATTATTAGTACTGTTATTATTGTTATTGTTATTATTTCTGCTATCATAATCCGAGTGTTTTAAGCTTTTATATGACCTGAACTCTGTTAGGCTGTAAAACATTATAGGAAAACACTGTAAAAATTTAGTTAATACACCTAAAATTTACTTTTTATCCCCTCAGAAAAAAGGCTCAGTGCTTTCACCCAATATTGTTCTTGCCGTGCAAAAAAAAATTGGTGTATTAAGTGTCTCATGACCACTTTGTTCATAAGTTATTTTGTAAACATTTTCTCATTAATTTTTTTAAACATAGTATTTTATCTTTTATCGTTCCATTAGCTGATGATAATGTATTTTTCTGCACATTTTTACAACAGCTAAATCTTAAAAAAATTAATGCTAAGGAATTTCGCTTTGTAATAGTATTACAGTAGTCGCCGCTTAATAGACTCATGGTTAATAGACTCAATTGCTTAATTGACTCAAAAACGCTTGGAACAGGCCGCTTGTATTCAAATATACATAAAAACTATCAGTAATTGTTAGTTACAAAGCTCTAGTTACAAATCACACTTTCAGGCTTAATGAGTTAATAGTCAAAGATGCAGGTACAGTACATTTACTGGATATGTCACGGAGCAATGTAAGGGAGCACAAGATTCACAACTGTTTTAGTCATGCCCAATTCAGACTTGTGTGATTTAGAAAAGTATACTTTTTAATTTATTGTTAATTCACTTATATAAATTAATATTTTAAAACATTTTTTCTAATTTTTAACTGGGCAAAGGAATTTAGGCGTTAGCTTGTTTCTAAAATTGATTAAAAGCCTTTACAGTGCATAGTAAGCTGATGAGTCATACTTCTATAGCATTAATACGACACCCATCGGTTAATGGGTTCAATCGGTTAATTGGGTCAAAACACGCCGCTCCCAAAGTGAGTCTATTAAGCGGTGACTACTGTATATTACTTTTCGAAGATTGAATGGTATTTTGCCAGACATCGCTGTTCTGAAAGTGTTCATTGTCTTCATACTTTATTTACTGAGGTCTTAATAAAAAGGAAAACTTTAACTTTGAAATAATTGAACCCCAAATTAGCATTCAATGTCACTGCAAGTCATCAAAAGTATGGACCTAACAGTGAACAAAATCTATAGGCTAATGGTTAGAATATTGCGCTGAATCCGTAAATAATTGTTGCTAACTTACTAGCCTGGCATTGGTGGATTGGGCTTCAAGTTATTAATCTTAATCATACCAATCATGTTAGAGGAACACTGTTAGTGTACTCAACCATGACTGCAGTACATGAGTATTGCGTTTATTTGATGCGAATATTGGTCAGCCAATAATGCTGTCATAATCTGTAATCCTGCTTACTTCTCTTACTACTGTTTATTTACAGTGAAGAACCACTGAAGGTATATGCAATGTGGAAATCTTTTTCAACCAACACTACTCACAGAAATTGTGCATTTGGCGAAATCTTTTCATGTTTATAAATGTGAAAGTCATTATCCATAACTGCACTGGATCAGGGGCAGTTATTGTGCTAATCCAGTTGGCTAAGTTTGCATTACAATACATGCGAATATCAGCAATGATCAAATCTCGCTTGGCTGGTTCGCTGCTCATAGTGTGCAGTTTATTAATTTATATCCTCCTAGTTTCGTTCCATTTTGTAGAGTATTTTTAAAATTTAAAACAACTACAATGATACAACTAAATACCCTTCAATTTTAGTTAAGTCCACATAGGTTAAGATGCTAAGAAGTATTAAAAGTACCCCAATGATTCATGTTAGTACTGTTGTGTACTTTTCTATCAACAAAAAATTAAATGTAGGACTTAAAGTAATTTTTGCAAATAGAGGAATCTGAGCCTCAGAGGTACTTGAGATACAGGAGTCGGAGTCGAAGGTTCTCTGTGCCGACTCGTCAGCCCTGCTGCATTAAGCTGCAAGAAATTGCTCATTTATTAAGTATTCATGATATTCATCAATGCTTTGAACATGGGTAATTTCATTTACATAATTGAGTACATCATATTATCAACCTAGGTATTACTTAAAGCCAAGGCAGAAAGTTATTGACAGTTTAGGTGATAATAAAGGTGGCATTTATTATGGTAATATAGTATAACTCAATTTTGTAGCTAGCATTTTTTGTTATTTCTATAAAGTTGTACATAAAAAAGGTTGTTTTGTGCATAATTACAAAGATGCACAATTTTTTTATCTAAGTTATCAAATAATCAGTTACTGTATAGCACTGTCATCTGTGATAGATGTTTTGTAAAGGAAAAGCTAAGTTTCTTGGGAAGTTGAAATTTTTTTTTGTAAAGCTAAAACTGAAGTCTATAAGATAAATAAACCACCCAGCACCTATAATATGCTTGCAGCCTCACAGAATTCCATGCTTATCTGTAATTATATCATGTGTAGCACTTACATATTTTGAGGTATAATCCTATGGATTAAAGCTATGAAAGCATTTTAAAGGTATTGCTAATTGATCCGATGACTAATGTTGCAAAAACACATTTAGGCTCAAAGGTTTAATTTGCTAGAACAGCAGAATTTCTGAGTGAACAGCAGAAGTTTTGTTATGCGTGCCTTTGTGCTGTCCACCAGCTTACATCATTTTTTTCAAATATGCCTGCAGTGAGGTTGATTTGGCAGGAAATAAGAATGAAAAGAAATTTCTTTTGAATTTTTAAACAAGATATTTTGTGCTCATATATTACAAGGTAATCTCAATATTTCTAAGTATATATTAAAAAACAATGAATGGTGTACGAGGATTGGTTTTTGTTTAAGCTATAGTTGAACTTGGGGAGAGAGCTGAGGTTAGTTTCCTTTAACAAGAACTGCCCTGTCATGAATTCATGTAAAACCTTTATAACCAGATTAGAAACATTTTTGCATCAACTGAATTATTTTTGTTTTAGATTTTGTTCTTGCTTTTTTCTAGGCATCTTACTTGGGAGAGAAATATGTGTTTAGCCCACATCAGATATTAGGAATGCTGCTTACAAAATTGAAGGAAATCACTGAAAGTTCTTTGAAGATTAAAGTAAATGACTGTGTGTTATCGGTAAGTGCCATTTTTATTATTTTGTCTTTAAGACAAGTGCAGAGGAACTATGAGGTCAGACTGCAAACATTGCAAAGTGGTGTATATAGTAGGGAGTAGAGTGGACTTAAGAGCTTTAGCAAAACATGATTTGTCATGAGAACCAGAACCTTTTTTCAGTTTAGCCAGTCAGTACTTTGGAAAGTTTATAGGACGAGAATTAGGCCAAGTATTAGGCATTTACAGTATACGTTATTAAAAAACATCAAATATCAAAACAAAATTTCAAGAATAAGACTAGAATGGTGCTTTTAACTTCACATATTTGGTTGTGTCTATAGACGAGTGATTGTGATAATCACAATGGAGAGTATGGATTTGATAACATATACTGGTAACAACTTAACAGTATACATCATACTCTGATTTACTTCAGAAGATTATTTTGTCTCTTATTTTTTTGTAGTTAAGTGCTATAAACTTACTGACACTGATAAACAAATTGCACACACAATACTAATACCATAATAATAAATGATCATGAATACATTCTCAATTTGTGAAGTTGGTATGTTTTCTAGGTGCCGAGTTACTATACGGACACGGAAAGGCGGGCGTTGCTGGAAGCTAGCCAAATTGCTGGTCTAAATGCTTTAAAGCTTATGAATGAAACCACAGCAACTGCACTTGCTTATGGTAAAAATAAAGTGACTTGAAATTTTTTCTATCGGAAATCGCTACAATCAACTAAAGAAACCTGCCTGTCTCCCCAAAAATTTGCTTATCCCCATTGTTTGCAATGTATAGAAAATCTTATACAACATTAAAGAAATTTGAGAACATTACAAAGTATATTTTTCCTTATATACCTACAGTAACTCCTTGCTTAACGATGCTAATGCATTCCAGTACAACGCGACGCTAAGCGAAATACTGTTAAATGAAGCCAAGACCTCCATAGAAAGTAATGTAAAAGAATTGAGATACGTTCCAGTGTCAGTAGTCAGTCGGGAACAAAAACATAAATTAACTACACTGTTTATGTTACTAGTACATCCTTAGAATAATGAAATATGTTATTGTTTTAATGCATCAAATTAGGTAAAAATGTTATTGATAAATAAAAATTTGCCTTGAGCAAAGTAAAAAAATGTCGTTAAAGTGAAACGTGCATCGTTCAGTGAAGAAAAGGTATCAAATGTTCAGCGTCTTTAAAATGAAACATCACTAAATGGGGAGTCATTTTTTGAGGAGTTACTGTACTTTGATTCTTTTCTGTTAAACTGTACTTAACAGTAAATTCCTCATTCAAGTCATTTTCCTAAAAACTTCCAGGTGACATTGTTTTTATTTTTCGCCTGTTATGCTATGCTATCAGTACGCTGCATGGCTGATAAGTAATTGTATCCAACGGTGTCGTAAAAGGTGAGTACAACAGAGCTTTTAACAAGAAAAAAATCAACCCCCAAATTTTGTGTAAAAATATTCAGATATTAACTGCATATATTTTAGTCAAACATACCTATATTTCGTGTGTTCTTTGGTGTGTTTTTGCTTTTTGAAGTAGTTCATTCGGTGCATGAGTAAGAGGAGCGGTTCAGATCGAGCATAAACCTACAAGAATGTCATTAACATGGTGGCATCCTTGTAGTAATGTGTGAATGAAAACTTTTTGTGATTTGGCTTTCAGATGCTTCTTATACAAACCAGATTAATGTAAACTATAGATGTAAATATCACAATTTTGTGTATGCTGGGCGTCTTTAACAGTGTACGTCGACTTGGAAAAGATACAAGACTTCATTAATACGGAGGTGTAGTAAACACGACAAGCTTCTGCCGCTCCTCGGGCATTTTTACCGGAGTAAAATTTGCACCCTGTTATACGGTTTTTTGATGACTACGTCCCTCTAACCTTAGAGCTTCTTTTAGTGCTTGGCTGAATTATGAATATGTAGGAGTTCAGTATTTTTGACTGGAGCAGACACTAAAGTTGTTATAAAAAGAGGTGTTAAAATATCTCACATGCGGGCTTTGTTTGGCAAAAAAATATCTGGTTTTATTATTCATTGCCTCAATACGAACAGTTGCGTTAATAAAATGTACATTACTTGCTGAAACTTGCAATTAATTTTTTTTTGCTTATTACCTTTGGCCCGAGAGCTAGCATTTACAACATATTTGATTGACAGGAATATATAAACAAGATTTGCCTAATCCAGAGGAAAAACCTCGGAATGTTGTGTTCATTGACTTTGGACATGGTTCTATGCAGACTTGTGCTTGTGCTTTCAACAAGGGTAAACTAAAGGTGTGTTAATGCTGTTAATCTGTCAAAACACTTTAGGCTTTTCAAGTTTTTGCTTTTTCATATCAAATTGACCAATTTATTTATACATACACCAGTGTAATCTAATGCCCGTGCATTGCATTGAACAGTCATTGTGGCATTTTCATTTTTATTTTTTTTGCAATTGATTCTTCATAAGGTGGAAAATATTTGTCTTAGAAAATAGTGAAATTGTACGTAATTAAGCTTAAATATAAATTCTGCAAAGTTTTATATTCGACTATAATATGCTGGAATGTTCAGTTGAGTTACTAATTACTGACAGAAAATGTTTTATGTTAAGAACTTGCAACTCTCTTTAATCAATTGCACCACTAGTGTCTTCGCTGCCAAATGCAGCAGTTTGGTATTCTGCATTCAAATGTTTTCAAATGTTGTTAATTTTTGAAACGAAAGACGTGTTTTCTTTGTTTTGTACCAACATGGTGGATTGCTGTTAACAGAGAGACATTAGATTTAACTGCTTCTTTTTCATTAATATGTTTTTGTGCACATCAATCGTTTTCATTTTATGTGATTTTGAATTTTAAGTGTATGTTTTTTACCAAAACAGGTTCTGGCAGTTACATCAGATGAGAATCTAGGCGGTCGAGATTTTGATCGCATGTTAGCTGATCATTTTATAGAAGAATTCAAGAAGCGTTATAAAATTGATGCGCGATCAAAGAAACGAGCTCACCTGCGCTTAATTGATGAGTGCGAGAAATTAAAGAAGCTGATGAGTGCTAACTCAACTGCAATCCCTCTAAACATTGAATGTTTTATGGAGGACAAGGATGTGACAGGCAAATTTAGCAGGTAGTTCAAATACTTTATACTGTTAAGTATGCTGAGTTTACTTTATTGTTATCACTTAAACTTAGAAACATATAATTTAGAAATTTGTCTTAAAAACTGTTTGTAAGGCATATTGTTAGTTTATGTTACCAGTGTACAGAAATTTTCAGTTGTGGTGGTAACCACCATTCTCTTGAAAATTATGACATTACTGGTGGACTTCACGACTTTTTGTAATCGCATTGTGGCTTTCCTTAAGCACGCGCTGCATAAACTAATTCTGACTTGTGTAGTTTACCAAACGTTCTTGCAAAACCACACACACATAATTAGCTATTTGTTTTTTTGCAAAACTTTGTCGGAAATTTTGTCGGCGCTTCTTTTCTTTTCTGAACGGCATCATTGGTGGAAGACTGGGCATTCATAATGAAAGTGTATAACGAAAGTGGCCATGAGTGAAGCGAATTTCAAGTGATTTTATTAATTACTCGAGGCATTTATTGCACTTTTTTAACTGAATCCTAACATTTCTTGCAAACATTGAAGCCCAACTTCTCAGAAGCCTTAAAGCTTCTTTCCTTTAAAATCAAAGTTTTGCTTTATGTGTGTTTCCTAAAACAGAAAATAATTGTTTAATTTTAGGGCTGAGTTTGAACAACTTTGTGCAAATTTACTAGCTCGAGTGGAGCAGACGATGCATAATCTACTTAATATTACAAGTAGGTGCAGTAATATTGCTATTATTATTATGGTTTAGACCTTTTATGTAATTGCACAAAATTTTATTGCACTACTTGGCTAACAATATTCCACTGGGTTTAATTCTTTCCCAACATCCAATAGTTTGCTGGGATAGTGTTGCTAGAAGGGACCAATATTGTCTGTTTAGCATCTGCGATGATTCTACTAGAAGGTGAACATAGAATAATGATTATTAGTCCATTTTGCTACAAAAGGGTATTTACTTTATCCATATTTTTGCCTACAGAATTGAAACAGGATGAAATTGAGGCCGTAGAAATTGTAGGGGGAAGCAGCAGAATACCAGCTGTGAAAGACCTGGTGAAGAAAGTTTTTGGCAAAGACTGTAGCATGACACTAAATGCTGATGAAGCAGTTGCTCGTGGCTGTGCTTTACAGGTATACCTGAATTGCTTTTCTAGAAGTAATTTAAATGATATGAGTATGGTGCCAATTAGTAGTGCTTTGTATTCGGACCCGAATGCAGTGAAACTGCAAATTGATTGTTACAGTATGCATCGTGGCAACAATGTGGCTTCAGGTTGCTAGAATTCAAAAAGCATAACAATTCTAGTGAATTTTGTTAACACCAATCCTAAAAATTAGTTTTCAGAAGATGCTCCTAAAATGCCTAAAACATAAGGAAATGTATTGGTTTGCCGCTGAACATTTGGCAGTGAAGCCTTTGGTGGGGATGAATATAAAAAGATTGATAACCCTATTTTAACATGTACAATTCATTATTAATAGTTATTTTTGCTTTTTAGTGAACAGCATTTTTTTTTCTTAGTGTGCAATGCTCTCACCGGCTTTCAAAGTTCGAGAGTTTTCAGTGACTGACTTACAGCCATACTCCATTACATTAACCTGGTCTGCCGAGACTGCTGAAGATGGGTAAGTTTTTTGTTTTGTTCTTAAATCTGTATCTTTTCACAAGCAACATGAAAGTCGTCTTTTTTATGAAGTGCTCGGGAATGACAAAATCAAAATCTTGTGTTAAATTGAAACTAGTTAACTATTTACGTAATTGAACCATGCCTACAAAGTTATGACTTGTTTGTTATTTTAACAGAACGATGGAGGTTTTTAATGAGTTTCATCCAGTGCCGTTTTCTAAAATATTGACGTTCTACAGAAAAGAACCGTTTGAACTCCAAGCTGATTATACTCATCCTAAACACATTCCTTATGATGCGTCATATATAGGTGAGTTGTTTAATAGTTACACTCGCCATTCAGGTACTTAATGTTATTGTATAACATAGTAGTAAACTGCGTGTAACAAGAGCTCAGTGAACTGCTAGCGATAAAGTAATCTCAGTACTGAGTCGCAAAACCAAACATTTTAGTACAGCCCCTGGCCATGTGCATGAGGACATAATTTTGTGCTCGTTAACTGGTACAGCTATTTAACTCTCATGCATTCGGTAAATTAGAAAAAGTAATGTCATATGTGGTCATTCCAATAGACTGTTTTAACTACAAGTTAGTAGCACTGTGATATGGTTTCCAAATGTAATGATTTGCATTGCTTGTTTTGTAAAACGCCTAGCTTTGTAACTTGTGTTTATAAAGTGTGTATGTTTATAGTCAGTGTTTAGTTCTGTTCAGTGTGTATAATGTGTTTTATGCATGTGTACTTTTTTTATTCAGGCAAATTCATAGTCACTAATGTCACTCCAACTGCAGAGGGTGAAAGTTCAAAGGTCAAGGTGAAAATTCGTGTGAATTTGCATGGAATTTTCTCAGTCTCCAGTGCTTCAATGGAAGAAAAGGTCACAAAGGAAGATGAACCCATGGAAGTTGAGCAAACCGGAGATGCCGGAAAAGAGCCGCCAGAAGAGAATAAGGAAAAGAAAGACTCGTCAGAACAAAATGGGCCTCAGGAAAACATGGATGAATCATCACCTGTAAATGAGAATGCTGCAGAGAATTCAGATTCAAATAAAGTATGTGTTTTTATCTTTTAATTAACTTATTTTTGCAATTTTTTGATATTGTGCAAAAGTTGCACAAGCATATATGTTTTCCAAAAAGATTCAAAAGGGATTTAATTGCATTTTAGAACTTAGAATGTTAGATCAAGTAACTTCTTTTCAATGTTTTTTCACTTAACTATTTGCATTGTAAATCAAACTGGGCAACCATGCCTGTAACAATCAGCCATAAATATTACGAATAATCTTACAACTTATTTGATCCAAAAATTAAGTAACACTTCTAATTATTGACCAGCATAAGCTTTGTCAACCTTGCTTTTCATTTCTGCTCTTGATATGCCACTGATGTTGTAAGAAATTGATATAAACATGGCTAAGAAACATCTGGTAAATATGAACAGTTTAATTACTTCCTAGTTAACATTGCATTGCCATCATTTGGTGTCTGCACAACACAAAATGGCGTCATGTTATAATATTTGATATCTTCATGATTTTGCCAGCACATGAATTATTTTTATCTTAATGATATACTAATACCAAACATTATACATTCACTTTTGTAATTAATGTGTTTTTAGAGTGTGGATTCTTCTGAGCTGGAAGGTGTAAAACCAAAGGTAGACGAGGAAAAAACAAATAAAGAAAAAACTAAAGTACGTAGAAAATTCTTAACTAAAGGACTAAACTGATTAGTCTTTATTTTTTGTAGTTAGGAACCTAAGTTCCTCAGGATAGCTGGTCACAGCTGAGTTACAAAAAGCCAATTTGTAATTTTTTACAAACTTGAAAATGTTTTTTCCTTTATTTCTTCTTGAGTACTGTATTAAATCAAGATTATTTAGTGCTATATTTTAGTCATTTACTTCCAGCAAACACTTTTTGTTTCAATAGACCTAAGTTAATAATACAAGAAAGTGGACATTGTGGAAATTAATGCTGGACTGAAAAATCTCTTAAGACCAGCTCTGGTTTATCATCAAGTTGCTTTTTTACTTTGGCATTTGTTTTATTGAAATGATTACTTTTTTTGTATCAGCCGAAGACACCAAAAAAGGTTATCAAGAAGATTGACTTGCCCATCGAGTCAACGGTGCGTATGATGTCAAGACAAGAGTTGAATTACTGTATAGAACAGGAGGTAAGGTTCTTGCATCTAAATTGTTTTAGCGTACACTGATGATTATTTGAATCTGATAAATGGACAAATAAGAGAAAGCATGTTTATATTTTTCACTGCTAAATTATAACATTTGTCTTATTTATGTTGTTTATTTCAATTTTTGTGTATTGGTAGTTTTGATTTTGATATTATATTTATATTTACTTATATTTTCTTCACATTTTTTTATTTGATGGTTAACCATTTTTTCGAGAAAAGCATTTTATCGGCATTTTTTGCTGTAATAGGTGTAATATCTTTGTGGCGAATATTTTTTATATCGCCTAAATATTGCTGTAAGCATTTTGCATTAAAGTTACTCGTGATGTTGCTGTTGTCACAGTTTCATTTGTATGTCTGCATTTTAGGGAAAATTTCAAGCTCAAGATCGTCAAGAGAAGGATCGAGCAGATGCGAAGAACAGCTTAGAAGAATACGTTTATGAGATGCGGGATAAGCTTTCGGACATGTTAGCACAGTACATTACTGAAGAAGTACGTGTTTTAGCTGGCGTAATTTTCCAGCCTAGGTTTCCATCAGTAGTAGAGTAATGTTACAAAAAGTACTGGTTGAGTAAACTGTACTGACTGTATTTTGTTTTATAGGATCGTTCTGCTTTTTTGCTCAAGTTAGACGATGTGGGTGATTGGTTGTATGACGAGGGTGAAGATGAACAAAAGGTAGTTTACACTGACAAGTTAAAAGACCTTCGCAAGATTGGTGATGCAGTCATTAACAGGTAGAACTTAATAACAATCTGCTGGACTATTAGACTTATTTACTGCTTTTGCTGTTTTTGCTTTACTTTGCAGGAGTTTTTTTTTGATAATATAATAAATGTGAAGAACGCTTTGTAGCAAAACTACTTAGCCTTTATTATAAGTCTGATCCGAATATTGTTTATAAGTCTGAAATTCAGTTATGTGAGGTGATTTGTTTGCATTTTTTTGTTAATGTTTTTGTGTGAATTATCAATTAATATTTGTACTTATTTGGTGTGTGTTTGAATTTTAAAAAGTTGCATTGTTTTGTACTTTTAGGTATAGAGAGGCCCATGAAAGACCAAAGGCTTTCGAGGAATTGGGTACTGCATTGCAGAGGATAAGAAAAGCTATGGATCTATATGATCAACAGGTGAAATTCTGTTCTTTTGACAATTCAGTGTTTTTACAGTTTTGTTTTCACAAATGTTTTGAAGAGTGAAGCACTTTTTACAGGTGAATGTATTACAGTTTGCGTTAGCACTGTGCATTGACAGGCACTAAAGTGTAATTGATAACAGTGTCCCTCAGCAATGTATTTTATCCTTGGTAGGATGAGAAATATGCACATATTGATTCTGCGGAAATGGACAAAGTCAAGAAATGTTTGACAGAGAAAGGTGACTGGTACAATCAGAAGGCTAATGAAGTGAGAAATCTCCCACTGCACCGTGACCCAGTTGTACTAGCACAACAAATTATTAATGAAAAGAAGGTCAGTAAGCTGTTTTTCGCATGTTTGTTTCTGTAGGTGTCTGGTCCTACGCATGAATGTAGACAGTAAAAATTTACAGGTAGTCTTCAACTTATGACCATGCAACTTACAACTTTTCGATTTTATGACCCAGTAAGAACTTTAATTAATTCATTATACAAAGCTAATAATAACTCATATTTCCTTCTTCTTTTTAAGCAAATTAATTTTAAATCACTATTCATTGCGACAAATTCATCCGTAGGCGTTGCCATACTTAGTGTGCATACACATACAACAACTTACGTGTAGGTGCACACCACTTGAACATACAGGTCCGACTTTCTTCCAAATTGTCTTACGACCAATTTGCCAGAACCAATTGTGGTCGTAAGTAAATGACTCTTTATTGTCCTGTATTGTCAGCACAAAGTCATTTGATAAGATGTACTATCTGAAAATTTATCGTGTGTGCGTGCGTGCGTGCATGTTTGTTACTTTTTTATACTAACCACTGATTAGCGTACAAGACTGTTTTTGATATAAATGTTAAGGAACTATGCGAAAGTCCATCGTTAATGCTGTATCTTGTTTTATTTTTGTCTCTACAGTTGTCTTGCCATTTCATGATATTTACAACTGCCCTTGCGCAACTTTGCAAGAGGCTTTTGTGAGTGAAATTTTCATTAATTGACATATAATACTTATATTTTGCAAATGTGCTATTGCACATTTTAAACATTTATCGCGGGTTTTATAATAGTTGCCTTCGAAGTAATAACATCTTGTTGATTGTTGTCATAATGTCTGTGTGTGTAACTTACACGTTCTATCCTATCTTGAATCAAGTAAACTGTCACGCTGCCATAAGGCAGCATGAACTGAGTAAAAACCATGTACAAACAGTCCTTAGTTGCAACCATGGAGTAATTAGTCCTTTACTTTTTTCCTAGATTCTTGAATCAACTTGTAACCCGATCCTGAACACTCCAAAACCAAAAGTTGAGCCACCGCCTGAGGAGAAGAAGGAAAATGAAAAGAAAGAAGATGTCAACATGGAGCAAGAACCTCCAGAGAAATCAGAGGAAAAGACTCCCAAAGACAATGGAGATGGCTGCAATAAAAGTGCTGATATGGAGATAGATTGATTATATTAGCAATTGTTCATTTATTAGCAATTGTCTAAACCAGTGATTAATATGGCTGTATTGTTTTCTGTCAAAGGTAAAATGATCTTCACCCTGCGTAAACATTTAGGCACTGCAATGCTGTGGTTACACTTCACAAGTTTTTTTCTGGGAACACATGTAAACTATCATTAAATCTACATTACTTTTATTTGGAATGAAAATAAAACTGTAAGCTCTGTAACTTTTGGAAGTCAAAATATTAAACATTTTCTGAATGCAACAGAAGTTACATAGTCAAAGAAATCTCCAAGATTAAATTGAAATATATGGTTATATGAATAGGAGCACATCATGATAAATGAGTTAGTCACAATTTAGTGCATTTCAGATTTCAGTTCACTTGTCAACTTATTTAAGGTATTTGTTGTTCATTTAGCTGCAACTTGTATTGAAATCTTTAATTATTGTACTGTTTAAATTGTACAAAGTTGAAATAAGTTTCTAATTTCATACCATACTCTTTCAACTTCTTATTATAGACTTTCTTTTTTGTTAGCAGTTCGGGTAACACTCGTGTTAAAGACAGTTAAAATAATATTGTGACTTTATTTGAGCTCCTTGAATCTTTTTTTGGAAACTGTAGTCGAGCTAGCTAGACCATTTAAAGCATGATAATACCAGGTCAATTCATGTAGCTGTGTTTATAAATTGGTGACAATGTTACCTGATAGTATTAAAGAGAGTCCTGCTTATTAACTGGGAACACTGTTTTGAGTCTTATTTCTTAACCGAAGCTGCCGTTTGCTAATAAAACAATGCAGTCTATTCAATGCACTTAATTTTTGTGCTATCGCTTCTTACAGTTTATACTAAGTTATTTTTTGACCTTTTCATATTATAACTGAATTATTATTTATGTGTATAACACTTCTGCTGTAAAAAGTTAATGTTCAGAAATGGAAGAGATTGGTGGCATTTTTGTGGTTTTGGAATCCTCAGTTTTCTGAACAGTGTTGTACTTTTTTACCTTATCACATTTTGGGTTAAAGACCTGTATGTAAAACTCGATGCAACTGATTGGTTAAATTTAAATAGCTGTCTGGTGAATGACAGTTTATGAACATTGTACATGGTGATTTAAATTATTACCTAAGCTACTTTGTTAATTAGTTTAACTTATTCTTGCTTCCCTCATCAGTGGCAATATTTACACAATGTTGGGTAAATGTTTTATTTTCTCTTCCATGTCTCTTTTCTACACATATGTGCAAATACATGTATCCATAGTCGCCTTGACTGGTACGTTGCATTATTATTATTATTTAATACTTTCTTCTGTTGCTGCTTCTTTTACATTTCTACCTATTATTTATACACTATACTTTAGTATGACAGTCAAAGGTTAAAAAGGAAATGTTTGCTCTGTATATAAATTTGCTACACAAAAATTGTAATGCACCTAGCATGCTGATGGTGCAAGCGCTACTGTAATTTGAAAATGGCAATTTAATGGTTGGAGACAGTAGTATTTATGTTAACAGCTACTCATGTCTGTGTAAAACACTTTGTCTGAAAAATAAACATTAGTCAAAATTAAAATTTTATTGATTCTCAAATATTCCAAGTGGATCAATGATGTGATACACATAGTTCTTTTTACACAGATTGCCACAAACAAGCCGAGTGGGGTTAAGTTTGGAGAGTGAAAATGTCAATAAGTGTTCAGTAAAAGCAAATTCGTATAACTATTTATTGTTATCATTAACAAGAAACATTTACCTGGCATGGCTAGTAAGGAATTCCCAGATAAGAGGCCTGGGGAAAATGTGGAATAAGCATCTGTCTTGCATCTGAATAAATCAGTGGTTCCCAAAGTAGGGGTAAATTACCCCCCGGGGGTAATATGGTTTTTTTGGAGGGGTAACGGGCACCCCTCTGAAAATTTTTAAAACTTCGCTTGGAATGCATTTTACGTAGTTTTCTTCTTGAAGAGACTGCCTCCGGCAGGCAACACTGTGTCATGGGGTCCATCAAATTCCAGCAGCAGAACCTGGAAGAGTTCTGGATAGGAGAGATGGCCAGTTCACCAGTCCTTGCAGAACGGGCATTGAATATTCTCACGTGTTTTTCAACAACGTATGTGTGTGAACAAGGTTTTTCGTCCATAATGAACATGAAAACAAAGAAAAGAAATAGGTTGGACGTGGAAAGTGATGCACGCGTTGCTTTGAGCCTGGCGAAACCCAGGATTGAGAAACTGGCGTCCGAAAAACAGGCTCATCCGTCCGACTAACTGAGATTTTGTTGTTGTCACTCATTTCTTCTTGTTTTCGTTTGTTCGAGTAATAATTACTCGAACGAACCTGCTCACTCAGTAATGAGCAGGTTCAGTAATTGTAATTCTTGTTTTGGCAACAATACAACAACACCTGGAAATTTATTTATGTCACGAGCAAACATAAATAATTTTGTTTGCTTGTGGCATATACGTGTGTTTACTTTTTGAGTTGGAGAAGTAGTACTAGGTGGGGGGTAATGGACACGACCGGGTTTCCCGATTTGGGTAACGGTCCGAGAAAGTTTGGGAACCACTGGAATAAATGAATAACAACACCATAAATAATTTAGCAAAATATTATGTGAAACGAAATCTAACTAGTGACGTTAAGAAAGAACATGAATTTTAGCATTGATATTGTGCCACCCGGTATGTTTACCAGCTTTGTGTGAAAGAAAGTAGCAGTGTCAAAAAACAGTAGTTTACAGTTCTTGAACACTTTGAATGATTTAACAGGTATAGATTAACAACTGGGTTTATCAGACCAGATTAATTATTTTTTGTTATTTAAATAGAAAGAGAAATAATGCTGTATATATTTAAAAAGATTATGATAAATTATTTTGTTGATTGTGCGCGCAATACTAATATTACAGTAATGTGATGAATGTAACTGGAGTGAGTCAGTTACTTTCTATGAAGTTTTTTAAAAAAGTGTGTCAGGTATTTTATTAATCGAAAAAAATTCTGGTTCTATTTACTTTTGTTATAAATTAATTATAGTGAATATTGGGGTTTAATTATTTAGTTAACATTCACAATCAGCCGAAAACAAACGAGTTTCCTGACGCGTTGGCTTTATTACGATCCTGTTTACCAGCTTTATTACGATCCTGTTTACCACGTGGTACGAATACACTTTTCTGATTGGCTGAAATTGACTGTCGCGGCGCATTCAACATTCATTGGAAGCTCAGCTGTTGGAAAATTACAAGCGTTACGTTTGCACAAAAAATTACTTAGAAAGGTACGTTCTAAATTAAGAATTCTTTTTCGTATTTGTGACGAAATGTCAATGTATACGTTGTGAATGCTTTACTTCACAGATTTCACTCGAAAATAAAGAATTTGAAGTCTATCATTTATTGTTTTAGGAGCACTTTTGACGAGGTTAAAGGAACATGGCGGCCAACGGTTATGGAAATCAAATTCATGATCTAGAAAACAATGGCCCAGGATTCCGAAAAACGAAAAGAGACGATCATTCCAACAGATCAGCATTAGCCCAAGCCACCAAGAGGCCAGCTCTGGGCACAATAACGAATAATATAACAAGAGTTCAGCCGACAAGAGCTGCCAAGCAACAGGTCAGTTTTGACAGAGAAACTATGAGTATGATATATGATTATAATGAGGTGGTTTAAAGAGTCATCTAGTCGTTTTTCGCTTGCTTATTTTGTAGTTCTTTATTTATGAAATTGTGACAAGCTGTCGGGCAGCAATGTCATCTTTTATGTTTCTCTAGTGCAACTTTTTTGTCCGATGTCTGTCCTTTTGCTGCCACTTGTTCAAAATTTTTAATGCATTTCCCCAATTTTTTCCAAGATTGTCAGATGTTTTGATGCATTGGCCAATGGCCCTGTAGTCTTTTTTATAATATGCCAGAATATCACCTTTCTTTTCAAGATTGTTTAATTCTGGTCATTCTAAATTTATTTTATAGTAGACTGTTTTTGTAGTGGATTTTACTTGTAAATTTAATAGCAATAGATTGAATAGAAATTGTTGATGAATCTTAAAACTTGGATAAAGTACCAGTTTTTAAATTGGCCTATGATTTGTGATGTTCTTTAGTTTAGATTATTTATAAATATTATATAATTTGTGTAATTTGTAGAATATTGTAGTTTGTAGAAGATCAATATTATGTTCCAACAATTTGAGTCTGCTAGCCTGTGGTCCTCTTCTCCTTCTACCCATTGAAAAGCTAAAGATCCCCTTTGAGGAAAATCTCCCTGATTGAGAAATGTTTCTCTAGTCCCTACAGCTATGTAACTTTAGGGCTTTGGTTCAACTTTGTTATTAAATTTTTAGGAAGCCATACAGCTCTCAGAAAGTATAGTTTCTTCCAATACACACCCACCCACTACTTTTTTAAAACCTGTTCTTATAAGACCATCTATGAAATTAATTTCATCTCGTATAAATTTCTCTAGCCCCTTATGAGTTCAGGTCGTTGGATATGTGCGTATTTTTAACATGTCATGGCCTAGAATGATATTTGTATTTGGAAATAGTGCTTCTTCGTGAGTGTTCTACTTGTGTGATTTCAGGCCTTTTCAACCCTCATTAGATTTTGTTTTTTTGTTCAAAAAAGGATGTTTTTGAACTACAAAGAGGATCCAGTTTTCCTTAAGTATCTTATATAAGCAAGCAGTGTGATGGTCTGCAAAGTACCATACTGTACCATGTACTTCAGAGAATGCATTTCTTGTTCCTTTTGTTAGCTGTTTATTTAGGTTGAAACTATATATATATAGTTTCTCTATCTTCCAGACATATTTTGATGGGCAAGATGAAAATTCATATGGCCATACCGGAAAGCAAGCACAGATGTCATCGAGCTTGCAGGCATATCATATATATAGTGATAAGTCAGAAAAAGGTGTTGCTGCTGAAAGGCTAGCGCCTCATGACAACTTTTCAGTAGATGATAAGGAGCTAGAGTTACATCCAGTTGTTACAAACTTGCCTCTTGCAAGCACCAGTAGTGTGCCAGAAACCATATTACAGCCTATTGAGTACGAGGAAATCGATATCAGTTCAGGTAAAAAGTATTTCACTTACCTACCACTGTCTTTTTCCTTTTTAAAAATTTATAAATGTTGTGTAGTTTCTAATTTTCAAATGTATTTTTTGATAGCTTTTGAAAGCAATAATTGTATGTCTAAATTTATTTATGAGCTACGATCATTTAAGTACCTTATTTCAAATCCTCTCGTTTTTAATTATTTTTCAGATTCTCCTATGGTATTGGACAGCTCCATTGAATCTCAAAGTCATCAGTTAGAACTGTCGAAAAGAGAGCGAAATGATATCATACTTAATGTGCCAGATTATGCAGAAGAAATCTACACGTACTTGAAACAAACCGAGGTATAGTTAAATGTAGTGTTATGTTTTTATGCATCAAGCTGCTAGTTGCAAACTTGAATAAGAGAAGCTTTTTTAACTTGTGTTGTAACTAATATTCAACTTGTCAATTTGTTTCTCCCGAGGACACACTAGCTCTTGCACAGTTTATCACTGTAGGTAGAAACTAAAACTTTCTTTTACCAATTGGTGGCACAGTGATAATGACATTGTACCATCAACATCTTAGCATTCAGTATGTGCAAAAAACTTCTTGACCCAAAAATTAACTTAAATTTCATTTTTTTTTTGTTCTTTGCAAGATGCAACGTTTGTTTATTTAGTGCATATTTGAGTCAGTCGGTCAGATATATTTTTATGCTAATATAATAAATTATAAAGTATAAATTTGTTGTGCTTGCACATAATTATAACTTAGCTGGGTTTCTCCTATTACAGAAGAAGCAACAGCCAAGGTATGGGTACATGCGCAAGCAGCCTGACATTACACACAACATGCGCTGCATCCTAGTTGACTGGTTAGTGGAAGTGGCACAGGAATATCAGCTGCACACCGAAACTCTGTATCTTGCCGTGTCGTACATTGACCGCTTTCTTTCTCAAATGTCAGTGTTGAGAGGAAAGCTACAGCTAGTTGGTGCTGCAAGCATGTTCCTGGCAGCGTAGGTCACATTTCGGTCTTTAAATAGATTAACCCATCGATGATTATTTTTTACTGCTTGTATTCTTTGCATTTATGTGTTGTTCCAAGTGATGCTTCTGGTTGTAATTTGTCCAAGTTATAATTATCAATATCGGTAATTGTGAATCATTGTGATATATTGCTGTTAAGTGTTAGCGTCGTCTTTATTTCGAAATCAGCAAAGTTTTAAGAATATCAGAAAATAAGACTTCGGCTTTACTCACAGTTACTACTGAAAACGAAATACTGCAGTGGAACATTTTTTTAGCAAGCAGATTTGCAGTAATAGTAAGTTTATTTTGCCACATGCCCACACAGTCGAACCTTGGCAACCCCCACCCCCATTATAACGCCGGCCTCATCATAATGACAACTTTTGCTCTGTCCCGACTTCCATAATATATTAAGTATAGGGAATACCGCCAACCTCGCCTACTGCTATCAGCCAATGTCTCTGCCGTGCCAAAAGTCTATTTTATATAATGAGTTTACCCAGTTATAATGCCAGCCAAGATAATGTACAATGAATTGCTGTTGAAAAACAGCTATTGTGTTGTAGTAAAACGGTCACTTGTAAAAACAATGATCTCTGAACAGAAAAGCAATTATGGTGTTTAAATTAAGATTTAGATCTTGTTGCACGTTGCTGTATGAAAGTGAATACTGAGTCTTTGAGCAAGGAACGTGCATTTTAAGAGTGCAAGAGTTGTGTAGCTAAGCTTCAGTACTGAGCCGATGTGAATTTAATGGCCGTAAAAGCTCAAAGTCAAGTTATATGCCGTGGCTATTTAAAGTCTTAATTGTCCGCTTTGGGAGTGTGCTTGGGCAGCATGGCTGCATATTTCTCTTATCAGCAGTAGCGTGCGAGTAGACTAATTAACCAGCATTTCACAAGATTGCTTCTCCATGTTATGTTAGCTAAAAGTTTTACAATGTACCATTGTAGAACTCACCTGCATTGTTAATGCGGCAAAAACATACAACATAATAACACTTCTATTCTTGTAGATATAATAATATTATACTATATTATCACATATTAAAATTAACTAGGAAACAAAATAGAGGCTACACAGCAGAATGGCTTTGATATTTAATGAACCTCATCTTACCGCCAACCCCGCTGTAGCGCTATAATTAGTGGTGTCCAGACCTGGCGTTATAACAAAGTTTGACTGTGTTAGCAAATAAATATAAAATGTTATTTTATGCACTTGAAATTAGAGCTACAGGTTATGTTTCTGATGACAATCATGATTGATTGCAACAAATTTTTAAAAATGACATCGCAAAACTGGCAGTAACATCAGCATTTTTGTATTCAAGTCAAAGCAAGAACCACCATCACACAATCTTTCTACAATCTAAAATACTCAATATGCAGTTTTACATTTTTTATTGCATTTTCTATTTTTTCAGAATCTAGAGGGACCGTTCCAGTGCTCTTGTTTGCAGTACTTGGCAATTAGTACTCATTTTGGGTGTCTTTATATTATGTGAATAATGTAACAGTGTATTAATCATGTGATGCCATGTCTGTCTTAACTCTTTCATGTTAATTTTAACATCGTGTTGTCAAATTTTTTCACTTCATTATTATTGTATTATTTTAAAATAAAGGCATTTTGATTAATTGTTTTTAGGAAATATGAAGAAATTTATCCACCTGATGTAAAAGAATTTGTCTACATTACAGATGACACATATACACAAAAACAGGTAATTGAAATTGAATTAAATTTGGCAAAGTGAAGAATCGAGTCACTGTTTATTAGCACTTGGTACCAACCAGATGCCCTAAATATAAGACCAAATTGGGATATGTCAGTCATGAATTCAGACAATCATACTTTTAGCTAGTCATCTGACCAATACCACTTAACGTGTCTGCCCTTGTTATTTTTATGATCCAGGATTGAAAGGCGGCCATTTACACTTGATTTCAGCTGGTATTTGTTTGATCCAGGTTTTAATTTGATCCTACGTTGAGGTGTTTTACAGGCATCCGATACTACTTGAAATATCTGGCATTATCAAATATGAGCTCGGATCATAGACTATGAAATTAACACCATCTGGTATTTGTTAGTTCCGATCTGGGTCTCTTTAGAAGGTATTAAAGTGACCCTGGAGGCTACATGCCAAAATAGCACTCCAGCAGACCTGAGACCTGATAATCATACCTGAAAATCACCCATGCTTATATGACAAAATATTTACACCTTATTGATATAAGGGGTTCTGGCTGTGTGCCTATCTGGTCAAATAAAAATTCACATCGTCTTAGCAGCAGGTTGAAATTTATGAGATAAACTGAAGTAAGTATGCAGACTGGAAAGTTGTGTTTAATGATTTCTCTTGGTTTTGGGCAAAAGAATATTTTTTCGTTTTCCTTTGAAATTTGTTCCATCCTAGATTGAAGACGAAGTTTTCTGTTTGTAAGTGATGACTATTACCAGAAATTCAGGTAGTAATGGCTTGGTTTTTACTTCACTATATTTATCTAATACTAATATTTGATTAGTTAAACAACTACAGTCTTATCATACAGCGTGATTAGTGGCCTCTTTGGAAAATAGGCATCCTGAGGTTCATTGTACAGGTCAATTTCAACCTTGGCTGGTATTGCTGCATATTTTGAGTATTTTCTTTTAAAAAATGATTGTTTCTTCAGCATTAAAATTGAATTAATTTTTAAGCAAATAAAATAATCATTTAGAAGTTGATTGCTGAGCAAAGTAAATGATACGTGACATTTTTAACTAGTAATTTAAATAAAAGATTCCACCCACCATTGTGTGTCTTGATTACAGGTATTACGAATGGAACACTTAATACTGAAGGTGCTATCATTTGATGTTGCTATTGCTACTCCACTGTGCTTCCTTCAGAGGTTTGTCCTGCTGTGTAACAGCTGTGAACAAGTGGAAGCTCTAGCTATGGTATGACTAATAAATTGTCTGCATATAATTTATGTATTGTTGTTTTTTTCAGAGATGATAGTGTAGTTAGTACACTTATCAAACAGAAAGTGATTTATAGGTTGGTCATAGTTAAGTTTGTGTGACAAAATGCTAGAGAAAAAGCATTTGGCTTGTTAAAAAGTCCCGCAAACCTCACATACATAATTTTATGCACAATTTGAATGTTTTTTATGACTGAAATACTAGTTTTAGCGATTAATGTGTTATTCATTGATAATGTGGTAATTTTTAGCTCGTTTCTTATTCTAGTACTTGTGTGAATTGACACTACTTGACGCTGACATATATATCAAATACTTGCCATCAACACTCGCAGCTTCAACGGTTATGTTGGCTAATCACTCACTAGGTTGTGAGACTTGGGTAAGTTGTCCTGAAGATGGCCTTTTTGCGTTTGCTTATGTAAATTTGAGATTCCGTAGCAGATGGCTAGTTACTGTACTAATAATTGTTTCCAATCATGTATTCATAGTAGCTTGTCAGTCACTGTGGAGATTTTTCAGTCAGTCACTGTGAAGGATAGAGCTTTCACTATGTACAAATTTCATTTGATTTAATGTGTTTTAGTAATCTGAAGTTGAATCACCACTAAATATTGATTACCTTTTTGGTTGGAAAACTTCCTTATACTTGACAGCGAACAATTACAATTACTAATTGTAGGTGTGTGACACATTCCAACATTTTTAATGCTGTATTCTTGCCACTCTGAACCAGTTACATAAAAATGACTAGCTTACCTTTTTGGAAAAAGAACAATAACGTTTGAAGGAGGCATTGCAAAATGAGGATTTAAATTAGATAAATAAAATCATCTTAGTAATAGCTGTAGCCACTGCACGACATGACATAACAAGTATTGTAATTTGCAAGTGTAACTGTTAATTAATGCAAAGCCTCCAATTGGATGTGATATTGTTACTTTATTGTCACTTCAAAACAGGTTACTTTTTTTTTGCTGTGTGCTAACAACTTCTTTATTTGGTTGGGTCCTTGAGTATTTTAGTTTAAACTACTCCAGTCATGTGGACTTCCTGTCCTTAATATAAAGACTCCCTACTTCCAAAGTTTATAAAATTCATCGAAAAATGTCCAAACTTACTGGTCACAATAAAAAATTATAGGCAAAATTCTTAAATCGTCAAATTAATACAGTATTATCATACTGTCATGTAATTAGATGTTTTATGAAAATGCCTAACAGTAGCCTTGTTAAGCCTACGTCACACTTTACTTTTACAGCCCAGCAGCGTGGCGGACTTCAGTGGGTACACTATCAGTATGGCAGGACCTTGTCTACAAGATGTGTACAAAGCATGGTGTAATGCACCAGGGTTGACGCAGCAAGCTGTGCGTGATAAATATAAGTCATCAACGTAAGCTGTAATTGGTGTTATTGTACCAGAAGTTTAGAATTACCATGTTTGTCTGTTTAGGTATCTTTCATACAGAGCAAGTCACGTTCAATGTGCTGTTTTTAATGTGAAGTTTGCCTGTTTCTGAGGAGTTCTCAGCACTCCTTATAAGGCAAAATATAATTATGTTAGTAATTGCACTTTGTTTACATGCGTAACAAAGCTCACTGAAATCAGCTCATTTTTATTTGGGTGAAAAGAGCTATAAGAAGTTAAGAAGTAGAACTATTTTCCATTTAAGGATCAGAAAATAAAGTGCCTGCATTGTTTCAGGGTAAATTAGTAGATATCAGTTGAGTTTAAAAGCCATAAGCTGCACTGACTATGAGAAGGGGCTAATGTTTTAGCACTCCAGTCTCATGAGCTATCTGTTCTATGGACTTTGGTCTATGTTGGCTATTCACAGCATTTGTTAAATTAAAGAGCTTCACAAATGCTAAGTTTTTTATTGCAAAAGATATTTTTTAATGACTCCACTACTACTTTTTCAGATATTACGGTGTTTCTTCGTTACTACCTCCATCGTCTGTTCCAAGCATGTGAGGTGCAAATCGAATATGACGTTTAGAGCTACCAAAGCAAAATTGTGCAAGTTTCGGCACTGCCGAATGATTTGTGATGATTGGTAATGATTGATCACTGTTCTGTGACTGATGAAACAAGAATAATAATGATTTAACACGATGGCCTGATTTTACAATCCCAGTGTTGTGGCATAATTTCTACCATGTGGCAGACATTCTATCATGCTAAATTTCTACCGAATAGACCTGTTTCCAAAAAATGGAAGTTATGGGAAGTCTCTGCTATAATGGCATGAGTTAAGATTCGCATTCTGCAAATTTTAAATCTAAAACATACTGTTCTAGTTGTATTTATGTATACCCCTATAGTTTCAGCAAAATGTTTACATGCAGCAAATCATTCCAATGTTTTCATGTACATTGTTGGAATGCCAAGTTGCAACCAAGCAGCCACATTGTCGGACATCAGGTCTCGGTGTAGATGATTAATTTAACAAGACTTTGTGCCAATTGTTCATGATAAAGGATATAACCAGTCCATTTTTATATGATTTTACATGTTTTATTGAAATTTATTTGTATTGCCATCATGTTTTCCAGATACTGCTGTTCTTTTAATACACAACGGCATTTGAAGAACAGCAGTGTTTTCTTAAATATATACACAATTTTCTTTTGGCATTTGGTTTTAAATTTACCATCTATTGTGAAATGAAAAAACGAAAGAGAGTCCAAAGTCGACAGATTTGTTTGTTAGTCGCTTGATGTTTCAGAGCATTGCGTGTGCACTAAACATAAAATTTCCATAAGATTTTAATTTTGAATAAGTTCATCTATCCGGTATTTGCACAGCGTTTATTTTAGAATTGGAGAATGCAAAATTTTAATGATAGCTGCTGCTTGGAGTTTTTACCTGACGACCTTGGACTTTTTTCCCTTCAGGTTATGCATTGTATTTTATTTGTGCACATGTCTGTAGATTCAGTAGACCGCATTATCTTGTGTTTTAGCTATCACATATCGTTTGTCTTCTGCTTGCTTTTTATGCATTTTTTATACATACAAGACCTCAGTACAGCAAATTACTTTTTCCTAGTCTGTCTGCATGTTTACCACATCTGAATATGCTTTTATATGTATTTTTTGTATACTTTTGCACAAAATCTTTAACTTTTAAAAAGACACTCACTAGAATTTTGAGGTGGTGCACATTTGCCCAAAGCTTTTTATAACTCACTTTCTAAATTGCCACCAATTTTAGTGGTCATGGGAAAAAGCAAGTAGCCTTGCCAACTTTTAACAATACCTGATGTCATCGAAATTTCGTAGTCGCAGCCAGCTGATGTCTTGAGCAGTAATTTCAGCTTTCAGTTTTTTCTCTTACTAATTAATTGATCAGGTACTTGAAACCTACCCAGCTTTCATATATTATAGATGTGCATACTATGCATTCATAGCAAATTTTGTGCTGACATTATTGGAATTGAAGGCTCTCTTTTTTGTTTCATTTTTTTCATACAGTAACCGGCAAACTCAGCTGACATACAAACAATACCTTGTACCCCACTCTGATATCTTGCTTTATTTGCCAAATACTAGAAACCAGCTAATACTAAGAAATAATGTGAAACCTTAACTTTACCACAAGCATTAATACTGACTCTATTTTCCTTTTTATTCATAGCCATCAAACTTAGCAGTTACATGATCTTTGAACCGACCAATGCAGTTTTTTTTCAGTTTTCCTTTCCTATAAACCAGCAAACGGTCTTGATCAAAGGAACAGTTAAAAATGTGTTCTTGAACATAAAAATTTGTGCATCCTTTTAAAATGAAATTAACGATAGCATATTTTGTACATACGAACTTTCAAGAATAATAAACATTTTTTACTAAAAGTTTATTAAAATTAATATTTTTTGTTTATTAAATATGTATAAGTTGGATATAACATGGTTACCATAATGTGTTTCAAAATATTTGTTGACTTGGACAAACTGTTCTTGTGAACTTTGTCTAGTAACCATCGAAGTCCCAAAAAAATCCATTTGATGAGAAATGCACCAAAATAAACTTTCCATTGTTTTTCGAAGTACTAATAAATGTTGCTCACCCAGCTGCAGAGATGGCAAAGAAACGTGTGGCAACCGTACTGTCCTGTCTTGTGCAAAAGCAAGACTACTACCTACCAGATTTTAATGAAAAACAAAATTACGAAAAAAGCAATCTAGCCAAGGAAATAGACGAATTGTCAAGAATGTGCTTAACAAATGCAACTAAGCACAGTTGGGTCTAGTTAGTAAGTGAAAGGGTGACCACTTATGCCAGGATTCCATCTGCCATAGGATGTATGTACATCCAAATGTGAGTAAGACACAATGCCACTTCAGTGATCAATTTAAGGAATTAGCCTTAATAAATAAATAGGTTCCAGTCCTACCACAAATAACGTAATAAGTAGACCCTGCCATGTCTAATGATTAGTCGTTAACTTACAGTGGGCAACATAGTGTTAATGCGTATTGCTATGCAAATGTGGTTGAGTGCCCCGACTTGCAGCTGAGATTACTACTATATGTCAGCTATCTAAACAACCAAAACGTTAGATCCTCTTAACCATTAAATTAAAAATACCATCTTAATTCTTTATAACAAAGTTTGTAATCCAGTGGCAGTAAGTGAAGATATTTGTCAAATTACCGACACGTCATTTGCTCTTCTGTAGCTATATTGCCAGTAATGTGAAGAAATGCAATCAGCTACTAATCTAATACATATGTAATGTAAAACAATCATTTCAACATCATCAGATTCTCGTGTTGTTCTACTCCTTTATAATGTCTACTGTTAGACTATACTACCTATGTAAGCCAAGACATCGACATCCTAGAAACAAGGATTTCGAACAAGAAATAGCAGTCAACATCATCCAGGGACTAGGCAAATGCGTTGAACTTCATCGGGTCTCCTGTAGTAAACAATGCGATACTGATTTAGAATGTTCAATGTCTTATGTGATTAACTGATTTTTAATGATGAAACCTTATTCACTTTAAGAAACACTCGCACTGAGTCTTTCACTAAGCCTTTCAAGAGCCAGCTGCAGAAGCTGGCATTGACTTTTGTGTGTTTAATTGCTTATTATTGCACCACAATTTTCAAAGACATTGTAGGTGGACTGGTTTAATGGGATACAATAGTCACAATTTCTTTTGTAATTGATTTCTAATTGTATATTAAGTGCTTCGAAGCTTACAATTGCGACTGCTGACTTTCCTTCAAAATTCGGATTTCATTTAGTTAAGTGGTGGATGCTTTTTCGTGTAATTTGTTATTGTTTGTAAGTGAGGATATGCTAAAGAAGTTTATCAAGTTCAGCTAAAACTTCAAATTTCTTTTAATGTTACCTCACTTTCATTCTGGTATGCTATTCCGTGATTATTATTTTGAAGGCAAATAAATTATTATAATTATATATATATCTGAATCAGAGATGATAGTTACCTGAGTGACTTGCTTCAAGAAGGAAAGAAGTTTACTTTTTTGACAAGTTTTGCATCATATCTAAGAGATGGCGCAACCAATCACTGAATTTATTAAACATGTCAGCCCCGTTGTATAATGTTTTCTCTTGTGCGAATAGTTTTAATAAATTGTTTTTCTCATGTACTGCATTCTGTTGTCACGGAAGATTAATAACAAAACGTCATAAGTGTTCAAAGACTATCAGTAAACCAGCATTGTCTCCGGAGTAAGTACATGTGGTAAAGCATAAAGCTAGAACATAACGCGTTGCCCAACTTTCCCTTTCACCCTAGGACACTAATTTGCGTAGTCGGTAGAACTGTAGTGTAGTACCCTCTGCGTTCTGGATAGCTATGGTAAGCATTACACCACAGAGGCGCTCTGACTTTCCAAGACCGCAAATGTACAGTATAACCACTAACTGTCTACCAATGGGGAATCATAGTCCTGGCTCATAGAGAAAACCAGAAACCACTTCATCAAATTAAACTACTTTATTAAGCGAGAATTCTACAACACAAAACTATGAAGGAACGCGAAATGATTACACTAAACGTGAAAATCTGGAAAACGTTTGAGTGTATCAGAAAATGTAAGTATACAAGAGAATGTGTAAGTGGCATCCGTATGCTCCCCTCTCAGCGGCCTGCTTCGCCTTATACAGCGCGCCCAAGAAGCTTCCAGAAGTTTTGTTCCAGAACGTTCCACGCAGTAAGACGATTATTCCAATGGAACATTCTACAATGTTCCATGTAGTTCTAATAGATGCCAGTGATCTCCACAACAAATAAAGACCATGGTTAGTTGTGTTGTATGTATTTTGAGACTTTGTTTGTTGTCTGCCATTGGTAGCGACATGTGTGACAATGTGGACTCTTCTGTTATCATGTCACAAAAATCACCTGTCTAATCACCTGTGCAATAAATACATAATCAGAAGTGACTGCTGGCCTTCTACTATGGTGTACGGTACTTTACTACCATTGACAAAGAAGTCACATAGATACGTGGTGTGTGAATTCATAGGTGGACTCAGCTTGATTGGAAATGTACCAATGTGACTCCAATATTCAAAAAGGGAAGTAAGATTTTGACTAGAAATTATTGTCCAATATCCCCAAATCTGTAAATTGTTTGAGAAACTGTTGAGGGAAAGAATAGTAGGACATTTAGAGCAACATGGTTTGGTAGGAGACTCTCAACATGGATACGAGGCCGGTCATGCTTAGCCAACCTGTTAACTTTTTTGGATGATGTTACATTGGCTATCAATGAAGGTAAGCCACTTAATGCTATTTACTTTTACTTAAACTTTGCCAAAGCCTTTGATAAAGTATCACATCAAAGGCTCTTAAAGAAGCTTGCTGCACATGGTATAGCATTATCGGGGGCAGTTGGCAAATGGATTGAGTGTTGGTTGACTGGGCAGAAACAAAGAGTAGTTATTGATGGGCATATGTCATCATTTCTAGTGGTCAAGAGTGGTGTTCCGGTGATCTGTTCTCGGTCCACTACTCTTTGTAATTTTCATCAGTGATAGGCATCTGTGCACGCTAATTTGATCAAATTTGCTGATGACACAAAAATTTATAGAAAGGTACCATCTGAACATGAAGCTAGTGAGTTGCAAAGTGATGTAGACGCGTTTTGCAGGCAGCGTGTGGATTAGCAGATGATTTTTAATGTTGATAAATGAAAGGTCATGCACTTTGGGTACAACAACCCTGGTAAGGAATATTACATGAATTGACTACAGTTGGCATCCGTCCGACAAGAAAAGGATTTTGGTGTGACAGTAACTGATGACTTGAAATCTGCAAGCCAGTGTGCTGAGGTGGTGAAGAGTGCTAATTAAACATTAGGAATGATAAAAAGGCAGTTTGTATTTAGCGGCATCACGACAATCATAAAATTGTACAAAAGCTTGGTAAGACCTAAATTAGAGTATTGTGTACAAGCATGGAATCCCTACTATAGAAAAGACATTAAGCTTCTACAGGGTGTGCAATGTAGGGCGACCAGCATGATTGAAGGTATGGAGGAAATGTCATATCAAGAGAAGCTTAGAAAGTGCTCACTTACAATCTTAGAGCTGAGGAGGCAAAGAGGAGATTTGATACAAACGTATAAAATTATGCATGGGTTAGGTGGCATTGAAAGAGCAAAAATATTTACACTGGTAAGTGGATGACAGAACCAGGGGGCATTCTCTAAAAAATTTTAAATACAGAGCTAAATTGGATTGTAGAAAATATTTTTTCACGGAAAGAGTGGTTAGAGAGTGGAATCAACTCCCATCTGAAATTGCTAAAGCTTCTTCAGTGAACAAGTTCAAGAACAAGCCGGATAGATATTTAGATACGAAATATGGAGTTACAATTAGTTTGCTCGATTAACCTCTACCACTCTTATATTTTAAGAGTGGCGGTATAGTATCTTTTATCGTACCACGAAAATTCTCTATCTAATCATGTATGTAAAAATACATAATCAGTTGTGGCTGCTGGCCTTCTGCTGTGGTGTACGGTGTTTTACTACCATTGACAAAGAGGTGTCATAGATATGTGGTTTGTAAATTGATGCAGTTCTATGGTAGCAGTTCTCATTGTCTGCACAACCACACTGTGCTGCCTCACAGCAGCAGCTCAGCTTAATTTTATTTCTTGTTGTAGTGAAGATGTATTCATTGTAATTTTAAATTGCTTTATAACTGCTAGTTTGAATCACTTTTTGTTTATGTATTCATGTATTTAGCTGGAAAGCCGTTATTGGTTTAGAAATCCATGCTCAAATTCAAGCTCAGTCTAAACTATTTTCTGGTGCTGGAACAAAGTTTGCTGCTCCTGTAAACTCTCAAGTCGCATTGTTTGATGCTGCAATACCAGGCACATTGCCCGTAAGTAGTAAGACAAGCAGAGTAGAAATCTTTGTAGTTATGTTGCAACATATTTTTTGTTATCAGCAGCATTAGAAATATTCTCCCTTCCTTTCTTTCTGAGTAAAATCAAATATTATACACTTCTATGTCTTGTAGACATCTTATAGATAATTTGGTGACTATTTGACCAATTTTTAAATTTTTTTTATCCCGTCTCGAATTAAGCATGATACTGGTAATGTGCAAAAGACATAATGCCACATTTGTTTTCAAGCTGGCAAATTTTCAAGCTTGGGCACTGAAATGAAGTCTGCTTTTCATTTGCTTTTTTCCATGTTTCATAGTAAAACACAGGTGTTCTAAAGTTCTAACTAATGTGTTGTATTTCGCTGTGTATTGACTACTGAACTGAGGACAACATTTAAGTTAAGTAAAAAAATCTATTTTTAAGCCTATGTAATGATTTATTTTTTGATTTTTATTTTACCTTAAACACAAAAAAATGTTTTGCGAGTACCTCTAATGCGAACTTAGATTAATAACTTCCAAGTTTTTTGGTTCGCTGTATTATGTTTATCCGTCTGCTATTGCCATGTATTGAAACTATTGTCACATTAATAGAGGATGGTGTAATTATAGGTGCTGAATGCAAGATGTGTAGAAGCTGGTGTTCTGACTGCGTTTGCTCTTAACTGTAAAGTTAACATTGTTTCCAAATTTGATCGAAAGCACTATTTCTATGCTGACTTGCCAGTAAGTCAATTTCATTAAATGCTAACACCTTTTTTAATATTCATTTTGTTTTTGAGTTTAATGTTGTGGCAAGAGCTGTTCTGTGGACAAATGTAGTAGACGTAGCCTAGCACTGTACTTGTTCTTTTTTCACTTGGTTTATTTGCCTTAAATTTTTCATATTTGGAATTTTATAAAATTCCTAGAAACCAAATTGTATTTATTTCATTAAGCCTTAGCAAAGATATTGGTTGTTTCTTAAAGAATTTTTGCAAGTAGCTTTCCTTTGCAATTTTGAGAATGTGTACATAATAAGATGTGAGAATTTCTGAGGCATTCAGTTCGTTAAGCTTATGATCCGTCATTACAATTTTGTTTTTAACAATTTATAGGCGGGTTACCAAATTACACAGCAGAGGATGCCACTTGCCACAGATGGGCAAATCAGGTTTGTTGTTTTTAATTCAGCTTCTCCAGCACACAGTCAACCAAGGGAAATGTCAGTTAGGATTGTCCAGTTGCAGCTGGAACAGGACAGTGGCAAAAGCCTTCATGATGAGGAGAACCAACAAACTTTGGTGGACTTAAATAGAGCAGGTCAGGTGATTTTATAGGTGTGGCATTATCTTCTCTGTACAGCAAGTAGTTCTTGGTTTGTAAAGGTGTCTTCCAAATATTTTGGAGGCAGGTTTATGTCAAAGAGATTTTAATGTATTATCAGTGTTTGAAGGCACGTTTGGAAGTTTGATATGCTAGTAATAAAATGTATCTTTGAAAGAGGATTGCCAACTTAGTCATTTGTCTACAGATTTTTACAAAACTCTAAACAATAATTTTATTAGGTATTGGTTTAATGGAAATTGTTACTGCTCCGGATATGCAAGACGGAGAAGAAGCAGCTGCACTTATAAAGGAACTACAACTTATTTTGCAGACTATAGGGACTTGTACAGGAAAAATGGAAGGTACAGAATATAGTGTAGTTTGGATAATGTATATTAATGAGCTAATCTGCTGTGGCTCCAAAATTATTTTTTGCAGGCAGTTGATATTCACAACTTGCTGATGTAATGAAAAGGATAAGAGGTAACTGTCACTGTGTCAGCAATTTTTTTTTGTGGTTGGCTGGTTTGAGAAGTACAACTTCTTAAAGCAATGCATAATTTTTGTAACATGATTTATTGTCACTCATCCAAAATTACAAATTCGCTCTTGATAGAATACCATCGTATAATATCTTAAGCTTCCTACTCAATGGTTCAACTTTTTATGGTATTTGTGTGCTAACTGGGTCAACTAAACCGCAGAATAAAATTTGTTTGATGATTTTTGCATGTTGCAATTAAACAGGAATTCACAGAAATGTGAGAATTAGTCGATATGTGATGAAGAATTGTCCTTTTGTAATTTGATTATTTCTTTCGCGTGTCTTGTTGCTAAATATATGGTACTTTTGTTTGTGAGATTTGGCAGTTTACAATTTCTGCCTGTTAGTCTAGAATTTAAATCTGTTGTTTTTGTTATATTTAACTGTATTTCGCAGTGAGTCAGTTTGCATTTTCTGGATAATTATGCCTTTATTGTAGAAGGCTCATTGAGGGTAGATGCCAATATAAGTGTGCACAGGCCAGGAGAGCCTCTTGGTGTCAGGACAGAAGTAAAGAATCTTAACAGTGTGCGATTTGTTGCAAAAGCTATTGGTATGTACTATTCTATGTCACAGCCTTTTTTCGTAGTGGTTATTTCGTAAGCCAGTGGTTATTTTTTGTATCTAATAGATAGGATTAGATCTTTGAAGTTATTGAGCTGATGAGGCGACTACATTTCCAGATGGATTTCCAATGGACATTCTTTTACATTTTGTGATTTCCCAGAATTGTATCAGGATTAGCCAAAGGTTGTGCTAGGTACCAGCAAATTTTTGAAAAGAGACAAACACGAAGGTAGGTAAGATCTTAGACAAAAATCGTTTGGCCTCAGAACACCGACCTTTGAATAACTTACCGTATTTTTTAATTGGCTGATAGTGAATATCATTCTTCCTGTTTAATACAATTATTGCCTTTATTTATTCAGACTGTGAAATTTCCAATCACGTCAAAATCTTGGAAACTGGTGGCATTGTTGAAAATGAAACAAAATCTTTTGACTTTCGCACCAAGTGAGTACAGGAAACGCTGCAGTATATGAAATTTGTGTATAGTAATGACATTCTTTTATGTGTATTTTTGTTTCATTACATTTTTTACTGATGAAACAATTTTATACTCACTTTCTGTTTTAAAAAATGATAAGAGTAAAGATTTTAAATAATTCCACCATGCAAGGTTCCTTTGATAGCATCTTCAAATTTTTAACTTGTTAACTATTTGAAAGGTAGCAGAATTTTATAAGTATCAGTTAGTCAATAATTTCCGTCAAGAATTAATTTATTTGTCTTGCTGTATTTACTGTTTAGTACTACTGTGTCTATGAGAGATAAAGAAGTGAAGCAAGATTATAGATTTATGCCAGAACCAAATTTGCCACCATTGCGGTTATATACAAATGAAACTGTTCCAAAAACAGATGCTCAGTTGCAGGTACATGAAATAAAACTTTGTTCTGTTTTTCGTGGGTTATCACAATTTTGACTTGTTTTCTTTTAGCTTAGACAATTTGCATCCCGGCAATCTCCAAAAACGAAATGCACAATGGTGAATTTACACTAAATTGGTAATCATTAAGGATGAGGACTTTGTTCATGCATAAATTATGTAGCACTTGTTAAAATGTAATTATATTTATTATAGGTCTTAGATTGAAGTGCAAAAAAAATTTTTGAACGTGAAGAAAAACTGTTAATGACGGACGTGTAATGATGAAGAACAAATAGGAACATATAGCACAGCACATTAATAGATATAAAACAAGTTTATGCTGTCTTTTCGAATTTGTTATTAGGAATGTAATTATAATTTTAAATGCAGTTTTATGATGTGGAAAGTGTGCTGAAAAATAATCCTAGAGCAAATCTAGACTATCCAGCCACCACGACTTTTGCTGGACTTGCTTTTGAGCAGTCTGTATAAATATAAATATTAGTAGTCATTTTATATGCAAAACCAGCGTATGTAAGTGTAATACTGTATAATAACTATGTTGCCAGAATAGTAACTGCTTGTGTACATCCAGGTCATTAATGTGGATAAATTAAAAGCTTCATTGCCCATGTTACCAGCACAAAAACGAGAACATCTACTGCAAAGTCATCGGTTACCCATGGATCAAACTCTTGCTTTAACAGTAAGTTAAGCACAGGTATTTAGTTGTACTTAGTTGACATTTATATTTTTGCTTTTGTAGCATGTGGATTGATTTCTCACTGTTTTAATATTGAGTAGAATATGCTTACTCAACAGAATCATGCAAGGTTCATTTCCATTGCCCATTTTGCTACCCATCTTAAATAGCAATGTAATAAGATACTGCATCTATTGCTTACATGATTGTTAGTAGATGAACAGAAAGTTTCAGAAACTTGCACTGTATGACTGTGTTAAATGGCGATTCTATGTTGTGGTATCATAGTTGTACCAAGCATTGTAAATGTGCATAATAATTGTGCATTACTTCTGATTAATAAGTGTGGCATTACTTCAGAGATACTCAAAGTATTAATAATTTGGTATACTAACTTAATTAATTTACTGCCATAACTTTCAATTTCTTCAATAGGCTGCAATCTAACTGTAAACTATCACTTAGGATAGTGTCTGTGGATGTATTTCAGAAATAGACAGGTATCGATTTTGAAATTCAAGATGGCAGTCTTAAGTGTAGATAATAACATGTATCTTGTGCGTATATTAAATACTGTGTGAAAATCTAGCAAGATACTAGTTTCAAAGAGTTTCATTTGCAGGTGAATCAATCTTATCAGTAAAATTTGTTCATATATGGTAGGTATTATTGACAGTTTTTTTACTGAACCTTTTGCAATACACTTATTCGAGTGTTTCCTCTCAGGGTGATGATGACTTATTGGTATATTATGAATCAATGTTATCAGTGGAGAATGTGGAGCCTCGTGTTGCTGCTCGAATTTTACTTCACGATCTACAGTCTTGTCTAAAGTCAGCCAAGATCTCTATCAGAGAGTGGTAAATATCACTAGCAGCCTTCTTTACATTAATTTATTTATTACTTCTTGACACACTGTAGTATAGGTCAGTGGAAAAATGCTATGGCATTGTTAATCACAAAAATGAGCAAGTTTTGCTGGTTAGCACGTGTACATGACTAGCAGTTTGAAGGACATAGCTTGCTTTTAATGATTCCGTCAGTCTAGTAAGCAGGCTTGACATGGCACATAATCCTTTCATTTATAACATAGTGGCTCACTATTGGCATTTTGCCTACAAAATTATATGCCACTTGTAAATAATGGTTATTTGGTCGCCAAAGTAAAAAGCACTTACTTTAGTTAAGGAGTTATTACATGTTGTTGTTAGAATTTGTTTGCTTTTCATTACAGTTCAAGTTGCATTTCATTAAAGTTTTAAGACTGTGCACAAATCATGCGCAATATACAACCTGAGATAGAAGACCGTATGAAATTTTCATTCCAAATTCTCTCAATTTATAAATGTTACTGCACTGAGTTATGAAAAAAACATAAATTTAAATAACTTTACATTACAGTAATGTCCACCCATTAACATTGGCTGAAATTTCACAACTGCTGTCTATGGAGAAAATATCACCACCTATTGGCACCAAAGTAAGTATATTTTCGCATCCAACTCTGAGTGCAATAAACGGCACAGCTTATTTGCTAAACATTTACTAACCAATATTAAGCAACATCAAACTTTATTAGTAAATGGTTAGGTAATTGCCTCCAGTTGGTTTCGTCTAACATACTGTCTCTGGTAATTTACCTCATTGAGAAAGGTTGCACACATGTGAACGTGTCTGAACGTGGTTAAAATGCCTCTGGTTAAAATCGGTTCAGCAAAAACGTAAAAATGTCTAATCTTAGACGATTATCCTTGATAATGAAATAGGTTCTGGTTCTGTCATTGCCACCTATTTCAAGTATCATTTATGTGCCTTAGAGATCCTGCATATGTAGGTATAACCTATGTGTAACAGTTGTAATATCGTGAGATCTGCCATTATAATTTACATGATGTGGTCTGATAAGTACTGTTAATCATGACTAACATACAGATTCAAGATGTAGTTTGAATTTCGCTACAATTTCTGTCAAATATTGCTATAGGACTCCATGATTAATCAAATTAGTTATATTGTTCATATCTTTTTGAAATAATCTGCTGGTTTGTTTCTAGCTGGTCAATTTGGTATTCAAAGGAGAGCGAACTGCACCCACCCAGGTAGTAATGACTTTATTTTTATGATAATATGCAAATAGTTCTGGCTTCGTGCAAGATGAGTTTTTAGCAATTCCCAAAAATAGTTTATAACAGAAATAGTTTAGAACCCAACTAAACAGCACAAATCAAAAACGTTTTTTCTTGTGTCAGTAGATGAAGGCACTTTTCTCCTTTTGTAAGTGTTATGCAATAGTAGTTTGATGATTAGTTTAATATAAATTATATGTCTACGACTCTCTATGCAGTTGATTTAAGTTGATTAAAGTAGGAATATTCGATGTTTGGTTATGAGTAAAATTTTAATCATTACACTGTCTTTTGTTTAGAAACTAGCATTGCAAATACAAGCCTTTTCGTTGTCACTTCAGAAAAATCTTACCTATAATCTCTGTATGTAGTTTAAGGCAAAGTAAAATGTATTATGCCTTTTTCTACACCAGTTTCAGTTCCTATGATTTCAGGTTTTGTTTTGCAAGTCAAATGTTTGTGGCACTCTGAATATGTGCAGATATCAATGTATTGCTTTAACTTTATTGCCTTATTCTTTGGCATGATGTGCAAGCTGATTAAATGATCGCGTACTGAAATTTCCACTGACCTTGAACAGCGATGAATTCCAAAATAAGGATAGCCTAAAGAAATTTGCATGTTATCTACTTGCAGCTGGTGGAGCCTTGGCTGCAAAACAAATGCTGATAGAAAATGCTATACCAATTTGCAGACCTTATAACCCCTCCACGACGCTTAATCCTTTATCCAATACATAGTTTAAGTAATCTCCTTGTTATGGTTCAGTCATTGAGCGAAGTTTTGTAATCTTTTCTTAATGTTTTAAAATGTATCAACTTATAATAATTCCTTTTTGTCAATAACTGCCACCACTTATGCATGACATCGTCTAAAATTATTATTGAGTTAATAACATTGTCTAAAATTGTTATTGAGTTAACAAAAGTTCCAGTTGATTTGTTTGTAAAATATGCCCATTAAGAAAAATTGCTTAACATGCTAATCAACATATTGCAGGTCACAAAAAGTTACACCTTGCTAATTACATTGCTGAATTTCAGATTGTCGAGTCAAATGATTGGTGGATATTGAATGACAGTGAGCATATTAAGAAACTATGCACAGATGTAATCACACACAATATAAAGCTAGTAAGTAAACAAATTTACATGAACAAGATGTTATTAGAGAAATATAATTAAAATGCTTAAAAACATACAAACATGCAATATACCTACTGATTTTACAAACATAGATACATTTGTCTTCAATTCCGTCTATAAAAATTTGTGAAAAGAAGAGAACATTTTGTACCTACTTTTATTTGGCTTTAACATTGGGGCTGCAGGCTTTCTTTTTAATCTTCTTTTTGAATTAAGAACAAATGTCTGGCATTGATTTTTTTTTACATGAAGGTACAATTACTGCCGTCTCTCAGAAAATAGAAATTTTTGTGTTTTCTGATTTTCAATGATTTATTAAGACTGATTAAGATTTTCACTGATTGATAGATGAATCATTAAATAATGACTGGCACCATTCTCTGTATAATATTATAAAAATTCTAAAGCAGCATCGAGAGTTCAACTTTCAAGTATTCATTTAAATTATATCACGAATGTGCGACAGCAAAATTTACTAAATTACAAAATCTAAAAAACATTGGACCTCTACTGAGCTCGAACCCAAGGCATTTCTTGGCAGCTATAGTAACAATTGCACTATAGACGGCAAGTTTGAATGACCCTACCGTACTTCAAGGTCAAAGCAATGGTAAACTGCACTAGAGCGACCTTTCTGCCCCACGCCAAGTTTGACTGATATAATGCAAATGTGTTATTGTATACTTATAAAAATATAAAAAATAATTTTGCATTACATTACATCACATCATATTTGCTACTGTGTTTGTAGTACTTTGTAATTGTTATTATAGTAAATCTCTTCTTATCAAAGATCTTGTATTATTCAGGTTAAAAAGTTCAAAGCTGGTAAACAGAGAGGATTAACCGGTCTGGTGCATCGTGTGCAGGAACTGACCAAAGACTGCACAAATCCGTTAGTCGTGTCTAACATGTTAAAGAGACTTATTAAAGAAAATTACAACAGTTCGTTATGACCTTACCAGATTATTCTGCTAGTACTTTGTACCATGATTTGATTTGTTCAATTGTTGTTGAGTTGACAGTTCAACAAACAGACTTACAATGCAAAATTCTAATTCGTGTTAGGAGGCAATGACTGAGAAAGCAATCAAAGAGCATCTTTCAGTACCTAAACGTATGTTCGTATTAGCAATTTAATAAAGACGTGTTAACATTGAGTAATCATAATAATATTGTTGCTACGGTATGTTGTATTATGTTATTCAGTGAATATAAATTAACATTTTGTTTCACACATTAATATTTTAAAGAACAGCTTGCAATAAATTGCAAATCTAATACCATTTTATTGAACTGCATAATAGTAGAAACCTTACAAAAAGTTTCCTAATGTGGAAAAATAAATCTAGCAAAGAAAATGGGCATGCATTATTAAGGCTATACTATGTAGAAACAATCCATTCATGGAAAACGTGAAACTGGTTGAAAAAACTACATAGAAACTCAACCATAGAAAGGAATATACATTAGAAGATGCAAGTTCCCTGATGTGTATAAAGATTTTTTTCAACTCTGTGTGTGTACAACAAAAAGTATAAATGGGGGACAAAAGATAGTTTGCATATTTCAACATGCACAACTTTGAATAAGCAAGTAATAGCACACAGCTATACCATGACCACTAGTGCTATAAAGAAGTTTATGCACATTAAAATTTTAACCATTAAAGGAGAAGAGCAGTGCTCTGAATGATAGTTAAAAAAATTCAGAGTAGTAACAATTTGCAACACTAACTTGCTTTCTTAAAATGCTTGCATTAATAAAACAGTAATTTATGCCAATAGGCAAGAAGTTACCATGATGTTAATGGTACATGATCCCGTATCTGCATCAGTAGCTCAAAAATTACCATTAAGCTTATATTCCTAAAGTACATGTAGTTTACTTTTACCTAATCCGAACGATTTGATCAAGCTATTTGTCGCTTACTTTTCACAGAAAATAAATCACAGAGTTTGAAATTTTAATAGTCAAAATATATGCATGTAGTAGTCAGCGCTAATGTTTATTATGGTGCTGGCAATTTTTTGAGCTGCATGTGAAAAGCCACTGATTTTGTCCTTAATAATGATTGTCTGTCTTTGAAAAATAGTAGTTAGCAATGTAATACAAAATACTTCCTCTTTTAAGTGCAATATTTCAACAGCTTTTTGGTTTGACTTATCAGCACTGAGCAACAAGTGTAATGCCAAAGTAACCACAAAATACTAACAAAACACATCATTAAATATCACAGCATACACATCAAAAATACACTACTAAATATTTTATAACTGTTCAGTAAATGAAGAAGTCAAATGACAATAAACAAACTTAAAATCATCACACAGCATAATACATTGAAAATGCATCTAGATATTTCATGACTGTGCAGTAAATAAAATTTTGTCAAGCAATCAATCGAATTTAGCACTACTTACACCTGCAGAAATTTGATTAACATTTACAAGCTTGATTTAGCAGCACTTCAATTCAATTTTATTTTGTACTTGCACTAATAAATTCCCAAGCAATGACACCCATGTGTACTAGAGTATTTGTGCCATAGAGTACTTTTGCTTCATTCAGGTACGACTTCCAGCAATTTTTGCTTGGCCTTTAGTGGAAGATTTTGGAGATATAACGGAACAGATATAGCTCTGCACCAGTGTCCAGATATTGAGATGTTATTGTGTTTAAAGGACCTACTATAGACTGCTTAGACAATTGTTTTTTTTCAAAATGTAAAGAAATCACTCATGCAGATCTAGCTGTGTCACTCATTAAATATTTTAGGAGAAAGGTTCACAATTTCTGCTGCACATGTTAACAGTTTTCAATTCTGTTTAAAGCCAAAATGTAATCTTAATTCATATGAATTATCAACTACAAAATGTACATTATATATAAGTGCAAGGATAACAGGATACCGTCACTCATAGATCTGGGGAAAAATGAGATAGTTGCAGTCCTCTAAACAAGGTGATTCCCAAAGGGACGACTCCTAGACTTGAATTCTCAAAACTAACAAACTAAATATGTAAAAATTTGGTGTATGAAGTAGAGAGAATATGTGTTTGTACAGACATTACAGTATATAAATCGAAAACAACCGAGATTCACATTATTAGGCTACTTTAAAAAACTAGTCAAATGGTCAAAAACAAAATCTACATTTCTCATGCACTCGTGACTTCCCCCACGAGTAGACAGCAAGGCAAATAAGCACTTAGTATTAGTGTATTAATCAAGTATTTAGTTAAGTGCTCAATAACAAGTGTCGACTGTGCACAAAATGCACAACATCAGCATTAGAATCTGACAATGTTTTCTTTCTTTGCTCTCATATACCACTCCATCCATGATCCATCATAAACTTTGACATCATGATTGCCGCACAGGAATGCTGCGAGTGCGACACCTGCAGCAGTCATACCTGACCCACATGTGGCAATTATTGGCTTGTTCACATCTACACCAACGTCTTCGAAAACCTGAAATGAAGAATCAACCATAATACACAGATTGGCAATTGGCACTAGCCTGGCCTCCCTGAGACAAATATGGGACTTTTAGTAACGATTTGTCACTTATTTCCAGAAAATGTATCACTGTTCTATATACCCGACTACAAAAAACTGTCTCGCAAAGCAGTCGCTGAATGACATGTTTACAGGTTAATTTCAGTTACATGTTTATAGGTACAAAAATACACGCAAAACGACTCATGCATGACCATTCTAAAAGACTTATAATGCATAAACACTAACATACATTCGAATTTAAACAAATCAAGTTGCTCACGCTAAGCTTTGCGAATAATAAATTAAAGAGCCTCTAACTACCAACTTTAATGAACTTTAACATATTTTTCTTTCTATACAGAAATATCTTGCAATCTCTTGCTGTGCATGTATAGTGCATAAAAATCTCCCGCATTTTCATCTATCAGAAGCAAAAATAAACTAACGATGTATACACTCACTTTTGCATAATGTTTAAATACAATCTGCACAGAAGTTTACCGCGCTGATAACAAGCAACTTTTGAGGCACCAGAGCAGCTGGACAGCTAAAACACCTGATTGGCTATTATGAGATGGACACTCACTGGTTGACTGGCATTTCCCGATCCTTCTATTATGTTCACATTTACCCTAGCTATAAGTCAGTTTCAAGAGTGTCTGACTTTTTTGAAGGTGGTCCCATCCCAAGCAATAATTTTGTTGCAGACAACTACTATCTCTCTCTTCTACTGACATCACTACCTATTCAAGGTACACGCTTTGAAGTTTGCACAGAAAAAATATCACAATCTCAAAGTTAATCTATGAAAAAAATGAAATAGATTTGTGCAAAACCATCTTTTTTAACACTTAGCCATTTATTACTAGCAGTTGTAGATTGGCATACATAATGATAGGCTTACCTGAAGCAACTCATCCTGTGATTTAATTACAAATTTCTCGGGGTCTATAATCAGGCCAAAAGGCAAGTTGATGGCATTTGGCATTCGTCCAGATTCAATGCCTATAAATAGAATAAATAATAAAACAGTAAAATTTTATTAGTACGAAAGTTTTCCAAATTTTATAAACTAGTTCATTATTGAGTGAACATTTGAAAATGTGCTCAGCTTTCAAGATTCATCAAACAAAAAAATTAAACCATGACAACGGGGAGCTAAAAGAAAACACTTTGTGATAGCTCAAAAAACAAATCCTTAAATAAGCTATACCGTAAGCAAATTATATGGAAAAATAGTAGATAATTTAAATGTACAAATGTTAAATATTAAAAGTTAGAACCTGGCCGTGGCTCTGGCTCCTTTCCTTCAAATCGTCCTGTTGGTCTCGCATCAACAATCTGAAAATTTTGATCTTCTAGCGTTTTCTCTAGCTCTTCAAATGTCGCTATTAGATGAGGCCGAGCTCTGGCTTGAAACTTGCAGTTTTCGATTACTGTTTGAGCAGAGGTAGTGGGGAGCTCATGTGCGACCCACTTCTGTAGACCGCCATTCAGAATGGATACCATTTCATGACCAAAATAACGAAATGTCCACCAAACTCGCTGACTAGAAAACATGCCTTGTTCAGATGTGTCATAAACAACGACGTGTGTGTCGTTGTTAATTCCTCTGATTCCAACATAATCCTCAAATGTGGTTTCATCTGGTATCATATGCGCTAACTCTGTGGATTTATCTGCGCATTCATCAATATCAAAAAATAAGGCATCGGGGATATGTAAATTGTCATATTCTGCTTTAGCGTTCCTATTCATAAAAGGAAAATGCCACGAGCAATCCAAGATGCGCACATTTTCAGATTTTTCTTGCATGTCGTTTAGCGTCTCAGGAGACACCAGGGTAGGAAAGTTCGGGTTAGGGGCTGTCATTTTGGAAAACTTCGCCACACAGTAATCACGTTTGGGAAAAACCATAACGGGACTGTGTTGGCATGAAGCTTTCGAGATCTGCAAATACACAGTAGAACAAAGTTTTGAAACAATGCGGATATCACGTAAATTTGTCCTCATTGCAAATAAACTGAATGGTACCGGCATGCCGAAAACGCAGCAGGCTGCAGAAAAATTGCAAATACTGTAATATCTACACGCACAACAAAACGTTACTGAGTTGTACTTAACCAGCAAGGGTATCGACATGCAAAGGCAGAAACCAGCCAAGCAATGTTGAAGTTGTACCAGAGAAGCGATCACAGCGCTATCTATCGGTGCAAATCGTCATTAACCATATGTTCGATTTGGTTTATTAGAAGTTTGGAATAATTGCACAAATGGAATAACTTACAAAATGAAAATAGCTTACTAATTGCCGAGAACTCTTCATTTTAATGATTAGCGGTAAACCTATCAGACTGAAAGGTTTTTTAAATGTTATCTAAAGGTTGAATCTCGAAGGTCGGTTAGCGTAGCTAGAAAAAATTGTTTTAATTTATTCTAGTGTTGCTGTACGATGTACATTTTACCAGACAAGTAAAATGCAAATGCAAAACATTGAAATATAAAACGACAAAGACAAGGATTAAAACACAATCAATTTAATAATAATTACTACCAGGTCTGTCATAACACAATTGGACCAATTGCTCGCTGAACTAGAGTGTAACCTACTCTTCGCTTGTCAAGTACACACAGCAGCACATAGAATTATATATGTAGCACCACATTTCATGCTTTACAGAGAACAACAGTGATTATATTTTTTTATGAATTTTTACAAAGTCAGTAGTGTTTATTTATACTGTTTATGTTTTGAAATTTTTTACTGTACTTGAGTTAAATAGTACGCTAATTACAGAACAGCATTAAAAAGCATTTCTTTGAAAAAAATTAAAAAGATTAATATGTGAATAAACATGTAACAGCTTTTAAGTATCTGTAAACTTGTAGTATTTTCTTTTAATATTATCATGTGATTAAATTAGTACAATCTTTATGCACATCTCTGATTGCATAATATATAGTAGTCTTATTCAGACTCAGGTGCTGAAGTTTTAGAAAGAGGAATAGGAACAGGGGTAAATTATCCCAAATGGGATAAATCTATAAAAGTTGGTAATATATGCAACACGAGGCCTCAGTTTTTTAAAATTTACTCTGCATTGTTAAAAAAACACACAGCACGTACAATAACCTATAGCTGTAAAATATGTGTATATATTAGTTATCTTAACACTTAAATATAATAAAAATTGATTGTTAAAGTTTCCACTAGACCACTAACAATAATTTCCATCTCCTGTAACTCTCATTAATCTCATAGTACATATTTAAGACAAGCTGAACACAAGCTAGTGCATGAAATTTCTCATCATACATATACAGACAACAAAATAGATTTTTTTATATTTTACTTAACATCATGATGAGTTTTCTGTAATTTGTGCAAAAGCATGTTTAGCACGCTAATACTGCATTTACATAGTAACAGTTTAGAAGCTAGAGGGTTCACTGAGCAGTCAGGTACACACAATAGTCACAAAGTTAAGGAACCCTGGCCCATTTAGAAATAGTTGGGTGACAATTGGGAGATAGCTTCTGAGCAGTTTCACTTGTCACAGTGAAGACTAAGTTACTAACTGCCATTGATAGCAGGCCTTGCAGGTGAGTGCTACGCCCTATTCTTCCTTAAGTACGCTACGGAAGCACCATAAGCTATATCAAGCACATTAAGGTTCACACAATGCAAAATCTGTCTTCATAATAAATTCCAAAGCAATTTTGACTACATATTACCAATTAGTAATTAATGCGATGCCTAACCATTAAATGCAAAATCTAAGCAAAGTAACATCAGTCTATCACGAATCAGGTTCTTCCTGGTGCAAATGAAACATTCTCTATGGCGGCTTAGTTAGTGCCAGAACAGAGAGCTACTTGCAACTTTCACTCACTCTTTCGGTAGTTCAGCAACTACATGCGGATTTTTATATAGATACCAATCCATCCAAGAACCGTCATAAACTGGTACATCTTCTACGTTGCACATGTGCGCAGCAAGCGATGCAATGCAGGCTGTAACACCTTGACCACACATGCTAATTATAGGCTTCTGCAAATCTATACCTTTTTCTTTAAAAACCTGTAATGTAAAAGTTAATGTGACAATTTAAGAGTAAAAATATTTGCTTAACACATTCATTTTAGATCATTTTAGCGACACTAGTTATAATACACAGTAATTAGCTGTTACAATGTCTACAAACAAGTAAACCCATAAAATAATGAATAACATTTAAGTCTGGTTTTTCAAGTGTGTGACATGAAATAATGCTACATCTTACAAGATACAGACAAGCCTAAAATATTTACATGTGATCGTGTGCTTTTGGTCAGATTAGGGAGTTTTGGGCCATCATACTGAGAAGAACAATTGGAATGCATACTGTTGTAAAGGTGGGAAAATGCAAATAGGTGTGTATTTGGCTGCAAAGCTAAGCAATGTGGCAACTATAGCTAGTAAATGGATTGATGACCACCAAAAAAATAGATTCAGGTTAGTTTCATCTGCCACAATGCTTCTGCTATTTCTTCTGTTAAGGGAGGATGTAGACATCTAAAAAAGCACTGCTGGCAATTTGTTGTCTCATCTCAGAAGAATTTACCCTTAATAATGAATATTTTATCATAATCATCAACACTGCTAGTTACAGGCTGTGCATTAAGTCCTGAACACTCGCTTGCAGTCAGGCAGAACTGTATATAGGTACATATAATTATTATATACTTGCCCAAGATACTCAAAAACTTTTATCATGTCATAAAAACCAATTCAGTTTCTAGAGGCAAGAGCCATAAAACTAAAAGCTACCTCAACAGAATAACAGAAGTATAGCTTTTATAACAAATTAAAACTGGTTTACCAATGAATATTGCCAACAGCGCAAAGAGAAAAGGCAGTAGGCACAGCGTTTAATTTAGGATACAGGATCAAGAAATTAACAAAGTTCAGGAACAGCCAAACAAATTATTCATCGTTCATGCACTTATACATGTTTTCTGAAAACAAATATTACTGAAAATAGAAAGCCCAGAAAGCCAAATCTCTCTAAGTCAACCTCACTTTAAGCACAGATAGTTTGCTAGTACCAGGATTACCTATTTTTTAGCATGAAGTCACTAATAAGTTTCAAGATGCAGGCTGAGTATACCAGTTTTTCTACATTTTTGAGTCTTTGGCTCATCTTAAGAGTATTATCCTCGATACTGAGCCATGATCTGGCATTGCTATAAAATCAACACCGAGCAAGCTTGCAAGCAAGCAAGAGAATATCAAACGTTACAACACTTTTGACAGGTCTTGAGTAGGTAGCATGAAATTTAGTAGGAAAATACTTTTCTTAATTCTTCTGGTGCCTTCATAGTCTTGGTGTCGTCATCAAGTAAGTCTGCATAAGGGAAATTGATCGCTCCAGGTATGTGCCCAGATTCAAGTTCTGTCATGAAAAAAAGAAGAGACACAATAATATTAATAATGGATATCAATAACTAAAAAACAAACACTGGATTGAAAGTGCGGGTAAAAGCATCTACAGATTTAGAGATCTAGTGTATGTGCTGTAGTGCATGTGTGTGTGCATGACTGTGTGTGATATTATATCACTAGTAACGGATAGGTAGCTGTGATTAATTGTGTGCTGCTACAGTGATAATTCAGGCCAGCTCTGCCAGGAGCTGCATGGATGAGCATTTACCATATAAGCAGAAGGTTCCTAGTTGATCCACAATTTTTCAGTGCTTCCTCCAGTTAGTTAGCCATTATGCTAATGGTTGCAAGAGTGATGTTTCTTTTAAGGTGTGTGGATTGGCTGGCGAGCTATTATAACCAAAAGAACCTACTTTTATCACAAGAAACTGTATAATGACTATGGTCTAGTGGTCACCAATCAAGGTACTGAATTTTGTAATCCAAGGGTTGCTGGTTCAAATCCAGGCTCAGTTCCGACTTTTCGTTACTCTTGGACATTTCAATTTTCAAAACTAGATAGGGTATAAAAATCATAAAAATTTATTTAAAATATGATCAACACACTAAAATTGCCAAATGTTTGTGAACACCTATGATGATACTGGTGTCATCATCAGTGTAACGAGTTAATATATAGGCAGAAGTTAATTGCCTATAACTATGTTGATGCCTGTCAATGAATTAGAACATATCAATAACAACATAGGGATCGGTATAATGGAACAGAACAGTGGGGAGTACTAGAATAGTGAGAGATAAAGGATAGAGATGCCTTGGTTAGGTACTAGGTCTGTTATGCTACTGATGTATATTAAATGGAAAGGCTTTCTTTGATAAGTAAGAAAAGTTGAGTAAGAGCAGACACAGTAACGCCATAATTACGAATGTTTGATTGCTGTTTAATATTACTGATGTGGTTCAAAAAAATATTAGCTGTCAACAAAAATGATTAAAGTCAGTTATGAATTTCACAAACCAAATGATATCAGTTAAAACAGTTGCATATAAATTTAAATTTTTCCTTCTCTGTCCGCTGTCCAGCTAATCTCCACAGTCTGCATAAACAAAAACATAACATAATCCCAGATAAAGATTATGGAATTTTAATAGCTTTAATGATGTTCCTGTTCAGTTTCAGCTTAAATGCAGCCTGCCTGAGCTTGAGTTGCACTGATTTGGTAAGGAGTTTTCAATTTCAGTGCACTTCCACAAAATGATACATTTACACACAATCCCGGTGTGAATTGCAACATGATCAAGCAACCAAAAAAGATATATACTACTCCTTATTTACTAATTTGCTGCTTACCTTCTGTTGGTTCCGGTTCATTTCCGTCAAAACGTGATGCACCTCTCGCATCAATTAGCTGACACCTACCATCCATCAAATTCCTTTCTACATCCACAAAGGTTTTGATTAGTTCTGGCCTAAATTTTGCAACAAAATCACCTTTGGGTACAGGTTCTACAAGATCAGTCACTGGATAGCCATTAGCTACCCATTTCGCTATCCCGCCACCCATTATGGACACACGATTGTGTCCAAAAACCCTGAAAGTCCACCACAATCTTGGTCCATTGAAAATGCCTTTATCATGACGTTCGTATGCTATAACATGAGTATTGTTACTAATTCCAAGGTTTCTACAATACGTTTCAAAATCAGAACGTCTTGGAAGATTACCCTTTACTACTGTACTTTTATATTCACATTCCGGGCGTTTTCGACCGTAGAATTGAGCTCCCGGAATGTGATTTACATTAAAATCGTCTTCCTGAACACCAATTTCTAGGAGGCGAATGCTACCATTTTCATCTAGCAAACGCTTTACTTCCTCAGGGCGAACAACAAGTGGGATAGATTCTGTATTTGTCGCAACGGCCAGCCCACGAATAATTAACAGATTTTTACAAAGTGATCGACGGTACAAACAGCACGCAGCCCGGAACGTATTCATCACTCACAGTGAGAAAAAGTAAACTGCGTGTTGAAAAAATTAAGGATATTAGTAAATTAACACGAGGTAAATGAAAACACGGTATATAGTATTACAGTAGAAATTGCAAAAATAGATTAACCGCGCGTTAACGTAGGTGTAGTGTCTCGGTGAATATGCAAGCGGAAATCTTCCAGTAATTTATAAACTTTTTTGACGCGCACCTTTGCCTTTACATCAGACTTTTCCGCGACGGTGTGTCTGTGGACTGTTCAAGCACGAATCAGAAATAGAATTCGAATCGCATTTTTGACCTTTGAATTCAAATCACGTCAAATTTCAAAATTTTGAAACCGAATACAGAAATTGAATACAGTTTTAAAGATATTCGAACAAATTTCGAATCAGTAATAAAAATAACAATGTATACAAAAGACTTAGATTTTAAATCAGAAATGATGTGCATGTAACATGGCCACGAATTTTCCAGTAAGACTATAATGATTAACTTGTATAACAGATATTATATTCTCTGTAAGCAGCACAGTAATATAGTTTGGCACAGTTAGCAGTCTAGTGAATCTATTTTCACTTAAGTTGTCTTCGACAAGGAAACCAAATAAGTGCTTGCTTCTATAGGTCGTGTTAACAAAGCAGATATTTTCTTATCTACTATAACATGACCCGCAGTATAGTCTGTAGAGTGCAGGTGATCGCAAACACTGATCAAATAATTGCCGCTCTCACTATTAATTTTATTTTCATTTTACAACAGCTCGCAAAATTTTGCGTTTATTGTTTTCATTCTACAGTAAAGACTACTTGTAATTTGTTAAAAGATAGTGCACGATATTTCAAAAGTCTTAATGACAAGGAACGAAAGTAATGGGGTTGAATTGAACTGAAATAAAAAGCTCGTTCCAATCGAATCAAATCGAACATTCGATGTCTACCCCTATTTCTGAGGTACTCAAGTACTGATCAGTGTTTAAACGGAAGTGGTTCTAAGAATTAAGCTACTTTTACAGCAGAGCCTAGTGTCTGTTTGCCCAACGAGCGTTACTGTATAATAGATGAACGGACATTCGTTGAATATTGTGGCTCAGCAATAGCAACGTGCGTACACGCACAGTGTATTACAAAATTTTTCTAATTCAGAAAGTTATTTCAGCAAAATGCACTTTTTGTTGTTCAGTCAGTTCAATCCTATTTTTATCTCTCTGTAACACGCCAGAATATTGTTAGCACGAGAGAACCACAATGAAGAAATGAAGCCAAAGTACAAATTAAGACAAAAGGAAAGTGCAAATTAAGTACAAAAAACACAAAATATTACTTACAACACAATGAAAATAACCACGATATTTAGTACAAAAACAAACTTATCAAGAAGAGGTTTCATTTTTATTAAAGGTAAATTCAGTCAACTGTTCGTGATGCGTTAAGCAGAAAAAACGCAGAAAAGTAACAGCTTTACCGGCCTGCCTATTGTCTATCTTTAGGTGGTCAATGAATTACTAACGATCTTGGCACTCCGAATCGTATTTGGGTAGTGAATATGACAAATGTATATACATTATACATACATACATTCATACATACATATACATATACACTACTACTACTGCTACTAATTCAAACTTCTGCAGCTTATCAAATGTTCTTGCAAAAGTTAACCCCAAATGGGCTATCTAATTTTTTGAAAACTTATTATATTTCTACCGTAAATTGACAGTGTGTTGTTTTCTTCAGCCGATGAACGACGTCATTTGTGGAAGAATGGGCATTCAAAATGGGAGCGCCCAAGCGTGAAATGGTCGCGACTTTAAAGTGATTTTACAAATTACACGAGGCGTTTGTCACACTTTATTGCTAAATCCTTCTAACATGTTTTGTGAACATTGACATAAGCCTAATTTTCCAGAAGTTTCACTAAAAGGAATTTAATTAATATCAGTAGTATAATGACAACTATCATTATAAACTTTCTGATCTCAGCAGGTTGTGTCACACTGATCCTGTTATAGTCATGCAGTGTTAAATTTTTATACCGAATAATCCGCATGTTGAACTAAGATTTAATGCTTATTGTAATAGTTACTTCAGGGAATAGATATTGCTATAGCTAATTAAGATTTGAAAATTACGATGAAAATTGCTACGTGTCTCATACACAGTACATGAAATATGTAGCAGAAATACAGAAAAACAAAACGAACCGGTGTTACACATTTCAGCGATGCACTATAAAAATTAAAATGAACTGATTGGCTTTTTAATAATCAATTTTCGCCCCCCGTTCCTCCCGGTGGGCCCGATTCGAAAAATAAACTCCCAATTAGAAGACACTAGATCGAGACCTTTCGTTTGATGTATAGATCGCCGCAAATGGTGCCCTCGTCCGGGCTGTAGCCTCGAATCTTATATATATATATACCAAGAATATTAATATAAGAGTATAGATGAATCATTATTACTAAATAAGCATAATTCCATACGCATCAAAACGTCATTCTACGCACGTAATACTTACAATGTTACAGTTTAACAGTAGGCTTAACTGTTAGAATTATAAATAAAACTCAATTTCACCATTTAATTATTATAATAGGAGCGGAAATTACGCTCTGAAAATGTCAATTTGATATGAACATCGCATGTAGAGCGTGAGTTTTAATAGCGCCAACTTCAGCTCTCCCCAATTCTGTCATTGTTTTAGCGTCGACAAATAGTAGAAAATCAGATTCCTGGCTTCCTACATCAAGCACGACTGTTGCAATGATTCCTGTGAAAATTAACACACTCTTAGACTGTATATTGTAGCTGCATAGAAGAATTTTAGCTCTCAGTTTATAAGCTATTACGTTTTAATATTCAAAAATGTTATATGTACCATCATCTTCTTGAATACTGCCAGGCTTCGGAATAAAACACGGTTCCATTGGGTACTGATTCAGGCTACCCTGCCATTGCGCTATTGCTCCCGTTTCAACGTTTACTTTCAACAACTGCGTGGAAATACTATATCTAATTATATTACATTACACAAATTTGGAAGCGTAAAGGTTAACTCACAAACTACATTTTTTTCATTCTTTAAACTATTAAGGTTACAGTCATTCACTATAATAACATATATTTATAACACCTAAAATGCAAAATTATTTTCAATTTCAAAGAAAAAACTATTAGTTCCAGTGATTCATAGCGCGACTGCGGACAAGATCACCCTATAATAGGCAAATATGCTAAACAAACAGTTGTGTGACTAAGTGCTATATTGTGCTTTAGCCCTGTGAACTTCTTGTGGACTCCTCAAGCATATACTAGCCTCACCCAAAATTTGTTACCTTTCATTGGTGCCTCTTGTAATGCATTGAATATTCTACTAAAAACTAACCAAATGTTTTTCATTAATGTAGCTAGTCCCAAAGATAAACCGATCATCTCCGTTTAAATTTGTTGGTATCTATCTAAATCCTTATTTTTGTAGTTCTGAAATCTTATAACATTTTGTGCTTTTACTAAGATTATAACCTAGTAATTTATTTTTCATTCGGACAGCTATACTAAATACTATTATAGTCCTGTTAGGCTTACTTAGACTTGTTATTACATTATAAGAGAGAGGCCTATTATTTTGATTATGAGCTGGTGTTCTTACAGAATTTAAATGCCTTTTGTTCTTGCTCTCGTGTCCAGTAGATGCGTAGAACCATTTATATGGCTGCCTCCTGAATTTCGGATTTATGCACGGAAGCTCTAATCCGACATTAGTGGACAGTTTAAAAACCGGACACTTCACACGTCCATCCGGCAGGACAGCAGCATTTTCCGCTACTCCTCGCATCTCCACTGTACTATTTGCTGTTACCTGCATTATGAAATAACGTAAAAATGTCACATAGTTACGTCAAGTAGTAAAAGCAAATGTGACCAGTTACAACTGCTTAACAAAGACTTAAGTATTGAGAACTAATCCAGAACCCAGTACTTTCTTCGGATGAGCATGCCTATAGTGACTACTGATTTCTCCGAAATCTTGAATCTGCTCAATCGCCTAACACCTAGCCGATGTTTAGACCTGCAAGGTACAAAGCCGTACACTATATTATTTAAAACATCAAATAAAATGATTTAACTTTGTAGTTAATACCTCTGCAGGCACCTCTAGAGGTACTATGATTCTTCTTGGTTCAGGTATCTGCGTAAAGTCGACAGTTACGTCTTTAAGTCGCTCTAACCGAAACTCTGTAACAATATCCATGTTTTCGTATGCACACAAGTCGATGACGATTTCATTACCTGTCTCGTAAGCGTTAATCTGATGCAGGATAAACATTGGCTCGAATACATAGCACGTTTTAATAAGCGTTGAATCAGATCTGCGGACTAAATAGAGAACAGACTGAAAGAAAAATGAATTGAAGCTCAGATAGATTGGCTTAATATTTCAGAGCATATATATTTCACTACTGGAAATACCCCACTATTCATACACAAACACAATAGCTGTTAATTTTAAAATATAGGGTAGGCTCTTGGCGAGAAATTCAAGGAACGTATTTAAATGAATTAGATAATTGAACAAATCATGAAGAAAAAAGTATGAGCTTCGTGCGTACGTGAGTACGTACGGTGACACGATATTTGTCCAATCTAATTGAGCGTTTGTTGTTCGGAGTACTGCTTTTAAATTGTAAAGACGGCGAAACGCTGTTTTATATTCACCCCCACCCCCTCTTCGTGCACTTTTACATTGTAATGATTCGATGCATTACGAAGCCATTGTTTGTATCGCAAGTAATTTTTCCTTTATCCGATGTGTCACTATCTCAGCACCTGTTTCGCAATCCAGAAAGTCAGATGTATGACAAGTGTGCGGACAAATTTAACTTTGATTTTTGAAGAAATTTTGGCATTTCTACACATGTCCTAATGACCAGCGTTATCATCCCTATCGCCAACAGTTCAATATTTTTTGTATTTCTTAAGTTTTATAAGTTCCGGTGGAGCATTCGCCTGTTATTTTAGTAAAGCTTTTTATAGAAGAAGGTTAGCTTTTCTTACATTTTCGTTCTTCATCCATGTAAAGCTGTCGCACAAGGAGGTTCCCGTAAACTTCCGGCGTGCCAACTTCATGACATCTATAACAACAGGAGGTTCCAAAAACACGAAGTAGTTGTCAGTCATGGCAAAGGTGTGGAAATATTTTGGTTTTAGCGTATGTTCCACTGGAATAGAGGCTACTACGGTGGCTTTGTCAAAAGCTGTTGCACCTATTTGAAGTCAAGTTAATCATTTGTATGCATTACGACTTAACTAAAATTATTCAGTAGTGGGCCTAGTAGCAGCAGCGACAGTAATAACAACAGTATTAGAGAGTGTGCAAGAGAAAGAGAGATTAGTTGAGACAAGGAAGGCGAAAGAGACAATGCAGAAAGAGATAAAGAAAGACAGAATGAGAAAGGAGAGAGAGAGAGAAGAGAGAGAGAGAGAGAGAGAGAGAGAGAGAGAGAGAGAGAGAGAGAGAGAGAGAGAGAGAGAGAGAGAGAGAGAGAGAGAGAGAGAGAGAGAGAGAGAGAGAGAGAGAGAGAGAGAGAGAGAGAGAGAGAGAGAGAGAGAGCGAGAGAGAGAGAGAGACCATGATTGTGAACATACGAATATATTTAGATCTGATTGCACTTGCATTTATACGGCGCGATGGTAGCTAATCTAACGGTAGTTTTGTAATTAGACCTACAAATATGAAAGAACAGAGCGCAAAAAAGTAAACTATAAAGAGACAGAGAAATAAAACGAAAGTGGAAAGACAAAAGACAGATAAGAGTTTTCAAACCTTCATCTGAACTATTTACAACCGGGGGAACTTTGAAGATAGTATAAGCTGCTGGTGGTGGAAAATAGGTTCCGATAAAATAAGCTGTGCCATCAGTGTCATAAACAGGATGAGCTGTACATGTCATTACTTTTACTTTTTTATGTACTACAACCTGCAAAAATGTTAAACTAGCAAGACTACGGCCATAATTTAATTTTTAATAATATACAAACGTTGTATAATAAATAAACTGTAAAAGATCACAGTCACAGTAAGCGAATCTGAAACTGCAACTATTGAGCACGACAGCTCATGCAACATGTAGACCACTTCACAGAACTCCATAGGACAATTCCCTCTCCCTCTGAATAAAACACGTTGAACCAAAAAATAGCATTTCTAAATTTACAATCTGCTTTCTAAAGATTCTTTTTTTAACTGCCAGTGAATTTTTGGATTTTATATTAAGACAATGACGTAAAGATATATATAAGTATTTATATTTTTCATGAATCGCATGTCATTATAATTTTACGCAAAAATACTGTTGCCAGCCCTGCAACGTCTTATACTTTCAATTTTTTTACAAAATTTAATGAATTGATGCAAATAAAATAGACCTGTAACAGAAAAAACGTCTATTTGATAAAAGCGTGTAATAACAGCGTGAAAACCAGAGCATTATATTCGGTCGTAATCCATACAGTTTTTTTTTGGTAAATTTTTAGTATTTTAGCATGTTATTGTTCACTGGCTAAATTAAGAAATTCGGGGAAAATGCTATATTATAAGAAGGCGCTAGACAGTTAACCGAATAGTTTACGCATAGGTAAGTTACTAAGTGTGTGTTTTACCCGTTGTATTGTATCCAGCGATGTGGGGTTGATTCTGTATAATATTCCTGTTTCACTGCTGCAATAAATCTCATTGCCGAGCTTCAGGATATTAATGCTGCAATTATCAGTTACAGTTGTCGGCATTAAGTAATTCAGATATCTGCACCAAGAAATAAAAAGCAATGTTGAAAACAGGAAAAGCTTTACATTGTACATACACACAGAGTAAGATTCTGCAAAAGTATTATTAGCGTATTGCATGGAACCCAGTATAATATTTGTTCAGTTGTTAGCAAGTGTTATAAACTGGGACAAACAAAGGAAATGCTTGAATAATATTTTACTGTGATGCCGGTACCTAGTAAAAATGTTTCTACTGCGATCCGGTGGTGCCAGCGTCCCAAACTCGTCGTAGACAATTCGACCAGATTCTTTGCCTTCCACGTATGCGCGGCTCCGCAAAAATTTACTTTGATACTTGACACAACCGTCGCAAATCTCAAATCTGTGCAAGAGGCTCATGCCATCAAAAAAGTGGTTGTATTTTTCATCTCCTTGTTCAAATTTTCCAGGTCCAACAACTAAAAAAACGCCTGTTAACCAACCTGGCGTTGCACCTGTAAGGTATAAAAATAACATAAGTAAGATGAAAGTACATTGCAATATGCAAAAATCAGTGACGCATCTTCCCGATATTATGTAAGTGGGGATAAAATAAATTGCCAAGGTCTGTTTAGCAGAAAAAAACTACATTTGTCCCTTTACTAGCCAGACCTAGCATTGCTTAACTTCGGTCGCCAAAGACACGCAATAACCAATTGGCTATTACCTGTGCCTCAATGAAGAGTCTTCTTGTACGCTTGGTTACTGGATTTTGACAACTAGTCATTAGATAACCTAGTTATGATAAGACTAGGTATAGGTTTTAATAAGACACACACTTAGTAGCTTGACTACTTTTTAACTGAATATCTAGCCACTGGGGCATCCGGGAAAACCAATCCAGTGACCCAAACTAATATAAATATTTTACGACCCAAACACTTGGAACAGAGTGGACACTCAAGCCCTGTTTACAGTGTGGAGAAAACACAGGATGCGTTCTAGATCTTCCTAATCCCTTGTATCTCTTTTTTATTTTTATACTACAGTAGACATTTCGACTTATTTATTTTACTTCTGGGTCATTAAACACACTCTGTGAGGGCACCGCGTCCAATAAATAGTGTTAAAAGATTGTTAACAGTGCGCAACGAAAAGTCAAAGAAAGTCCTTAGTGGTCTATCTGACTGTATAACTGTTTGTATTAGATCCAGATCTAAACAGTGTACAACGGGTAGAGAATTTTCTGCTTAGTGGGAATGGGGTTTTAGTAATCCAGGCTATTATAAACATTTGGTAACTCGAACACCGGATAATCCGGATATTATCACCGCATTTGTTACTAGGACACCCATTTGTAACCCAAAAAACACACAACCTGGGCATTTGGAAACACGTTTACCAAGTTACCAAATATTCAAATACGAAATATTTTCTTCACTACAGAGTTGTTAGGAATCTATTATCAAGTATCCAGACCCTGTGTTCAAGGTTCAATACACCACTTCTGGCATTAAACTTATACTCTAACAAGCGTTTCTTTACAATTTTTAATACAAATATTTTATACAATATTTTTGTAATAACTGCCATGTTCATTAATCAACGATTGTTAAAAATTTGTCACACACTTCTTACTTAACCTAGATAGTTGTCAAGTGGCATTTCCACAATAGATCCTGCATGTCCCACAAATGGGTATCCTGTTGTGGAAACGTCACTTGACAACTATTCGGGTTAAGTAAGAAGTGTCTTCTTTGAGTTATGAAATATGCTGATAGACTACCAAATGCTTGCCTGAGTAATTTCGTACCTTGTACCTTTTATAATTTTGGTATATGAGCTCATATGCTTGCTCTCTCATGCTTAATATTCTAGAAGCGCAATTTTTAATTTTTAATAATCATTGATTAATGAGCATAGCAGTTATTATAAAAATATTGTATTAAATATTGCAAAGAAACGCTTGTTAGAGTATTTGTGTCAGAAGGTTTGTATTGAATTGTGAACACACTTTATATTGCACATTACGCACAAACTGTATTCCAGACAATTGGCAATTCGGTTGTCAAGTATGCACCACATATGGCAGCCAACAGTAAGATCTCATTTAAAACTAAACGTCAGAAACAATCACGATGTACTGTTATGCCAGACTAACTCTCACGAAAATGAAAAGGTAAACGAAATGTTTATTAGGAAAATGTCACCTCTTACAACAGCGTCGATGGGTGCTGGTCGTTCACTGACAGTTCTGAATAGGACAGATCTTGGATTGACGACCTCTTTGTCTTTCTCTGCCATTTTAAGCGAGCAAGTGATGCACGAAGGTACGCGACTCCCAAAATATTTTGCAAAAAATATACAGACAAGCTAAACCATTGAAGCTGCTTTGAAATGGCAAGGCGTCATCGAACATAATCATAATTACGTAAATATTCTTATCTTCGACATTTATCATGGTCTTCTAACATTGAGGTGTTGTTCACGTTAGTTTATCATTTTTACCACAGATTTGTTCGTTCTTTGCACTTTGCCGTAAGTAATTTATTGAAACTCATGCGTTTGTTGACATAAAAACAAAGCTTTTGCATAACGATCATGCCTATATTCAGACATGCAAATTTGAGGACCTAAAATGTTTTCATTATTAACTGAAACTAAACTATTTCGTGATGTCTAATAAATGACCGAAGATGTTAAATCATGAACATTAATAAAACTGGTGGTGGCGTAGAGTTGCAAAGTACCACAAAATTTACTGGCTATCCTTGTTTTGCCAAACTACATACACGTGGTTCCGGATCTCTAAGTAACGTGGAAGAGTACATATTTAATCTGGCCAAAGGTCGGCTCATCTATAGTAAATAGTACTGGTGTACTAGAGTACGCTAGTACTGAATAGTAAGAATGGACAATCATTATAACAGTATATGCTGTCATGAACCAGAATTAATAGACCTAAAGGGCCTTGTGCTAAAATAATTGACTTAATAGCTAAGTGAACTGTTGCAAGCTAAATGATAACTAAATAATTGATTGTACAATTCTGTTAGTTCTGAACTACTCTTGTAGTTTTATGATACTGTTGAGAATCTCATACCTAGGTGGCGTTCCTGCACCTAATCGCTCCAAGTGAGCTTTCCTAGGTGGAGTACTGGGTTTGCATTTTTGAAGTCACAGCACCCTAAATATCAAAATATAACACTGGTCGGTATCTCGACCTTTTCTGACGCCCGGTTTCAAATTTTAAGAGGCCAGCAAAAGATCGGACCTCTCCAAGTTTTAAATTTTGCCTTAAGTCAGCTCAGTCGGTCATCTGAACTAACGAAAATCTATGCATGCAGTTGCTCTCTGCACTCTAGCACCCACGTGAGTAAGTAAGTAATAGTTTATTTTAAGACGGTGTTAACTGAACGGCGTTAAATTTCCAAGAAAAGTGGCTTTGGCCTTAAATGATACCTTGTAGTCATTGACCAGCCTACCATTATAAGCTGCGTAAAGGATTGCTTCGCTTCTTACGACTTGGCTACATTTCGTCTCTCTTCCTCAGTTCATATATATATATATATATATATATATATATATATATAAACTTTGTTCTAACCTTTAATATCATCAAGTGACATACTCTAAAAGTGAACTGACTTGCTATAACGTTTACGAGTATGAGTTGTACGACAGGCTATAAAATGTTTCCGCTATTATAACTAAGCTGCTGTAACATTTCACCAAGCAAACGATGCAGTAAAATGTTTTCCATCATTGCTTCCGCCAAGGAGGTTATGTCTTCACCACGCTTTGTTTACTTGTCTGTTAGTTAGCAAAATTACACACAAAAACAATTTCCACGAAGCGTTGTAGAAAGAAGAACCATTAAATTTTTTGTACTGATATGGATCAGTTATATTGTTTGATAAATGAGTTCACAACATAACCAGCATCATTTTGGTTGTGAACAAATAAACACTGGCATTATACTACTTCTGTTTTAATTTCAGTTTTCCATCAAAAGAGTTATATAAACATGTTTAGGGTTGCTTTATCTATGCGAAGATCTGCCCTCCTCTGAGTGCCAAGTATTGGTATTGGTACTAGATATTGTGTTTTTTGAAATGTAAGAACAAAAATAGCACTTATTATTTTTGTAATAGCATATGGAGCGTAGCTTCAACCAGTCTAACCGTCGGCGTCTACCGGATGCAATGTCATCACTCCACCTCTGCAAGTAGGTTTCGTTTATACTCAACTTTACATGGCTTCATCACCATGATTCCCGGAAATCTCTCGCACTTGGGCGATTGTTGAACCGCGCGGCTTCCTGGATCGGGAGAATTCCGGAAAGGAAAAAGCAAAACTGCTCTTAATGTGTTTGACAGGTCATTTACCGACGACGATAAACTTTTAAAAGCCATTCACATGGCGTATCCAAGTAGTGTGTCTATTAAATATCAAGTCCTGGTACAGAAATAGTATTGTCTGTACTGATATTTTACTTTTGCTTTATTACTATTTACATTAGATTTCGCCAAATTGTTGTAATGTTTTACATAATTTTTTTGAGCAATTCGTGACACGTCTAGCTCTGCGCGTTAACTTCACTTGGCTAGGTTTCCAAGAAACCTGTTATAATTATAGAAATGGCGTTTGCTTAATTAATCTAGCTTCCAGTAAAGTAAACAGTAATCAGTTAAACGTTGTCCACATTATGGATTGTCGAATGCGCGCTGAGGATGGCACGTGTAGCAGGATAGAACGAATCGAACGACCAAAAAGAAATATGTGAGATTAAATTGAATTTGTCCGTCGCACTAGTTAATTAGGCGCCACAATTTGATAAGTTTTCCCCATTTAGTAAAAGATTTCAGTCGCTAAACTTATAATAGCTAATTAGTTATTATTATTTTCCATTTCATGCTGGTGCAAGTGGTCACTTATATGAGCTGAAACCTGTTCTATCAAACATATCGTGTACCAGCACTCCTAAATAACTATTGATCTGGTAAATCATATTACAAGCATAGTACCTCAAACTCGTTCATTCACAGTTTTTCAACATCTGATGCATTTAAAGATAATCCAAGTCTAGCCAATTCAACAATAATTTCAGTATAATTCTATAGCGATACCAAAACTATATGCCTAAATACTGTAGGTTTATATGTAATTAGGTGGCATCTACTGACAATAAAGTGGAAGCATTGTAGCTGTTGCCACCTTAATGCCACCTTTACGGGTCATTTGCTTTTTCGTAAACATATTACTAATTTTCGAGATAGGACAAATTGTGAATTACACTAGCGGTGTCATTGCAAAGCGCATACACGTGACCAGAAAAAATGTTTTTTAAGTGGAAGCTTTTGTTGATTACCGTTATAACTGTTCTGATAAACTTCTGGAAACTCAATCGCCAATCATTTGTAACAATGTACTTGCAATTATCAACGCTTTCGACCGTAATCTAATATTCTTTTGTGAAGCGCCATTATGTTTGCTTTGCTATAAATCAGGTTAATTTACTCACGCGATAAGCAGGATCGCCGATCAACGACGAGAGTTGCGTTTAGAATTGTTGAAGAGCTTGTTTTAGTAAGGCGAGAAAAGTCGGAAATAAATCAAATACGGCATTCAAAGAAAAGCTCTATTTTTTAATTTACCATATTTATTAACAACGCAGGTTATGAAGATTTCTAGATCCGCCCCCTGAAGCCAGCTCACCGGAAAGTGAGCCGCAAGCACGTTTCCATCAAAGTAAGCCCCGTGGGTCACTAAGTGCAATATAATCAAGAACGTTTCATGTATATTAAAGTACTCCACAATTATTATTAGCGTAGGCACTGTCTTTGAAGACTTCGGTTATTAAAAGGCCCACTCGTTTAAGCTTATGCTAGGTACAGGCATAGGCTTGCTACACTGGCTTCATTCTTTGGTTAGGCCATGACGTATTAGTCACGTGACGAAGTGCAGATCATGTGACTGCGTAGGACAGCGGACGAAATATACGTAAATGGATGTTGCATTATATTACTGATTTGTTGAGCATAAGATACCTTATGTAACCTCTGTTCGCTTTTACACCAACCTGATGCTGAAAACAAGATCCATATTGCCGGCAGAAAAAAACCAGCGGAAGCGGATGTTATTCCTGAGGCAAGACATTTGAAGTTTTCTTTTCACTGGTTACCGAAAATTGTGAAACCTGTTGCTTTCATATAGATTTGCAGGACAATAATGACGCAGCATTTGACCACAAGTGTGTTCTTAGTCATTGCCTTATTTGTGCTAATATCAGCCTCACCATATCCACAGTATTTGAAGGTGAGTCTAAGTAGAAGAGCCAGTCTTCAAATAATTTATTTTTTCAAAGTCTATGCTAAATACGAATACACGCTATTTATTTCCGTAGACGAGTAAAACAACAGTTGTAGAATCGCCATTTGCCTATTTTTCGTTTACATATTTAACAATTTATTCATCTACTGATTTTTTATCAAATTAATTTTGCGTAAAAGCAATTTCCGGGGTGTCACCAAGTACAATTACTCAAGGCATTACTGATACGCTAGAAGTCGATCCTGAGTCATCCTCCTCGTCCTTAGATGTTAAACTATCGTTGTTATCACGATCATTTCTTTTTAAAGCAGTCTTTTTTCACAAGGTTACTGTCGTCGTCTTATCATCATCGCTACCACAACTAATGGCAGTAATGTTATCGTCAACGATTCTATGCTTTTTGTTGGGCGTAGGCACCCAAAATAAAATTTAAAAAGCGTGGGTGTGTGGATACGCTTCTATGCCTGTAAGTTACTGTGGACTTAATAGAGATTTCTGAAGAACGCTTAATGGCCTATTCTCGTTTTCGGAACCGTCTCAAGATTAGGTTAGAGTTGAAATTTTTACAGTTATGAAAGAACGGCAATAGTGCACGTTCTAATTTTTGAATCCGACAAAAAGTGGGGGGAGGGGATTCCTGAAACTTGGTTATGTAGTTATCTAGTTTTATCTTTGAAAAACATCACAGGCCACAGTGGTCATTGTAGGTGGCTGAAACTTTACATGAAAATATTATGGACCGTTGCATAGACTAATAGAGCCCAATTTTTTAAGTTTCCCGATACGACCGAAAAATGGAACGCACTCGTTAATTGGACCTGCTCCAACAATGTGTATTCTATTTTTACGAAAAGAAACTAATCATGACAACAGTAATCGCTTCCACGATTTTCTTATAAATGGTAAAAAATGAGCAAGCATGACGGGCCAAATCCAGTTTTTCTCAACAAAAAAAGATTCCGTGAAAAAGTGTAACGCGGTCACTTTAGCTGACAAAATGGCCTCCATATGGGCTGCTTGCATCCTCAAATGTCTTACTTCTGAATCATATCTGGATTCTTGTCAGCTCAAAGTCCTAAATACTTTTCCCTAGGTGCAGAAAGAAGCTGCGTGTAATTTTGTAACTGCACAACTTCTTTTCAGCTTAGTCGAACTTTCACGTAATTAAGTCAACCTTTAGTTTAACTTTTCAAAAGTTGTTTCTTCAGATTTTTCGTCTGATTGACGCATACCAAGCGATGCTCGAGTGACTGCTCTAAAACAAAGAAACCGCATCCTCGCGAACAAATATAACTTTCTCTACTGCCGTAACAGTTAAATATTTAAGTAAGTCAAGCTTTCAGATGTGCAGTTTTACAGGATCTCTGCTATAAGACAAAAGGCTATCGCCGCATCTTGCGAAAACTAACACCTTGAAAATGTTTGATAACCAAGTGTGGCCTACATCAATCACCGTAAAGACAAAGTTGTTCACACTATCATAAACTACATGTATACCTTGACGCAATAATGTCATTATCCTACCAAAAAGTCAGCTACAAATTTTAGGGGTTTTGTTCAACTTACTATCTTTATTGTTATTATTTTATTTTTGTTTTACTCATGTTAGTGTGATTTATTTCAGTGTAGTTTATGTAGAGATGTAATCTATCGTACTTAACTCATATCATGTTACAATTACTAACATGTAAATGTTTAATTAGCCGTCGTCAGCCACGCCAAATGAGCTAGGGTAACAGTTTATTACTTACAGACATCTTGGGATGGTACATCCATTTAGTTTGTTGACCCGTGTGATGAGAACGGTGAACTATGAGAGCCTATAATAATTGCATCAATTGTGTATTCAGTATAATAATAATACTTGTCACGCTATACCCAGTAGACTAAGCTAACTTAATGGAATTTTATAGAAATGGCTAGGTTTTATCTGATGCTAAGTCGAGTAAGCCAGACCAGTTTCGGCAGGTCAGCATGTCAAGTCACTTTATTCATTACATGATATTTACATCCAACAAATATCCATCACTAATGAAAATTATTAATTGCAAGAGGTGTTTCGCCGACTGACATCTGTGAAGTGACTGAAGCACTGTGAAGCTAATATACACGGATCCGTCATTGAATCGGCTCATTTGATGCTGCCCGTTAATTGCATCTTCAACGAAAGTGAGCCGTTTTTTTATCTACAATGGTCTCTCAGCTAAATGTTTAACTCGCCGAGTTTCTCGTGGAAAATAAACTGTTTAGGTCAGTTAGGCCCTCAACCAAAATGCACGTACAAGCATTAATAAAACACTCATCTTGACAGGTTTCCACTCCTCGGGTTCCTCCCGATGTCCCAAAACAGTAATTAAAAGGCGTTCTTTCTTGTCACTCGCCCCACCACTTCACAAAGTTTCGTGAAAATCGGTGAAGCAAGTAATTTTTGCGTAATTTTATTAATTAATTAAGGAACTAACAAATCAGCGGCAATGAAAACAATCTTCTTGGCGGAGGTGACAAGCGTATTAATTCACTTTGAAAGGAATTTATTATAATATAGGTTAAAGTAAACCTATAGCTAAATTCTGACGATGATAACATATTTGCCTATAGTTTATGGAACTGTTTACTCTGTTATATGTCTATTATTTAAATCGTTGCTAATATAGCACTTTGTGTCGTTTACATGCACAGAACGTGAAATTGCAGTGATGGCATATCAAATATAAATGACAGTTTTCTTGTTTCATTTTTTTCAGAAAAGAGGGTATTACGACCAGAACAGTTTTCGATCCATATTTAGCGTGAAAAGTTGTCGCAGTATGCCCTGTGGGTGGAAAATATACACACCAATTAGCCGACATATCTACGCTTTCATGAGTAATACGTGAGTAATTATGCATAATGTTATGTAATACGTATCTTGTAATTAAATGCGCCCTGAATTCACCGGCAGAATTAATTGCATACAGGAAGTTAAATATTGTGTCATTAGAAGTGCAATTACTAGCGAATAATTATTATAATGCATGTAGATGTAACCTTAATTGCATGCACTGCACGATGGCACGTAACTAACAGCTAGCGTTAGTTAATTAATAAAATTCAAGCAATTACAAATAAATTACTTTTATTTGTTCATATGAAGCTTATTCGGAATAAATAATGTTTATTCGTATAAAACAATTGAGTGGTAAAGGAATGAAAAAAGAGGGAAGAGGTGCTGTTGCACCTATTTGTAGTGAAGTTAATCCTTTGTATGCATTACGACTTAACTAAAATTATTCAGTAGTAGGCCCAGTAGCAGCAGCGGCAGTAATAACAACAGTATTAGAGAGTGTGCAAGAGAAAGAGAGATTGGTTGGGACAAGGAAGGTGAAAGATAGAGCGAAAGAGACAATGCAGAAAGAGATAAAGAAAGATAGAATGAGAAAGGAGAAAGAGAGAGAGACGAGAGAGAGAGAGAGAGAGAGAGAGAGAGAGAGAGAGAGAGAGAGAGAGAGAGAGAGACGAGATGAGAGAGAGTCGTTTTATGACAGGGCTTCATCAATATTCATTTAATTTTTCTTTCACTGCTCACGCCTACAACTGTTTTCCCAAAGAAAATTGCCGCACAGAAAAATGTCAACGTTTGCATCAATTGCCAAATGTTATGGACTTTTGTTGTGAGAGAAAACAGAACAGGAAAATTGTTTTTTAGCTGTGTTCCAGTTTCAAGGTAATTAGGAGCTGAATTCTGTTTTTGCGATGGATAGATCCACATACTTTCCATTTAAGTAGTAGGCGTTTTGAGAACTTAACATTATTTATTATGATCAACATTGCTTATCGTTTAAACACATTTATTTAGGAAAGCCAACGAGTTAATATATGAATTGAGGACACTTGGTGGTGAAATATAAAACTGGTGCTTTATATTTGATATGCATGGCGTCTAATCTTACAAAGCACAATATCGCCTACATTTCCCTGGAGGCAATCTAAATACGTCAGAATTGTGCAATAATAGCTAATGCTAGGTATCACATTTCAATCAGAAGCAACTTTCCTTTTATTTCTACGTATGCCTGTTGCCTTTTATAGCGTCTCGTTATGGCTCTGACGTCATCTTATAAATTCGTCTTGTAAATAATAGCTGACTGAGTCCGACAAACTTTATTATAGGGATAAATTGCAAAGCTGCTGTCGACTTGCCTAGCAGCAATATTTCGGATCTCAATTAATGAGTGAAAAAGAACCTGTTCACTTCTCTGAGAAGACAATGATTATTAGCGTATTCGATTTAAAGCAATTTGCTGAATGACTTTTTAATGCAACCTTCAACGATTTTTTTCCAGCAAAAATGTCATATATTCGCTAAAGTGTTTGGAGTAGCTGCAATGAAAAAAGAATAAGGATTAGGGGAACAGGGGGATAGGTGGTGTGACGTATACATGTATATGCAGTCAGATCACAAAAAAGACGATACCACCGAAGACAGGTCCATGGCCCTGCAGCTACACCATATAGCCGTTTTTCGTTTATTAGTCAATAACTGAGTAATTATCTTTGAGCGCTCACCAAAGTTATTGTGGTGTATTAGGTAGAAAACCCCCAAGAAAAAATACTCTAAAATATTATCTTAGTTCTCGCATTTTTGAAAAAGTTAACATATTCATAATAATCGTCGATAGTTCTCTCTGATCCCATTTACTCAGAGCCAGGCCATTTTGACCACGAGAATTTATTAAACAGTGAGCAGATTTAACGTTCAGAAGAACTGCGCAGAAACTGGACAAATTCTTTATTGAAATGGTTTACTCAGACGGTAGATTCCAACGGTTTTTCTGATGACAAATTGCCCAAAATCAGTAACTGGTCAAGGCGTGAACGCTTGCACGGTTGTCGTTACAAGTTTTTAGATTTGTGAACACACTCAGTTTCCACTAGGTAAAACGACGAAGCCATCGAATTTTGACGGAGCTCAACGCCCTCAACGACTAGGTGCCGATTTCCTGCACTATTTTCAATTACTCGGGTGCTGTTTGATCATCGTTATTACACAAGTTAATCTTTTAATGCCACGCAAAAGTGATTGTCTGGCGGGCGTACAACGTATTATCAAGGCACTTGATCGTATCAATTCATCGTGTAATTCAAGTTGAGCTATGCTTCATTATTGATCATTGGCCATCATGTGATTGAGAAGCTGCAGTAGTTAACTATAGCCCGCGTGAAGGAAAAAAAGAGCTGCCAAATTAGAGCATTCTGTCAGAATGATCTTTTACTTCCCTGAGAAAAAACAAATTTGATTCTTTTTGAATAGACTATCAGCAATTAATTTTAATGGACATTCAGTGGCAAGTGGAAAATCCAATTATTAAAATTAAAACAATTAAGTAACAAAAAGAAATAATGCGGACGACAGCTGGAGTCAAAACGACGGAAATACACACCTGGCATAAAACAGTATTATAGATAAAGATGATTGTGAAAACAAGGAAGAAAAAGAGAAGTAGTTGTAAATAGTGGCAAAACTATGAGGAGTTGTGCAACTAACCTTACTTCAGCTTATATTCAGTTATCTGGGGCTCAAGATCAAAGGTCAGTTTCCTAAAAGTTTCCCACCTTATCCTCTACACAGCTCTACCAGCAGTGGTTGAAACTGACATGGATATTAAATACAGGTGAACAGAATTAATTTGAGGGTTGATTCAAGAAAATAAGTGAGACTCACAAGGACCCAAATATAAAATGTCTCCCAACTTGAGAACATTTTACAAATTACAACCAAAGCGCAGTTTTGTGCAGTACTTAAAGGAGGTGTCAATATGCTGTTTATAGTAACAGTGACCTCAGGTCATATTCACTCGTTAGTGGCAAATTTACATCTAATTATCAGAATTCAGTAACTTAAAAATGCATATTTCATAAAGCAGAAGTGATATTGTACAGAAACCACCTACTTAAAATGCATACTTCATAAAGCAGAAGTGATATTGTACTGAAACCACCTTGGTTCAAACAAGGCTACAGCTTTAAAAAGAGCTGTCTAGAATACAGCAAAAGCCATTTAATATATAAATTAGCATACTTAAGACGTCAATATCCTTCGTATGCTTGAGCACATGTTTATCTCAAGCAGCACGCTTCCTGCAGGCCTGGCATCCAGAACTTGTTTTAAACATTTACCAATTGTTTTTCTGTTTTCAGATGCACATGTCCTAAGCATACGCGATGTATGTTTGATGAAGATGATCCTGCTAGACACAGTTATGTGTTCCGATGCAGGGCACAAGGTGGCGCCATTGGCTGGAATGGACAGCGGTGACGGTACAACAGAGCCAGATGGATTCGAATTAAAAATTAGGAACTTTATTTTTATTATGTGAAGAAATTAGTCATGCGTGTTGAGTTAGTCATGCATGTTTTACATTTTTCATACTTCTTTGATGTTTAGGGTATTTTCATCGCTACCTGCATCTCTGATAGCAATTTTGCCGTCAATACTCTGTAGGCCTGTACAGGCAAGCAGGGGACAAATCGGAACTATCATGCATGCAAGCACGCTCGTATACGGCTAGTGGATATTAATGTTAACCCAATTTTAATTTGAATTAGCAGGTATCAAGTGTATTATTCAGTATTTATTACATATGTTATATTTCTTTGCTCACCACTAACTTAGTTAACAATTCAATCAAACTATTCGAAATTAATTATAATAATCTGAATGTCAAGAATATTATTCACTATGATACAAACCTACAATTAAATAAATTTTGGTGCCAAACTTAAAATATGTGCATAAGTTAAAATTATAGCCTGTATTTGAAGCAGGGACCTTCTGCTTACAAGGCAGACGCCTGATACCACTCAGCCACAGCATTTTCCAATGGTCAAGGTAGTCAAATGTTCATCCCTTATATGTGGCTAACCACATTCAGCACTTCTAATGTTGGATGGCACCCACTAGAGTGATTCTAACTCTAATGACCTACCTAATGTTGAAAATGCGGAATTTCATTTAAGGCTCAGTATGCTTTGTAAATAGTGGGTTCCTGGTTCAATTCCAGGCTGTATTCCAACGTTATTTCACAATTCATGCCCTCCACGTTTGGTACCAAAATTTAATTAAATGTGATTTGTGCTATCAAACTGGTGAAATTTATATATTTCGGTTGTAATAGTTGAATACAGGCTATGAAAACTTTCAGACCCTCTAAATGGTGGATAAAATGCAAGTTACTCGAAAAGTATTTTTACAAAAATCGTGAAATAAGTTCAGATAAAGCTTATGAAATTAAGTAATTGGTTTAATATTGTGACAGGATATTGAGCATCTTAATTAACACAACAAAAAGAGTGAATACACGTACCATTCAAAAAGCACAAGGTTCGAGTTCACTGTCTAAACAGCATAAGAAGTGAAACCACCATTTAAACTGCACAAGAACCAAGTCCACTGTTTAAACAGCACAAAGACTGAATCCACCATTAAAACAGCACAAAAACTGAATCCACCATTTAAACAACACAAGGACTGAGTCCACGATTTAAACAACACAAGGACTGAATCCATTGTTTCAACAACAGAGGCTGAGTACATCGTTTAAACAGCACAAGGCCTGAGTCCACCCTTTAAACAGTACAAGGGACAAGGGTTAACTCCACCATTTAGACAGAACAAGGACAGGGTCCACCATTTAAACAGCACAAGAACCACCATTTAAACAGCACAAGAACCAAGTCCACTGTTTAAATAGCACAAGGACTGAATCCACCATTAAAACAACACAAGAATTGAATCCACGATTTAAACAGCACAAGGAATGGATCCACTATTTAAACGGCAAGACCAGAATCCACTGTTTAAAGAGCACAAGGACTGAATCCAGCATTTTAACTATTCAATGAGTCATAGGATCCAAGTCTGGCATTTAAACAGCACAAGAACAGAGTCATTGTGTCATTTTGATTTCACTTCACAAAAGCTAAACAAATGCATTTTTCTTTCAAACACACTTTTTATGGCCAGAATAACAATAACGCTATTTACATTTCCAAATGATCTAGACTAGGTCCAAGTGTGTACTGACTTCACATCTACTGCAAATACTAGGCTAAATAAAGCTTAATATCCTCACAGTCTAGGTTTACCAGTCTAAAATTCCCCAAGCTGGGTATTAATTGTTGTTATTGGTTGTGAAATCAGCTTGATTTTTGGACGATAGTAGGTATGTATTAGGCGACCTACTGGAATAAGATTATTATTATTATAAAGATTTTATGTTGAACAATGTAGTCAGTGACTTTTTAAGAGTGGAATAATTAATTCAACTGTCTAGATAAATGAATAAAAATGTAACAACTTGTCTGAAAAATAAAAAAAATGTTAAAAATTAAGTATTTATCGTTCTTCTGTTTGTTTGATAACAAATGCATGAAAGAACAATTAATACAAGCAAACAGTTGATTTGCTAAGATTACTGATATCAATATTTGAATTAATGGGCTAATTATACAGTTGTATCAGCTTACTGAATTACAGTTAGTCTCATGAGTTTTAAATTATACATTACTGTGTACATTTGCAATTAATGCAGCCATTATCATGTGTCTAATCAAAAGCCTATTGCTTTCACCTTATTTTCTGCCTAATAGCCATTATGCTTTGCACTGAACTGTAAAATATCCGTGGTTACTTGTTTATTACAGTATGATTTATTAGTACTATTGAGTTTGATAATGATTTTGAGAATTTTTGATTAAATTCTGAATGAATTACACGAAGACTTCACGATTCTATTAAAAAGTACTGGTTGGAAATCTGCATGGGCATTTGCTAGCACTCCACGGTTCAAACTACTAACCCAGTGCTTCAGGTGTCATTCTGTATTAGTTCAACATCTCTTCTCTTGAACATCTAATGCCAGATTCAGGTTTGTCATTTTTCGACTTCTGGCATTACTGTGACAATCTAAACATCAAATTACAACAGCTATTGATGAAGTCTCAGTTTTTTTTTGGGCTACAGTGACCAAAACGAAACTCAGACAATTTAGTTAATCAAATTAAAAATGAAAAACTTGATCTGCAGTTACACCTACACTGGATGAGGTGTAACTGTGTATCAAATGGAAGCCACTTAGGCTGAGTACTGCACGCCACACACAATTACCTCTGCCAACAAGATTAACTGCCTCAACATATAATTACAGTGCAAGCTCAAGTGCAAATGCAATGTATTTGTAGGCTCACATGCAAAACATAAATACATTTACCTGCTATATGTTGGTGATATATGATTGTACTGACTAACTGTTTATGCTAACAGGTGTATGGCACAATGCAATTCAATCTCAGCATTCAAAATGCAACACACACAAAAGGTTTTTTAATTAACTTCTATAAAATATTTTTATTGACTTCTGTAACAATTATATAAATAATAGGTCTATGTTCATAATACACTTATGATAACTTACTCTTCTGCAATATATACAATGGTTCAGTACTCAATGATTCTATTTCAGCAAGTTAAAAATGAAATCGTACAGACTAGTCATGGGTTTTCCAACTGAGGTGCTAGAATTCTTTACTTTGCCATGTTTTAACATAGTTTTATCACAATTTTGTTCACTTCCACTTATTTTCTTGATCTCATTCTTGGCATTGTATTGGACAAGTTGTTTTGTGAGCACAGGCACGATCATGTTGTATTTGTTAATTTTCTTGTTAATGTTGGCCATTTCAGTGTTAAATGTTTCTAGGGCTTTATTCCACTTGTTGGTTTCTGTCTGCAAAACAAAATAGTTTAAAAAACTATCTGAATCTAATTCTGTTGTGAGTTATAGGTAAGATAACAATTGCAATATTTGCCACGAATAAATAGTACATTAAGACAGTTGATGTGCCATAAATATTCTGCAAGATTATCAACATTTAGTCTTGAAATTGTTAGCTGGCACAACTCAAAATGTTTAAGCTGTACCTAAAATGTATTATGTACTATATACTAACATAAAATGATTAAAAAGCTAGAAAGTTAGGCTGAGACAGAAATGAACATCTGCAAAGAAAAGATACTAGCAATAAATTAAAATACAAATTGTGAATATTCACTGTTTTTAAACATTTGCAGTAAAGCCTCAGGTTACACTCATAAGTAATAAGTGACCACAGATGAAATAAAGTAACCTTTGCTTGCCTATGGATAATCCATTTTAGATAATAACAAGAAGCCATAACGCTTGTATAATACTTGCTAATACAGCGTAAAAATTATTGCTTATCTGGTTATTTCTGCACTTTACACAGCTGTTGAGCAATGCAGAGAATTCATAAGAGACTTTTATTATGGACTGCTTTGTAGGTGAGAACACCTCCCACAGTGCTTTACTTATTATTGTAACTAATGCAATTAACGTTTTACCAGATCAAATAGCACTTGCTTTTAGTAAATAGATAAATATTTACTCACACAGAACTGCTGGTGCCTCAAATCCAAATGATACAACAAAAATACTAAGGCTGAAAATGTGCAATGTCACTTCCTCTTAATGTGCCAAACACAGAGATTAGGTTATAGTGACGTCTTTACACACGTTTTTTGAACTGTTGAATTGAAATTGAAGTGACAGCTTTATTTGAGACACATAGCCCATAAGTTAAAAAATACAATAGTAGTTACCACTAAAAGGGTCCCACTATGTCATCAACTTTCCAGATTTTTCAAATTAAGTATGTCATGAATAACAAAAGTATTAAAATTCCCATGTTGCATATTTGTTACCCTCAGCAAACTGGTGATTGAGGTAAAACCTTCTCAGCTACTTGGACATTAAAACTTGGGGTTTTTCTGGGTCGTTTTGTACTACAGTGCATGCCTGTGTGACTAATGGAAAATACTATACATACCTGTGACATTATTTTATGGTTTAGATGAGAGTGTGCATGTTGTAATTTATCCCTGGCAGTTTTAATATCATGGCGTATCTCTTTCTCTAGCACCAGCCATTCTGGCATGAAGCCATTGTCAATCAGTACTTGATTAAGTTTGTGTGTAGTGAAGTCAACATACGGGTTGTACGTATTAAGTTTTATTGGCTTTCCTTTACCTGTGAAAATCAATAAAGTCAATTAGATCTTACACTGCATTCACAGTAACCTATCATTACCTGTATATGTAATCAAGGTAGCTCAAATGGTGTTTAGTTTTTCTCTATTTCAAAATGTCAACTAATTAAAGATAAGATTATATGCACTTGTATGTATTCTGTCTGCACTGCACTGCACAAGCGAGTAGAAATAGTCAATTCATCAAAACAGTTTTTAGTTGCAAACAAACACCAGACAATAGCTTTAGCTAGCTATACCCATTAATATATAGTGTAATACTTGTGATGGAGCATTATAATGATGTTAAAGCTTATTTTTTCTTTATGCAGATACGTACATGTTTCGTCAGAAATGGTGCCAAAATTATTACTGGCATACTTTAATCCCAATATAGTACCAAGGTAAGAATTGTCATTTACTAACAAGATTGACTGATTGATTTGATTGCACACTTTTATTTCAGAATAAAGTCAATATTACAGAACGATACATCAATGCAATGCATCAGTGCAAGAGAAACAATGATTTTATATCAAACCAAAAGCAATGATTTCTGATAGAGAAGACAAGTACCTATTCACAAACATAGACAATTCCACATGAGTAAGGCAAATAAAAACGGCACAGGTAAGTTAAAATAAAAAAAATCGTTAAATTATTATTACAAATCAGTGTACCCATATCTGCTGATCTGTGTTTTGTGGCAAGAACTGGAGAAATGCTTTCATCACGCATGACCAAAAGCATGAAGTTTTATCAAGTGGTCGTAATGAACAAGGACTGAAATTCTGATCATATAGCCTATTGAACAAGTGATCATCTTCTGTGTGAACTTATAGTCATTATCAACCAGATGAAAATGGCGCACAGGAAATTGTGGCGTGGCAGAAAATGGACCTCTTCATCTCAGACAATTTTCGAAATGGTCTGATCAGAAAATTGCATGTAAATTTGCAGTAACAAGCTCTGATTACTATGAATAAAAATCAGTTATGTATTTTAACCTGAAAGAGGATGTCTCTTAGAATCAATGTGGATATGACAACAACAAAACACAAGACTGGGATCAGTTGTTTTCTAATGCAAAAATGCAAGAAAATGTGAAAATTTTAGTAAAAAGTATTTATTTTATTAAAAATAAAGTAAACAGCACAAACAATAAAAAGGCACTACCTGACAAATTGTCAAATTCTCCTTTTGCCATAGACTCCTGGATAAGATCTTCGACTAATCTTTCTACGGCATTGCTAGTTTTATACTGTCTGGCTAAAGCATTATCTTTCTCAACAAGAGCCTTCTCACCCATACCTCGTGTTATCTAGCAACATCAGATTAATCAGTTTTAGTTAATCAGTTACGTTAATTCAAAATGAATTTAAAATACTGTAAATTAGAAACTGCAAACTATTAAATTAGAAAAAACTGCGAACTAAATTCCTGCAAATTGAGCTTAAAGTCTAGTTTGCAAAGTGATAGTTTTCAGAAGCATCATTCCAAGCAAATAACGCGGGTTAAAGCTTTATAAAAATTTCAGGCTTCATTTCACAATCACTGGTATGTGTTGATGTTTTTCAGTAAAGCTCCAATGAAGTAAGACACATTGCCATGTACAATACTGCCTATAATAAACAGCGTATACTAGAACCTACATTTACTAGTACCATTATTACTGAAGTAATTTATGCACTCAGAAATTGATGTGTCAGAGCGTCCTTGTAACGCGAACATTTCCAGCATGCATTAATTTTATATTGTATAGCAATCAATGTATAACTGACTAATCAACTAAGTAAGTGTAAGATACAACTAGATCACGAAATCGATGGTTAATCTGGTGAACTAAAACAAAATACGAATACTCAACTAACCACAAGGGAGCCTGCTTCGCCAATTAAAAGCATTTAATTTGGAATGTATGGACTGATTAATGATATTAAGAAAACAGCAACGGAATAAACTGATTGCTACAGTAACTATGCTACATTAGCTTTGTGTATCCAGATTTTCCAGTTGCAAATCTGTGTTATTAAACTGCAATAACTAAGCTTAATATGTTCAAATTGATAAATTAAATGTACAATTTGGGCCTGCTTTTTCTTATCAACTATAGAAGTTGTGAAACTAAAACTGAGAAGTGTGAAAAGCAATTAGCAGATAAAAATGCAGAGAATAACTAGATGCACCTAATTAGAATCAAAAACTCATTTGCAAGGCTTCGTTTAATCAGGAACAATGTCTTATTTGCAATGCTTGAAATGTAAAGTTTTAACAAGGTTTACTGTATAGGGCAGAAACAGGCAAGTGTAACCTATCTTAGTGGGGTTCGCAGTGCTGCCCATGCCTATAATGCACTTCACTGCATTTATGGGCATTTTGGAGCAATAACGAGTACTCTTAAAATAGTTTTCCACTTGTTTCATTTCTAATTTTTATACAACTTTTTATAAACAATAATAACAGTTTGTTATCTAAATCTAAAAATCTCTAAATCTGTTCTGAGCGATAACTCATTACAGATTTTTATAGATAAATTATTATTGCTACCCATTTACCATTTTTTTTCTTCTCTTAATTTGGGTCTTCTTTCCTCACTGCCCTGTGACAAAATTGTCTAGGCATTTCACTTTTGATTTCTGTATTCATCACAAAACTTTGGGACAGGTTCTGAAATTGCCTCTGAAGGCACAACTTCTCTTTGAGTTTCTGCACTTGAAACTGATGAGCATTTTATCGAATTTTTGAGAGATGCCTAGTTGCAAAATTTAAACATACTTCTATGCATAACGATAAATATTAACAAAAACTGACAAGTGCAAAAGACATGAGTTACCATATCGTTTGACTGCTAAATGCTTTACAACATATGGGAAATTTTGATCGCTATACTACACTACACAGTCTTAATGCATGTTCTATTCATGCTCGATTTTGTACTCATTATACAATATGTAAAATTAGACAATCACTTGTATTTATTTCTTTAACAATATATGTGCTGTCTGTCCTGGTATGCCCTCAATTCGAGCACTGCCTGTTTGTCTGATCTCAAATCAAACTAAGTTATTATTTGTCTTCAGTCCCTTCAGTACATCAGTAATTGCTTCAAAACTTGTAACTTTAACTTTTGCTCTTATAACAGTATCACGTTTCAGTTAATAAGATTTAGCAAACTGTAACCATAGACTTTTTGTTGAACAAATAATTGGGCACTTCGGTGTCAGCACATGGTTTACGCCATCCTTATGTGCAAAAATAAGGACGGCATTTAGAACAAGTACAAGTAGTGCAAAGCGATATAAACTGATAAACTGGGCTATCTTATTTTGAGATTCTGGACACCTACTTAATTGAAGATTTTTATTAGGTATATGAGAATATGATATAGGGTATATACCAAAAAAGAATATCCTCAAAATAAATGTATGTATATATATATATACATACATATACATATATATACATATATTTATTTTGAGGTTATTCTTTTATTTTATTATTATTAGTCTATATTATATATTATATACATATATTTATTTTGAGGTTATTCTTTTATTATTTTATTATTATTAGTCTATATTATATATATTGTATATAGAGAGGCTCTGTACCTTTAACACTTTCAGCTCAGAATGACAAAAAACATCCTACATACCTTTTGCAGTTCATGCTCATAAACATTATCAGTTGCTCGTGATACCCGATATTGCTGATACTGCTTCTGCCGTTGACTTGGGGTGCCAAATCCTATACCTTCGTAGTTTAGATATTGGCGATGCTGCGGTGCTGTATGCCGAATATCAAAAACGTGTTCATCTTCTGCAATTTATAATGCATAGAGCCAATGCTCTCTGAAACACATCAACAATTCACTGAAAAACACTTAATGCAAAATTTCTTTAAAAATATCGTCAATTTATCAGGTAAATATGTGATATCAGATGCGACTGACGTAATACAGTCCTTTATAAAGCTTATTGTATTTCCATAATTGTTAAGAGAAATCGGTGTACATTTCTGTCTGTCAGACTGTGACTTGAAAATTTGAACTCTGTTGATGAAAGGCATACGGTACAATTAGTGTAAGCAGTGCAAGGCCTGCTTAGTAAATGAATATGTAGCTGCTGGGAAAACTGCTTTTAAATGGTTTCATATGGAATATCCAATACTGTCTTGTTGGCTGAGGATATATATACATTCGAATGTAACAAGAAGACACAAGTTCTGCGTCTCATCTCAAGAATCATGTTTGGTAATAAAGTACATTCAGTCAAGCAATGGCCACTTGATAATAACTGCAACAGCCACAGTCTTGATTGTTATGTGGTGATGTTGTTAACAGTATAAAAAACAAGTATTGATATATATTTTTATTTTATTGATCAAGGTATAAAAGAGGCCTTTGAAAGTTTTTTCAAGGCAGAATTCAAATCATGTAGTGTATTAAGGTATAGTCTAACACAAAGAGCAAATATCACAAATATGTACAATACGTTGTACATATTGTAGTATGTAAGAAAATAAACAAAGTTCTAATAAACTAACTAGTATGGTAAACATGAACCTTGTACAAACAGATTTTAAATTTCAACTATCAGAAGTACCTTTATCTACCACATTAGCTCTATGCCTTAGAATATGTATGTATGCATCTTTTACTGCAGCAAACTTGGCAGAATTTGCTTCTGAAGTGCCGCTATCAGGGTGAAACTTCTTTGCCAGCAGTAAATAGCCCTATGCAAAAACAAAATGCAGCACATAAATTTTCACAAACATTTGAAATATTAATCAAATTTTTCATATAATGGTTTAAAAAACATACTTCTCGTAACTCAGTTTCTGAGCAGTTGACTTGGACTTGCAATACTCTATACGATTTTTCCAACTCTGTCTTCTCGGAAACAGTTTCCTCGGCAGCAAAACTACAGGCAGAATAGTAAGAAAACTGTTAGGAATCCTTTCAAGGTCAAGAATGCTTGTTAGTGATGTTACTTTATATGATCGTCTTGGTAAGTGCATAAAAAAGTAACATATTATATGAATTTGTTTGTAACAACAACATTACAATAACGAAACATTTAAGTAGTTTTTTTAGCAGTTTGACACACAGAACAATAATATTAGTTTGTGTACATTCATTATGTACACATCTGTTATAATTTATAGATTTAATTTTTTGTTCAGTAACATGGTCTATCATTAAACAGGATTTTTCTGATAAGTATCACATGCAGTTCTAAAAGTTATTAAAATGTTGATAAGGTATGAATACGACATGTGTATAATCACTATGTGCCACAGACATGACCCCGAATCTACAATTGCATATTGTAAGTATTGGGAGGAAAATGGGAATAGCTGAGTGGTTTTTAATTCAATTTATTGCTCAAATACATATAATGTACATTGGCAAAACACGATATATATATATATATGTCAAATAGTGCATACATATAAAATTAATTCATATGTTCTTTGTCCAAAAGGTTATTTTCAGTAATAGTAATAATAGTAATTAACATTTTTGGTATAATTTGTATAAACAGAGATAAGTTAGCTAACTAATTAAAAAGAGGTACACTGATACAATGATACCATTCAGCATGTGCTTGACTGCAAAGTTAAGCAGTGCCAGGTTTAGCTAGTAAGTAGTTTAGCTACTGTTGAAAAAAGGCTTCCAGGCAGTTTTATGTGCCAAACCACTGACATTTCTCTAATGAAGATGAAATGTGGTTAAGACACGGCTACCAGTTCAATGAAACAACCTCAGAGGCTTGCCTCAACATCTACATTAATTAAACCTCAATATGATTGCTGTATTGCAACCTGCAGAGTGCTATATTTTATTTAAAAGAATACCAAGCATTTAGACATAAATAGGAATAGATGAGTGACCACACTGTAGAAATGTAAATCAAAGTTAAGCAAGAAAGAGCCTGTCGGTAAATGGATAACATGACTGTCTAGAAAACTGCCACTGCTCTTGGATCTTTGTTTGTGTGCCTTTTCAAATAAAAAGATTTTTTTAAAAATTTTTATCACATCATTCACATCTAAGTCACTGCACCTACCTGTGATAAGAATGACTGTAAAAAGACGCTAGACAGTGCCTGCAAGGAAACACATGTACACGCTTGACGATAAACATAGCCATGAATTTTCACATTGTTCTTTTGTCACAAGGATCACTGCAGAGCTACAGGAGAAAAATCTATGTTAACACAATGATTGGGTATATAAGTATTTGGCACTAGGTTTTTTAAAATTGTACATTTTGAATTCTTTTCATCTTGATCACATCCTGACAATTCTGTGTGGCTTCAAAGTGGACATATATTAGCAATATACAAATTTTGTCAGCATGTACACTTATATAAGCTTATATGGTGGCATTTCTTAGATCAAATCACCATCACAAGGTTGAACAGGGCTATTCAAAGAGCAACAAATCTTCTAATTATTAGTAATATACCCAATTGAAACAGTTAGGGAAGTATTATAGACCTGAAGGTCTTTATGGTCGGAGAAAAATTTGAGCATGTTCAAAGTCATTGCTACAAGATGCAGCAGAAATGCAAAAAGGACGTGGTTCCGACTGTGTAGTTGTATTATGAGCTCATCAATATTGTTTCTGCAATTAAAAAAATTAGCAGCTCCACTTATAACCCTGGTTTACTGAGACCAAAGGTAATCAAATAGCAATACCAAATGACATGAAATCTAAGTGATCGAAGCTAAACAGGATTACTGCTAATCAGTAACCATAAAATAAGTCTAAATGCCCTAAACCTACTGTACTTCATTTAAGTCATACAAAGTTGTAGCTTGAAAACCAGATGAAACTCAGTATAACAATCTATTTGAAAATTTAAGAGATAAATTCTTGCCTAGCCTAGTACTTGTCGTACGTGTGAGTGTCTCGATTTTTGTCAATACCGTAAATCTTTCAAAATATTACTAAAACAGATGTATGACGCAGTTGTAGGGCACCCAGTAACCCACTAGCCAAAGTAGAACACTTCCGGTAAAACGCATGTGCTAGATTTCCGTAAAAGCAGTGTCGTACATGGGCAGTCCAAGTAGGACACTGGCGATTTCTGTCGAGAATTATGACACAATGAAACGTAAAACTAAATTTGTTTTAGAAAAAAGTAACTTTATAATTATGATGGATACTCCTTGTCAATTTACAATGTATTTTTTACGATAATATCATCATTATTATTAGCTCCATTAACATCTCCATAACATTAAACTAAGTATCTAATGCTTTAAACAGAGAAACGATGTAGGGAACATGGCTCGCTAACCCGTTTATTTAGTAAAAAACAATTATTTGTCCAACAGGTAGTGAAACGGATCACCTATCTGTGAAGCTAGACAAAATAAAAATGATATACCTTAAGGAAATGTTAGAATCGCCTAAGGAGTGGGCTTATTTCACTTAATAAAACATTAATATCAAAGCCAAATTTAATATTGGCCATTTTACTAACTCAAAATAAGATTCTTTTATTTTACCAGACATAGCAAATTTTCAATCATTATTATTAAATAAACAAGGACAACGGGTGCTACCAGTATGGTTAACGACTAAATTTGTCACCTGTCTCTAGTGTCCTACTTGGGCTAGCCCATATACGCCAACTGTCTACTCGGCGCCCAACAGCAGCGGGTGTGAATACTAGCCTGTGTAATCGGATGCCGTTCTTACGTATTACTGAAGTTTTCAGATGCTGACCGACAACTGTGGCAGTGCAAGTCCTTTCACTGCAACTTGTATTTTGCAATTTCTGAGGGAATTTTTTGAAATTTCTATTGACAATCGTGCGAAATTTATTTCTGGAATATGCAAAAAAGCAATTAGGGGGACAAATACATCAAACTTCTCGACATCACCATCACTGATGAGTTCTTGTACCAATAAATAATAAACGAGAACGGCATAACTTCGAAATTGATCTGTTTATAAGATTGCATCGCAAGCAAGTAACCCGAAAATGTGGTTTCCAAATTCCTATAAAAATGTTTTGATTTATTTTTCTTTTATTTACCACCTAATACTAATAGTAGTATGCCTCCACTTCTCAATTGAACCTGGCCCTAGAGAGCGCAAAAGGTGACATCCTGACTGTACAGCTCGCTCAGAATCTGAAAGGTAGCTGTGTGAGTTGTAACAAGGTTCAAAATTTTTATAATGGTTGTTTGTAACTAAACCTTAACTCAAAAACAAGCTTGTTATATTTAGTAAAAATAAAAGCACGCGTAGGAGTATATTGTATAGCAACGTATTACAATTTTAAGCTACAGTAGCTAGAATTAACATGGTTTTAGTGATGTGACTTTTGGAATGACTACTTCCCTGTCGGTTCACACTACTTTCCCACAATCCACCGGTTAAGTTTGCTTCCTTTTCGGCTAAGAAGTCATCATGGCTGTAGGAAAAAATAAAAGATTAACCAAAGGTGGAAAAAAAGGAACGAAAAAGAAAATGTAAGCGAAATATTATTGCTGTGAAACTCAATACATGTCATATCAAACGGTTATAAGAAAAGTTTTGACACGACGTGCAAGATTCTCGAGTTCTGTTTGGATGTATTTACGCTTTCACCTAAATATAGTTTATTATTTAATATTATTCATGATTTTTAGCCCGTTGTGTCGATTATACTAAGTTCTCGCACTTCGCATTAGCGAAACTACGATCCTTGTAGTTTATTGTAGCGTTTTTTTAACTACGTAAAAAATAACACCTGAGTAACATGGTCGTTTAAATTTTTCTTCACTTTGTCGTTTTTCACATAAACCTATTTACCGAACCAAAAATTTTTGCAACACTAACCGAACGAATCCCAGTCGAACCCAGATTCGGCCCCCGAAGCCGAGACAGATTTGACCCGGCCCCACCCTATTCAGACCTGGGACTGATTTGGTGTATTACGCTTCGATAGCTTTACGATAACATACAATTACAAGGTGTTGACTTCGTATCACTGATGTACATTCCAGATGAGGTCTAGCTAAAGTGACAGTTAATGGGTTGTCTCTCGTCTTGAAACTGTGCACATCAATTGTGAAGATGGAAAATATCTTTTTTGAAGAATGTTGTGATCTTGCTGTGATTGGAGAATTCTGTAAAGTTTACTGTCATCTGCAAAGAGATGGATTGGACTGCGGGGGATTTCAAAAATGTCATTAATATAGATTAAGAACAGCAGTGGTCTGAGCACAGATCCTTGCACATTTACACTGTTTACATCCGATCATTCTGAATACTCGTTACGGACTTTCACTCTGACTTTTGTGGTTCAGGAAACGTTCCTATGCATTTTAGTATATATACAATCCAACTCCATAACTTTCCAGTTTAGCCTTTAATCCTCATTGAACCTTGCATGTTTTGAATGCGAAAGTACTTATTAAGCAAATTTTCTTTAGTATTTCAAAACATTTTTTTCCATTTAGTGTGGATCCTTTTACTAAAAAAGATTGGTATGATGTGAAAGCACCGTCTATGTTCAAGATTCGTCAGATTGGCAAGACACTAGTGACAAGAACTCAAGGAACAAGTAAGTAGTATTAGTCCGTCGCACTTTGAGCTTTAATTAGTCTCTAATCTGCAGCATACAGTCTGGATGCTTTGGAAATGATTTTCTCATCTAGTATTCAACATTTCGCAATTTAAAGCCAAATATGGATCTGAGATCTTGCTGCATATTTTGTGGCTGGCATTAAAGCGATACGTTACCTGATCTTTCACCATTTATGATTATTTTGTGCAGTATAGGCAATTTACTATTGCTAATCACTGCCCATGTTTTTGAAATATGGATTGTGTTTATTGTCTTTGCCTGCTTAGTAGTTTCTTGCCAGAACATTTTAATTTGCTTGTTTGTAGAAATTGCCTCTGAAGGTCTTAAAGGACGAGTATTTGAGGTGGCTCTGGCTGACCTACAAGGTGATGAAGTTGCCCATTGCAAATTCCGTTTGATGTCTGAAGAAGTCCAAGGTAGAAATGTTCTGACAAACTTTCATGGCATGGACATGACTACTGACAAGCTACGTTCTATGGTTAAGAAGTGGCAGGTATAACAAATTCGTTTTGCTAACCCTTGCTTAGCATGCTATTTCCTGAGTCTTTGTCTACGTTGTGATCTTGTGTCTTTAAAGTACAAGAAAACTCTCAACTTACATAAAGCTTAGAAAGTTTGTCTTGAAATTTTATACCACTTACGGTACCGCCTTTTTGCATACAGGGCTTGCATTAGCAGTAACGCTGTATAAAACCTGTAAATTTAAACTCCCCCGATAACCGTTAGATGCTAATCATTTTGACGATAGATCATTTGAAATGAGTTTAGATAACACTGAGTAAAGTTTGAAAAAATAATCAGAGAATTCATAGTGCACACATTACTAACTAAATAAAATTTTAAATTACTGTATCTTGTCAGTAAGATTAAAAATACTTTTTTTTGGTTAGTGAGTGGTGCACCTTGCAGCTTGGAGCTGAATTTTATAATTTGGTGAAAACATTTTAAATAATTGATAATTTTCTTTTCTGGTTATCTAAGTCTTTCAAGCAGGTAAGCGAAATGCTAAGTAATATAACTTTGCATGGAAAGTTTTTTGGGACATAGTCTCACATTTCCTTTTCTTCTCCTGATTTATGTTGTGCATATATGACGTCATGTAACGGCCCGGTCGGAACAGTATTGCGGGAGATTTTGAATGAAAACAAACAAAAAATCCTTTCGACGCGACTAACATATACGTATAAAATTGCTATAAAGTGATATAATCTTTTAAGGGGATTATTCTGAAACCTACTTTCTTGTCATTTAAATTATACTTAACTCCAGCCATTTTTACTCCTTCCTAACAGTGATGATTTATTGAGGCATTTTTAATGTTACGTTTTAGAGTTTTAATACTGTTCTAGTTATTGACGATTGTTGTGCAAACTACGTAGACATATAATGGGAAAAAATCAGGTGACTGGAAGTTGTCTGAAAAACTCTGTGGGCAGTTTTTTACCACGATGTGTTTACCCTGTTATTAAGGGAGAAATGTATATGCATCTACACGTGGCTAAAACTTGCTGGGTCACTATCTCACGTTAGAGAATTATCCTGGATAATGAGACAGATTCAGTCCTCCCATATCAGACACACCACTTGCGTGCCAGATTCCAGCTTCCAAATTGTGCAAAACTGAATATACTGAGTAGAAAAACTAAATTGGCTTGAAAGCCCAAATTTACTCATCACTTCAAATGTAGCTTTGTTGCTGATTTCAGACATGTATTGAAGCTTTCGTCAATGTAAACACAACTGACGGGTATCATCTTCGAGTTTTCTGCATAGGATTTACTAAAAAGAGGACTGAGCAAGTGAAAAAAACTTGCTATGCTCAGCACACACAGGTACTGAACAGTTTATAATAAATACGCAACAAGTCTTAATCAACACCACTTGTATTGTAATTAGCTGGTTGTATTTTTGCACTGGCCATAGGAAGGTGCCACATATTTACTCACGTTCTTGCTTTTGTTGTCCACACTTCATACAAAAGTGCTAAGGCTATTTAATGAGCAATCAGATCTGGCCTACAGGTATGTACACTGGACAACTACCAACACAGTAACAGAATTTTTTCAACTTTCCCCTTTAGGGATAGTTTTGTGAGTAACCCCCAAAAATTCATTGTTGCTTCTCTTCTATTTCTTGGTGAAATTGAATGCTGTTGCTGATATCTAAGCATTTATACCAAGCACAGCAGAGCCCAAATTTTGATTTACTTTCCCCCAAGGAGAGTTTAGAGGGGTAATAATCGATGTGCATTACCTGGAAGAGTACTTGTTAATAGCATATTATTAACATTCTTATATTATTAATATTACTAACATTATTATTTTGCAAATGCTGTTGTATGCAAGTTACGCTCTTTGTACGAGTTTTGCTTGAAAAAGCTGGTGTATTTTTTAGATTCGTGCCATTAGGAAGAAAATGGTGGAGATCATGACTCGGGAAATTGTAAACAGCGATCTAAAGGAAGTTGTTAACAAACTGTAAGTAGCAAAATTGTAGGCTCTATCTTAGTCTTGCTTAGGTTGTCTTTGTCATAGTTCTGCCAATGTTTTTATGTTCACACTTAGTTAGAATACTTGACTAAGTGGATTATTTTCGAAGTATCATCTGCCAGGTGTAAATATAGTACAGTAGTCGCCGCTTAATAGACTCACTTTGGGACTGACGTGTTTTGACCCAATTAACCGATTGAACCTATTAACCGATGCGTGTAGTAGTATTATTGCTATAGAAGTATGAGTCATCAGCTTCATACTACGCATTGCAAAGGCTTTTAAACAATTTTAGAATCGAAGTAATGCTTAAGTTCCTTTGTGCGGTTAAAAATTAGAAAAAAATATTTTAAAATATTAATTTATATAAGTGAATTAACAATAAATTAAAAAGTATACTTTTCTAAATCACACGAAATTCCTTCGAAGTTGGGTGCTTCATTTCCTCGCGAAGAAGTTGGCTCACAAAGTTCTCGTAATCATAAAAACGTTGAAAATCTGTTGCTGTGTGATGCACCTATTCTCGTAAAACATTTAGCGCTTGGAGTGCTTTGTGGTGACCTTGTTTCCTGTGCGTCGCCTCTTAGATGCCATGTTCTCATTTTGGCTTGCTGACTGCTCAATTTCAGATTGTTTTTTCAATATTCTGCCGAGAGTACTTGCTGTACACCTCTGCCCCATCTTTGGAAGTTTATCGTACTGCTCTAAAATTTTCGGTTTCTCCTTAACTGTTAGATCCTTATGCTTATGCTCCATTTTTCAAACTGTTTAACTTTATGCGCTTATTTGCTGTATGATGTTTACTCTTGTAAGGCACAAGGAATACTGGCTGATTACTGAACCTGCATCTTTGACTATTAACTGATTAACCCTGAAAGCGTGATTTGCAACTAGGGCATCAAAAGGAAACTGCTAGGCAAGTGATTAAATGCTTGGCTTCCAGAAATTCTTTGGGTAACGAGGTTAATTGCAGTGGGCGAGCGGGTAACAGATTCAAAGCAAAACCGCTACGTTAGCCTGTTTGCAAACAAAACGGTACTTAACGTAATTGTTTACATTTATAATACGCAAAAGGGAAGTAAAGATGACACAAAAGTAGGAAAGGCTGTTTGGGTACATAAAAATGTCTTATTTTATGTACTTGAAGGAAAAATATTGGTCATTTAAGCGAAGTTATTTGAGTCAATTACCGATAGTTTTTATGTATATTTGAATAGAAGCGGCCCGTTCCAGGCATTTTTGAGTCATTTAAGCGATTGAGTCTATTAAGCAGCGACTACTGTATATAGAAATTTAATCTGTTTCTCTTTCAGTTTCTGTTTATTTTAATCCTTTGAGCTATGAAAGGCGCTTGAATTATTTTCTGATATTTGCATTCGGGTTTCACATTTTGTCGTTGCTAACTGTTACAGCGCTTGAAATAGTTGCAAAATATTACTATAACATGCATTGTGTATTTCCCTTCTGACTTTGATTTTGTTTTTGTTTTTGTTTTAACCATATTTTTATACAACATTGTTTTACTTTATCAGAGACATTTTTTCGTTGCAGAATTCCTGACAGCATAGGCAAAGATATTGAGAAGGCATGTCAGTATATTTACCCTTTGCATGATGTCTACATTCGCAAAGTCAAGGTCCTCAGAAAACCAAGATTTGACAGTAAGTAACAACTTGTAATATACAAACTTATGCATTCAAATTTGTGCACGTAATACAAGCTTTTTGTACAGTGACGATTTCTGCATGTTCCACTGTAATTTCCAGTTCATAGTGTTATCTAGTCATGATACCCAAGGTGAACAAGTAGTGACCGGTTTGAATGAGTAGTTCCTAATATTTTTTGTGTAGTGTCTGCTTCTTTCAGTTGGTTTGTGTAATTTTAGTTGGCAAATTGTTGGAAATGCATGGAGAAGGTACTTCCACTACGAAAACTACACAAAGTGCAGATGGTGTGAAAATTGAACGAGTTGCAGCTGATGGATTTGAACCACCAGTACAAGAAAGTGTGTAAATAAAGAAACTTGTAAAGAAAATGTGGCAAAGAAGCCTGGTTTTATGCAGTTTTTAGATTTATTTATCAAATTGCATAAATTTTGTGGGGTGCATGCCCTACACAAATTACAACGCCATTTTAATCATAAATTACACTGTCATTTTAATCTGCCAAAAGATTTGTTTTGCTACTCATTCTGATTACATGCAGCCATTGAACAACAAACAATTAGCTGTGTAGCTGTACAATTCACTGTGAATTGTCATGTACATAATTTTCAATCATAACACAAAGGTCATTTTTATTAAATGGTTTCACTGCACACAGCCTAGGTTTACTTTGTGCAAGGTTTACTGAAGTCTGTAGGTAATGTATGTTAGTATGACTCCGCAAATCTCTGGTCCGTATACTCTCCAGCCCTGATGGGCGGATATTTCCCTGAACCGTCTACTGGTTCAATAACCGTGTTACTATCAGGATGTACAAAGTATACAATGGACTGTCTCACCCTTGCACCTTGTGGATCTTCAGGTATCATTACTCGGTGTTTCTGCAAGCCAAACGAGGCAAACATTAATCCTAATAGCCAGCTGATTTAAGTTACTGGAAACCTTAACTAGTGCCAGTTAGCTAGTAGCCAGAGAGAAAACTGCAATAACAAGCAATTAAAAAATATGGGGAAGCACAAAAGTTCTAATAAAAGATGCAAACTTACTGCAGATATTAACTTGTCTGATGTCCAACGTTGCAACATGTCAGCGATGTTAACTAAAAATGCTCCTTCAACTGGTATTGCTGGTTGATATACACCTTCCCTATTCATTACCTAATTGCAAACATGTCCAAAAAGCAATGTGGAAGTAATTACGCTTACTATGTACTGGAATAGTGTTGTACAATTTCCAATATTTCCTGATAAACGGAATTACCAATATTTATGTAAATAGCCAATATTTATCTGCTTGAACCTTCATACATTCAAAAAAGGTAAAGTGCGTACGACCGCTTACATTTTATACAATGCAGTAATAACCAGCGAGTTAGACAGTACAACCACATGTCATTTTACTACATTAACCTTTAGACCACCCCATCCTGCTGGGCTCTCAATTTTGAGCATCAAACGTATATATCCAATGGTGAGTCGCACTATAGAACAGAGATGGGTTGTATTTAACTCGCACATAGTTGCTTGGGACTTCGTAACGCCATATGTGCGATTATCAGTTGCACATGATTAATTTGATATTTTGAATTTTTCAGTATATGATTAATCTTTTTTAAGCTTATAGTGATTTATCTTATTAACTTTATATCACACATCATCAATGAGTTGCTATTTGTACCTCCAATCCACCACATTGGTCTTGCCAGAGTAATGTTATGGATCCATAATCAGAATGTTCACCACATCGTATTTGTCCTGGCTTCACAATTTCTAGTTTTGAAAAAATGGTAATTTCACAAGTCTGCTGTTTGACATTGAAATTCAACAAAATTTGCTTATTTCTCTCTCTAGAAAAATACTTAAATAACATAATCGTCAATCATTTTTATGTGTACCTTCAGGGTTGCTGATAGCAGGATAGTACAGTGACCTTAGGGTTGTAATGTTTTCCCCAATTCCTATACTTCTGTGATTTTTCTCAAAGAACATCAGATCCTGTATGTGAAAAATGTATAACCAAAAAAGGAAAATATCACGTTCCTTTGGGGTAAATCATCACTTACTGCGACTTTCCATTTTACAGAAATACAATGAACCGCACAAACTCTATTATTTATTTGAAGAGATGTAGATATTAGTGAAAAGTTCTGGTTAGCGTCCCATTACTTACATCTAGTTTTAGACCAACTGCTATAATATACAACACTCTTAAGGCTAGTTCCTTCAATCTGTTGTAATGTTTCATCATAACTTCTCTGAATTCAGGAATGATGTCATCCGGAAATATCTGCATAGAAAAAAATAAGTAAGAATATGAATAAAAATGACGATTGACCTTTACGAGCACAAAATAATTGAGATTCCCAAACAAACTATACATATATTGAGAGTATGCCCAAACAAAGTATACATATATATAATGGTTACCTCTCAATAAGTAACATCGTTACCATATTTTTGTAGTACTGTATTAGCGTAGCTAGAATGGCATTCTTGATTAACAAAGCAAATGTTACCACTTTAGACATAGACATAGACATTTTTATTTATCTCCTCATTTACACCTGTATACAAATTGACTAATTATAATTTTTTAGTTATTGATTAAAAAGGATAAATTAAGCATAAAGGAAATAGTTAAGGGGGTGCAGGAGAAAGGGTAGCGAAAGACCAATTGGTCATCGAGTCAGCTACCCTTCTCAGGTTAGTGAAAATTGTAAAAAATTTGTGGTGCTGCTGTTAAAATGAATTTATGGGGGGATACATTAAACATGAAAGCAAAACAACTAAGTAAGCTATGTGACAAAGAAATAAAATGAAAAATATGAAATGATGATTAACAAAATATGTAAAGCATTTAACTAACCGATTAAAACAAAAAACTAGAAAAAAGTCAAACCAAAAAAAACATAAATAATAAATCAGTGAAAGAAACAAAATATGTAGTAATAAACTCAAACAAAATATAATAAAAACTTAATAATAACTGTGAAACAATGAGCAAAATAATCATAATAAAGTGAATATATATGAAGTAAATCAAGCATACGTAGTAAAAACATAATTGGAGCAGGCACAGTTATAAAACATTAAGTATGAGAAAACTGTTGTAGTTGCTTGATTTATTTGAAGATTATTGTTTACCTTCCCTTTTCATAGTTGCGAAGAAATAATAACAATTTTACACTTTGATAAGAAGATGTAGTATGGTAATATAATTATAGTTAATAGATTAGCTCAAGGGTAATACATTAACACTAACAGGGAAGATTTATCAGATTTAATCTTAGCAGAAAAGTCACACATGGTAATTAGAAATAAGAAAGGATTTATAGTTAATTATCAAATTGCTAAAGGTGCCATTTTTTAGTTCATTAGACAGGCTGTTCCACAACAAAGCACCTTGATAAGATAGAGATCTTTGCCCTTTGTTAGTATTAAATCTATGTACATAGAAAGTTTGGTTAGTGGCAAATCGTGTATGATACTCGTGCATCTGGGCTACAGATTTGTAATAATTCTGAAAAATTTCAGGAAGCATATTATGTTTAAACCTATATAAAAATTTGGCCATCTCTAATTTATATATATCCTGAAGTTTTAAGATTTTATGCTGGTGGTATAAAGGTGTAACATGGGCTCTTCTATTTGTATTTGTCCAAAGCTTTATAAATTTATTTTGATTTGTAATTAGGGGACAATGTGGAATGGGGTGCTGAGCCATAGGTAAGTATGCTGTATTCTAAATACGGTGAAAATAGGGAAGAATATAGAAGTTTTTTTGAATCATAATTCAGAAAATGCCTAACTTTTGAAAAAATACCTATAATTTTACTGGTTTTGTTAACAATTTAGAAAATCAGATTGCCAATACTTTTGCAGACACATGGTCAAAATGGTGACTGTCTTGGTCAAACTGTTACAATTGCAATAGGAAGCCTATTCAGCTGTTATAAACACATCTGTAGAAGATAGAGAGTGAACAATACATACTGGTTTTTCGTCATCGGGTGTGATGTTGTAAGCCTCCCTGATATCAAATGGTCTGTCCTTATTCAAGCTAAAAATACAATTCCATGTTAAAAAGAAATAGGTGTGGGTAACTTGGGCAGTAACACGGGTTTACGTTTTTTATTACAAATTGTATAAGCCTGTCTATTGGAAGCTACTTGCATTGCTTCACATACACCACATTCCACTTTCTTAACAAGCTGATTTGCAGACTTGGGTGTAACAGGAGCTAACTTTGAACCTAGCTTTAAATTATCGGTATTTTGAAATACACGTATTTAAAATACAATATATTATCGCCTTTTTTATGAATGACTACTTTCATTACTTTGGATGTTGAACTTTGTTAGTTTTTCAATGTTGCAAATTTCAATCGCACATACTAAGATAATAATTACAAGACTAGCTTTTTAGGAATGTGTTGTGCCTGACAACAGTATGTCTGATGAAATCCTGCCATTTCAAAATGACACCCAATGGTTACGAGTAAGAATTATGTTTCTAGCTCTAAACTAAGGAATAATTAAGATAATTATTGCAGATAATAAAATGTATAATAATTCACAAAAAGTGAGCACCAACTTTTTAAACCACTTGCGTAGGTGCTTTGCATTGAATTTAGCAACCACTGTATCTTTGTACCTACAGTCCTGTGTGTCCCACCAATTTTCTGAAAATGCTTAACTAGACACTCGTTTATTAACGTACGTTTCTCTTCCTTGGCATACATAACCATTGTTTTTGTCAGGTGGACGGCTACATTTCATCTTTACATCTTCTGGCAAAACGAAGAACTTTTCACTGACACTGAGCACCGCGTCCATCTGCGTAAGAAAATACTTTACTTGGATTGATAACTTTATGGCTTACGTTTCTCTGCCTTGGCAGACGTATCCCGTGTGTGCATCAACTGGACGCCCGTAGTTCTTTTTTACTTCTTCTGATAGGGTAAAAAATGCTTCCGATGTCTTTAACACACCACTTATCTGTTTGAAATTAAACAGTGTTATAGCAGTCTTCATTAATTTTATTATTATTGAAATGTTTAGCATTTTGCTTACCAAATCAAAATCAAATTGCTTACTCTTTGAATATAGCTAATCTAAAGTGCGCTAACTGTGCTTGCATTGCACAAATTATCTGCGCAATTTTGCTGTGTTTACACACGGTATTGTTTCAAAATTTCCTGCTACGTTTAGACGTATAAATGCTGCTGGAGCACTCAGTAGTGCCTTACATACATATTAATTCAGAACCACTAAAAGTTTGCGGAAGTTAACTTCAGTCGGACTGTGGCATAGTTCCTAGGTTAACTAATGTTTTATGTATCTCAAAAACGACTTCAAATGAATTTCTTGCTTCTCTTACTAAAGGCTTCACATTTTGATTAGGTTTACGCTGAAATCAGTAGACCTAAAATGTATGGTGCTAGGTATTTATGATTATAAAGAGGAAGAAAGGGGGATTTTAAAGCTTTCCACGCGCTATCCTGAATAACAAAAGTTATGTAATACTTAGCACTGCGCTTACCTGTTTAAAGACTTAGGTTATGTAACTGGAAAATTCAGCGTTACATCTAATAAAAGCTCCGTCTGCAGCAAAATGACGGCTAGGTGATAGTTTTCAAGACGATTTTTTTTAGCTTTATACAAGAATTTTCCTTTCTTGTACGCTATCAAGTCTATGTTAAAGGGTACATGAGATTCTCAGTCAAATTAATGCGATCGGCTAAAAATTTTTGTCGGCCTACTAGAATCATTAGTAGTATGACGATGTTAATGAATGTACATACTTCATCCTGCGTAATTCCGGTGTTTGTTATGTAAACAAATCCCACTGTCGTAAATGCTCTAAGAATCTCTTCTGACAACTTTTTTATGACGCCCGGATCAGCTGTTGTCCTATCCAGAAGGTCCAATCCAAACCCCGCAAAGTCTACAGTTGGTATCATGGCTTAAATAGGCACGTAAATCTTTATATATAAAACTCGCATACAAAATGGTAATCAGCTCCTCGATCACCTCGTTTAACTCTGGGTGCTCTCTCTGGGACTGTATAATGTGTAGACTGCTTATAGTAAATGGCAGACTGGATTTTGTACCCGACCAGTCAAGGTTAATTTAAACCACCATTCGGTTGTGCAAGTCACGTGATTGTGCCCTAGAAAGCATACGAAACAGTACATTCGACGGGCCCTGTTACAACGGATATGCAATAAACGCCTGATATTGTAATAACTGGAAAAAATCAACGTATAATGTAATAACTAACTGATAATAAATAAAAAAAAACTAACGCATAATGTAAGACTCCCAAAACACAATGTAATAACCCAACGTTTAACGAATATTGTAGCGCCATAAAGTGCATAACGTAATTAATGAAAATTTCTAACTGATTATTCAATAGCTAATTGAAGTAATGTTGCTTCTTCCCAGTGGCGTAGGGCTGTGGGAATGGTATTTCGACAGTTCGCCAGGATACGGTTCGCCAGTACTACGCTTCGAGTACATTGCGCCAGTAAAATTTCTCTATTACGTTATTACTTTATCTCTTTAACAAAAGTGTTTCAGTTCGCCACTTGTACGTTTCGCCAGTAAAATTTCTCTAACTACGAAATGTGGTTGTAGGCTCTTCGCACCAGGGACATCTTTGTGTACCGAGTCCGTTCGGACGAGGATGTGCGACAAATATTATCTGACAATGATTTAGAAGCCATAGAATTCCATAAGATGTCATACGATGAAGCCAAATTCAAGTCGTTTAAAATTAAAGTGAATTTTGAAGATCTAGACAGTGTTTAATCCAGATATATGGCCGCAACATGTGTGCATAAGGTTCTTTAACCCCAAACCTCACCATGGCGGTTCAACGCAAAAACCATCACAATCAAGTGTTTATTACAACGTACTACGCCGAGAGTTCAATGCGGACCGACAAAGGTATGTTCTTGATTTAATGCGTATAAATGACTTTATTTTTCTTCAAGAAAAAAAATTGCCATATCCATGTATAATTCACCCCTCTCACCCGGTGTGATACGGTCGTCCACCTTGGTCATACTTTGTCCTTTGATCTCTCTGATGATACTGACATTTGACGTAAGAACAGATTTTGTGTATCGCGCAAACAGCATCATGTGTAACTTTGGTTTTGTAAAGAGCCAAATCAAAACAAAAATTTCATGACTTATTGTTACAGTTTCTATGGAAGCCAAGCATGGCGTCTAGATAATTATTTTCTGAAATTTATCGATATTTCCTGGAATATTGCCGTGCGTAAGTTATGCATCCCCTCAATGAGCGCACACTTATACAACACCTTATATTGACAAGTCAACAGTTTGTCAAGCGTTTTATTAAATACTATTTTAATTGTAAACAAAGTAGTAACACTACTGTTAAGTTTGTGGTTAACCAAGCTCTGTTTACGGTTAAATCAGCAATGGGTTTTAATTTACGACATATATGTTGCAAATTGAACTGTAGTAGTTGTCAGTTAGAAAATGGATATAATATTCTGGCAAGGAGATCAGTGAGGAAAAATGCTTTGATAGGAAACCAACAGGTAATTGTTAATATGGCTAGAGACTGCGTCGAATGCTTAGAATGTAATGATTTTAATTTTTTAAACATTGCACAGCTGCGATCAATTCTAAATTACTTTGTAACATTTTAATTTGAAAGAAATTGTACTGGTTATATATTTTACCAGAAATACTAGGCCCATTAATCCTTTTTACTACCGCTATGTTGTTTTTATTGCTAATCGTGTAAATAATCTTGACTGCTAACACTCTTTTTATGAATTACTTATGTAAAGTATATTCGAAATAAAATGATGTTAATAATACCTTACCCATAAACAAATTGTTTTTGTTCGCATCACATCCTTTTTAAGTATCAGTGCACATGATACCAGTCGATCTTGCTACAAAAAAGTTTGCCCTAACCAGAAAACGTTTGAATGTAAATTACATAAAACATCATGTCTAAATAATTTAATCTTCTGATATAAACTGGTGTCACTAAACAACATTTGTATTTGGACTTCAAGTCTTTTAATTGCATGAGTCCTTCCATTCATTCGCTTAAAGGGGAAGAAAAGGCAATTTTAAAGTATATCTCAAAAAAACTTTCCACACAAAGTTATATTAATCGTAATCTTTATAGTATTTAACATTACGTATACCTGTTTGAAAGACTTACGTAACTAAAAAAGAAAATTCTTAATAATTTAAATGTTCGCGCCAATTGGCAAATGAGTCACTTCTTATGTAGTTTTGTTGTTAAGGTAAACTATGCTAATACGTTTACAATTACTGCACCAGTTAACCATAAGTTAAAATTTTGCATAGATACATAATTATATTGTAAAACACCCACTTGAGCTTGCACAAAGCAGTAAGATGAGGTAAAGCAAAAGAGCAGAATATTTTTCTGCACTTGATGTCAAGAACGGTAATAATGTATAACAATTTTCAAAATTTATCAAAACTACTTTGCACTAGTTGCTATAATAACTGAAGCGTTTGCTCAGCTGAGCCCGTAGTCAGCATACAACATAAAAGTTATTCTTCCATTAATTGCTGGATAGTTATTGTTGAGTAAGCGCAATATTTCCGGCGTCTATTTCTCTTTTTGTGAATTACCATCGCACAAATCCGAATTCCATTGACAGCCAGGTGCGAAATTAAAAATTGCATGTCTGCGCGCCCGATTTGGTTGGCTTAAGGGCAAAATCGTTGCAATTTTCAGTTGCACAAGCTAAAATTATGCAATTAAAAACTGCGTGTATGCGAGGGGCTAATTCGCGTATTATTGCTCATTGGTAGACACACTGCTCAGTACTCTGATATCGCACGTTAATAACAACTTGTTAGGTAGTTGAACAATGGATAAGCTGGTTTGGAGCATGGCGGATTTGTACACTTTCCCGTCGTGACAAAGATTATCAAAGTGAAGCATCTAATATCAAAGTGGAAATGAGACTACTATGCAGATTAGAAATGACATTGTTTCTTTATTAAAATGGCACTAGTGTGATAAATTGGACAATTATTTACAACTAGAGCAGTGTCTTAATTCTGTTTGCAACACTTAGGCGTGATTAAAAACACAAAGAAAAAGTTTAGTACTAGGATTAGAAAAGAAACTGCTATCTAGCGAATTCTTGCTGTTTGTAGAGCGTTTCAAATCTTGTTTCACCGCGATCTTTTTGCTTTCAACTTGCTTGTTTCACTCTCTATTTGGACTCACCTCCTGAAATTGTGTTTCCCAAATCCATCAAGGCAAATAACTGCGAAAGAAATATTGTGAGTTATTTGAAGGAAGTAAAAATCGGTTTGTCTACACAAGAACATTTGTTTATAACTTAACACTTAATAAGTCACTTTTATTGTAGGAGATACGAAATTGGCTAGTCTTTACAATGGTTTATGAAATACATTTTTCTATAATGTGATACGCAATGTGTGTTACATTTACATACGTAGAAAGTATGAAATTTTTATTTCATGGTATGAAAATTTTCATTACTAAAGTTTCATTAGCATGAAAATGAAAGATTTATTTTTTGACATGTTAAGCTGTGCACTCCACATCTTGTTGCAACCTCAGTACTTGCCTATTGTCTGAGAACCAAGTATACAGTAATTCACAGAAGATAACTTCAAACAAAGTGTGTGTGTTAACAGTTTTATTCCATGCACTATATAGTTAGGTTACTGCATGCTTCAAATCCAAATTACTAAACTGCCCATCTTTTGTTTTACTTCCCTTGCCCTTGTGCGTTGCTAGAATCCATAATATTGATCAACAGAAATATTGCATAATCGATAATTATTGGATTTCTTGCGATATTTGCAATTCGTAACTATTTATTAGTTTAAAGACTTGTTACTATTATTAATTTTCTCAACCACCGCAAATTCACTGATCACCAATATATGGGCAACGTGTAAAGGACCCTATGGTCGTACGTTGTCCTCGCATTTGGCTTTGTTATTCTTAGTCTTTGCATGTTTTTTTGTAATTATTGTATTGAACCATGTGTGCGAAATAAACTATATCTATCTATCTTGCCCTAAGTAGAAGAAACATAGATATAACACTCCTAGGTTCCTACACTGAATAATAAACGAAGTGATCTTAAATTCTTAATGAATATGGCCATCTTACTCCTTGGTAGTAGATTTTTCGTATCAGCCTATGTTTAGAATAAACAAACGTGACAGAATAAAAATACATTTGGCATTTCGTTATACCCAAAACCAGAAGCAAATTTTCATAACTAGAACAATATTTTACGAAGAAAATTTCTGTTTCTTCATCTAACAACACATTCAGCGAATGCGTATTTAAATTTTACAAATAACATAATAAATATTATAATTAAATTAAATGAAAATAGTTTATCGACAACACTTGTAGCACATTAAGCATATCATTAATATTAATTATCACAAAGTGCAATTATATAAACAATGCACGTACGAAGATTTATAATAAAAAATCGTGAGCTATAGTGATGTCGTTTTGCTTACGATATATCTGATTTTAAAAACTTCTCATTTATGTAAAAATATAGTTTGCACAAATACGGTATCCCAATAATTAAGAGATGCCAATCACTCCACGATAAGGTTTATATTACAGCAATGTAATCAATTAAAATACAAATAAATTCGTCGTGTATATAAAATTCACGATTTACTGTACAAAATGGTACATAACCTTTTGCCATGGGATGCAACAGCAACGAGTAGTAGCAGTTTATTGCATCAAAGTATTGTTTAAACAATTGCGAACGTATTAAGTCCTCAAAATTTGATTTGAACGTAATCTGGCTCACTTTTAACCTTAAGTGGTATGACTGGAACATGATTAATAGAATTCAAGATCCTCCAAGTCAGGGGTCAAAGTTTTGTGAATTTCCAAGCCATTTTAATCGCACTGTTTTTCATACAGAAAACATGTTAAGAAAACGTTTGAAATAAGATAGGCAAGCATATACCTGAACCTGCATATAAAATGTGCATTGATTATTTACTTATTATTTACAAAGACTAAAAACTAAATTTAAACAAAGCAACATTTCAAAAAGTTAATGAAATAAAATTGAAGATTTGTGCTATAGACGTGAACAGTTAAGAATCATTCCGTTTTCTCCAATGCCAAATCCCGAATCTGGCGTATTCATCTCGTGCGGTATATGATCTTTTCCTCCAGTTGGGCTATAGTTATCTACAAAAACCGCAAATTCACTTTATAAATTTAATTATATGTTTTGTACCAATGTACTACTGTCCATGATACATAAAAAACACTTGTTATGTTATTAAATTTTTTTTATTTCGTACAACTACCTACTTTCTTTACCTACAACTGTATCACACTGGAAGTAACTTAGGCCTATCTCATAACCAGAATGCTGGTATTCAGTAGCGGTGCAAAGTATAGACCCGCACTTTGCTAAAATATAATCACTACGCTCAAAAACTTACTTTGACATTTTTGATCTTGTGACCTTGACCTTTGATTTTTTAAGCAAACAATAGGTTTATAGGGTTTGAACGTTTTTTATTTTTTATTTTTTTGGCTTAATTAAATTTTTTGATATTGTGACCTTGTACTTTGACATCTGATCAATCTCATGCCAAGTGGGGATAAGCTTGTTTCGTTTTGACGTTATTGTGGAATGAGGGACACAAGTGCATCATGTAAGACTGAATTAATTTCTGCACTACAAATGATTTTCGTAACACTCCATTTCCGTGTAGAAATAATATGTGTGTAAATGACTTTAATAGTGTAATTAAAATATACATAATTTATATAATAAAATGTTTGGCTTACCACTTAAATTATTCGATTCTTCAGCATATACTATCTTATGGATATACCTCTGAATCAAAAGCTGCATTGTTTTCTGCAATAAAATGCATTTTATACGTTTTCGCCTAAAACATTTATCGAATAGCACTTTACGCTCGTTGTCAAAATAGTTATTAAACATAACAAGTCATAGCCAAGCCTTTTGTACGGTTTTCTGCTCTAACACACCCCATCGATTTTTCTTTGTAATTCATCATCCACGAGGCAAGAAATTAGATTTTTAGATTTATTTATTTATTTATTTCGGAATCTAGTCCTTAGAACACAAATACATAAATATAAGGATAAAAACATCATTGAAAACGAACTTAAAAACTTATTTACAGCATAATGCATGGGCATGATTAATCCGTAAATAAAATCGTTCTCCATTTGCTAAAAATGTAAGAATTCACACTGCTATCAGACTTTAAAATATATTGTCTTAAAATATACTAGATTGATCTAATCGATTTTTAAAAGAATAAACAGCTTCTCGAGGGATTACGTCAAAATGCTGAATTTAGAAATCGACACACATTTGAATAGCGCCAAATCATACGACATTGAAAATAGTTTTCTTTTACACTTATTATAGGTAACTTTCAGTTCTTTAATGATATAGGCATAGTAATTTCTCCACAATGGGAAAACCATAGACACACGCGCAATAAGCTTATTTCTATCTCGTAATGCCATCATTACCAGAGGCCAACTTTGTTATGATATGCCCTAGATATTTATCCGAAAATACAGGTTTGATTACAGAACCCTTGCCATGAATATCAGCAAAAAGTACCGATTTCGTATTTTGCGGAGTGACAGTTAGCAGCTTTATCTTCTTTGAGTTCAAAATGACATCATAATTCTAGTGTATCGAGAACCCTCTCTAAAATATGTGACGTACTGTGACGTCACACGGGTATTTAAAGTCAGACATACACACAGTCCTGTGTGTGACTGCAGAACCCCTCATTGTTGACGCTTGTACGTACTCTTTTTGTACATTATTAATAAACTGCGATATCCTTACCTAAATTACTATTCAATGTTATGAATGTACGCGCTTTACCACATTAGCAAACATTTGATAACTATCTAACAGAGTATTCATTGACCTTACTGTATTTATTAGACATCAAACAACCAAAAAGGGATTCATAAATGAACAATTAATCCGACAACCAGAGTGAGTATTGTTTAAATTTACACTCATTTCACTAAAATAGAAATTGAATAGCCGCGGCGATAAAAGCCCTAGGGGCCTTACACTGTTACCAACATGAAAATTGCTTGAAGTAAGTTTACCCCCATCGAATACAAAGACTTTGAATAATATAAGAATGTGTTAACATCTGAAGATAATATTTGGTGACTTTGTCTGAGCAATAATTTTAAGAAATAGTTTAAAATATTCGCACTATCAAATTAGAAGCGTCAACGAATAGAGAGAATTATCATCAGTTTCATTCTAGTTATATAGATTCAGGTTTGATAAGGAAGCGTATTATATGCGCTTATCGGGAGCTACGCAGACTAAGCGAGATAATAATAATTCAGATACGTCATCAGCTAATAGAGATTTTAGGTACGCTGCTCAGCTAAGACAGGTCTGAGTGCACGTTACGCACAGGGAAGGTAAGTGCTTTTAAGTATTGAGGAGCGACTCAAAATGGCAGAAGTTTGTCAGTACTTTCTATTCTTTATTGAATAAATTCATCATTTATTTTGTTTTATATCAATAAATTCATTCAACAACAGGAATGCATGGAGAAAACTTATTCACAACGGCGACCCCGCATAGGGAAAAGCTGAGAAGAAGAAGAATCAATATGCTTAACGTCAATTCTACAAGAGGAACTGTCAAAGAGGAACCGTATAGAGTCACCGAGTAACAGGAAGCAAATGCATTTACCGTCTAATATAGTCCTTGATATATTCATTCAACGCCACTCACTGTTGTCGCTATAGCAGACTGTGATGGGCTACAATCAGAATTCAACGTCATACAGATTTCTGACAAAAACTACGACAGGTCTCTAGCTAGGCCCATTTGTCCGGATTCTCACACGTAGACTTACTTCGTACAATCTCGCCAATACGCCATTAGTGGTAATTATGAAGCCTACCGTAAAATTTAAATCGATATAAGTTTTAAAAAATCGAACGGCTGCGATAGCCGATTCGTTAAACATGTAAACGGCTGCTTGCGAAAAACTTAATACTAAAATTTAGGCGCTATTCAATTTTCTGGTACACAGACCCGAAGACACGCATGCGGCATGTATAACCAAATTGTAGCACCTGAATTCGTTCTAGCGGTGAATTTTGTAACACGTCAGAAATCGATGGTGTATCAGTGATATCAGTGATCAGTTTTTGGGGCTAAGCTATGGACTGGCCTAGGCAATGAAACTAAAGAAAGTAGAGTTATCAATATGTTTTAAATTGGCCGCTATCAAAATTACGGATAAACGATTTTAAAAATAATGTGCCAACCAATTTGTATAGAATGTAATTTTAGGTGTAGTTTTAATATTGTTACGAATACAGATTTCGGCTAACCCCCCAATGTTAGCAATGGGTATGGTTGAGAAGCCCAGTAATACCTGTATAAAGCAGAATGCATGCCGTAATTAGAGATTCCAACCTGGCCTTTCTGTCTGTAAAGGTGAATTCTGTACTAATTTTTATACAAAAGTCTGTTTACATGTCACTGTTTTGGAGATACTAGTTATGCAACAAAGTTTATTTTACACTCGTATTCCGGATCTTTTAACTTTTCTCGTGAAATTTCACACTTGCATGCCGCTTTATACATCCTATACATACATACAAGCTGGATCCCAGATCCGTTACAATATATTATGTACAGTGGACTCTCGTTATAAGAATCACCTCGGGAGAAGGCAAAGTGATTCTTATATCGAGCTGATTCTTGTAACGAGAGTCCACTGTAATTTGTGATTTTAGATACTGTATAAAAGTAATTTTAAAGGTCCCATGACACTATTTTTTCTGTTATTTTCTTTTGTAGCGTAGGCGGAATTACATATTTCTTAACTTTTAAAACAGTTTTGATGCATGCTATTATGTGATATGGTAAGTTAAATTAAGCGCCGTTGGTACTGTCACAAATATTTTCGCCCGTCATGACACTCAGTGCTCTGACGTAACAGCCGCAGTACAGTAGACAGCCAGTAGTCCTAGCAAGCAGAGCACTGTGAACGCTGAACAGAACGGTTATTGCTGAGAAATGATTTATCTATTAATAAAAACGTTTCGTACTATAGTATTTATCTATTTATAGCAAATAAATTTATAAGAATCAGTTTTTACTTTACAAACCTGCAAGGAACAGCAAATTTTTTGTAACAAACACAGTATGCAGAGCACTATGATGTTACCGTACCATTATCTAAACTGTGTGTAAACTGTATGAACAATAGGTGTGCCGAGTACTCCTGCGCAAGTAAGCTGCTAGCCACTATTTCGGGATAGATGCACAGTAAGTAAGGTAATAATTAACTTTTGTAACTAAATCTAACTTAACATATAATGTACAGTATAATATACAATGTGTGGTGTGGGTATGTGTATGAGTGTGTATGCGTGCGTGCGTGTGTGAGGGTGTGCGTGTGTGTATGATGTAATGTGTAATGTAATGCATAACTTATAGCCTAATTGTAGATAATAATGTCAAAAATTAGTTTTGAGGATAGAACAATGATAACTAAATGGGGAAGAAAATATAAGTGTTTACTTTATGTTCTCCATTTCTTGAGCGCCATTTGTTGTTTTATGTTTATGTAGTATGTATTTCTATAAAAATGTGTGCAATTTTATGTGCAAAGCTATGTAATAGTTTTAACTTATTGAATAAATTATTAATTACTTGACAAACTACTGAAAATTTTTCAAATTCTTATAACTTCACGCCTTTTTGAGTCTGTTTGACTCAACATGATTCACAAAAGGTCCGATAAGACTTGAAGTAGGACTATATGTGTGCGTAATGCGTGATCCGTAATGCGGTGCGTATTGACTGTTTCCATGTGTCCGTGAATGTTATGCGTATTAACAAAGCTCAGGCTCTTTTCGACATTTTAGGTGTTGTTCGTGAAAAATGGGAGTAACAATTTTGGGAAGCCATGTCTCTGTCGAAATTCTAGCGCCACTCTGATTAAGAAATAATCACAGCGGTGGCATTAGCTTATCATTACACTATTAGATGGAAAAACTGAAAAGAAAGCGAAAGTTTTGGACGCATAACATTTTACAGAAGAGAGAACAATATGGCTGCATCACCACTTGAAATAACTACAACTAGTTAGAGAACAAGATAATTTTGCGTTATTTCCACCTCACAAAAGCTTATACGGAATAAATATCATTGTGTGTAGCTCCTGAAATGACCGAGCTCACCTGACCATGAAGCTAGTCAGTGAAAACGGTCACCGGAAACTAAATCACCTAGGTAACGGCAGCTTCCCGTCTGCGTATTGCTGCGTGATGCGTACCCCGACGATAGCGATAGCGTTCAAGTGAATACGGATCACGCGTCACGCATTATGGATTGCGCATTATGTATGCATGGAAACAATTCTAAGTGTTTAAATACAAACTGATCTATACGCACTACGGATCACGCATTACGTGCATATGGAATCATATCTTTACGCGTACACGGATTACTTTTATACTTAAATGGAAAAGTAAACTACATGCAAAAATTGAAAATCGTTGCATATTAGTAAATTAATGTACAACAAACAAAACCAGTATTTGAGTAGCTCAGTTTAAATATTAGTTTATTATTAAATTTGCGGTATGCATGCTGTTATAAATTAAAGCTAATCAGATCGTCAATTCGTATTTTTCGCCGCATGGTACGGCGGCTTTCTTTTTTGGCTAATTTGCTAGTTAAACACATCAATCACAAAAAAGCAAATACAACATGATTATACTTTTCCAACGTTAGGCAAAGTAGGTGGTTTTATTTAATAATTACAGCATCTATTCTGTTCGGAACGCAAGCGCATAGGGAAAATTGCACAAGATTGGAAAGTATGCAAGAGGTTTTTCTTGACTCTGCCAAATAGTTGTAGACCAGATGCGTAAACAGACTTGGCAAACCTAATGTGACTTTAGCTAAGTTGTGAACCATGGTAACTCTGCTCAGTTGGAAAAGTGTCACGGCAACGGAAAATATCACAGCCAGAAATTATTCGCAGTTTTTTGAACTAAACAGCTCCACGCATGGGCTAAGTGACGTTCAATTGCTGTGTGAAATTCAAGAAGAAAAGGACCATTTCAAACTTCTAATAAACATTATAAATTTGCTGATGGGTTTGGCTATACTGATTAGTAATAGCTTGGTAGTTATTACCATTATTTTATCACCTTCGCTGCACGAAATACCGTACATTTTCATAGCAAATCTCGCAGTAGCTGATTCCTTAACCGGTTTTGGGTTACTCGCTTTCTTCTTTGGATTTTACGCTGGTCTAAGGTGCACACTCGGCTTTTGCTCGTTTGTGATGACTCTCATGGTGTGGTACATCTGCGGCTCGCTGATATTGTATTTAAGTTTAAGTATAGAACGCTACTTAGCCATAGTATACCCATTGCAGTACCCGACATGGGTGACGAAAGAAAGTGCTAGAAAAGTTCTTGCTTTTGCGTGGTTTTGGTCTATCATTATGGCAGCATTTGGTGCCACTTCTTATTACCTGAGTGGCACACCAGGTGTATCTTGCATTCATTTTACTCGAATATTTGGCAGATATGTTTTTCTTCTCAACGTTTTTCATGTGGTATTCTACATTCCTCCGAACCTATTTTGCTATGTCCGCATAGGAATGGTGGCATTAAAGCAACAAAAAGCTATCGCAGCTGTAGGCCTGTACAAGGATGAGCAACTACAACGGAAGATGAAAATCGTTAAAGTTCTGGCGATGACTGTAGTTCTGTATCTCAGCTGCTGGTTTCCTTTCCTTTTACTATTCAGTCTACAACACATGTGTGAGTTTCATGGCATATGTCCACTGAATGTGACATTTCAGGTAATAAATCTTGCTGTTTTGCTGGGAATGTTTAATTCTTTCATCAATGTATTTGTCTATGCAGGAAAGCTAGAATCATTTCGAAAAGCGATAACAAAAGTTTTATGTAGCAAGCGGAAGAGGAGCCGAATCACTCGTCTATAAGCCAAGGAGCAACGCGTGGTTGGCTGCGTATAGACTTACTGGTTCTTATAATGAGTATTGCTGACCTTGTTTACAAGAAGGAATAATTAAGCTGCCAACGCCATAATTATAAACTATGCTGTTAGATCACTTACCTACGTATGCACATATATATAGTATAGGGGAATTTGTAGCCGTTTCGTCTCTTAAGGGCGCCTGGCAATTTGAAATGTGAAACTCGTGCATCGATTTCACCCGAAAAGGTCAAGTAAGTATTTTAAGCCTGGCACAAATCAAGATCCGTGTAATTATATACGTGCTCCCATTATGACAATGTCAGTGACGTGAACTGCAGTGTGAAAGTGGCACATAAATGTTTAAAGAAGATGGAATTCGTGCACGTTTTTGTGAAATGGTTTCATCACTCGTTATTACGAAACTCTTCATCTCAAGAATCACCCGATTTTTATATGACGTTTCATGCAAAAAAGGTTTCATCAGTAGTCGTTCATCAGTTATTATCTTAGGAGGGTTGCACAGAAAATTGATGTCTCAGGCATAACTTCAATTTAAGAAGCGACAGGAATTACACGTTAAATTAAAAATAAAGAATTATAGACTGTAAACATCTTCAAAATCATTATTTATGTTCTGATTCTCATTACGTGCGATGCAGTGGTATCCACCCATTTTGTCACTTCACGGTTCGCCTCTACTACGATTCGCTACTACTACGATTCACTACTATTACGATTCGCTACTACTACGACTCGATACTACTACTATTCGCTACTACTACGACTCGATACTACTACGATTCGCTACTACTACGACTCGATACTACTACCTTTCGCCACTACTACGATTCACTACTACTACGATTTGGCACTGCTATGATTCGCTACTAGTACGATTCCCCATTACTACGATTCGCCATTACTACGATTCGCCACTACTACGATTCGCCATTACTACGATTCGCCATTACTACGATTCGCCATTACTACGATTCGCCACTACTACGATTCGCCATTACTACGATTCGCCACTACTGCGATTCGCCACTACTACGATTCACCACTACTGCGATTCGCCACTACTACGATTCGTCAGTATTATGATTCGCCATTACTACGTTTCGCCACACTACGATTCGCCACTACTACGTTTCGCCACTACTACGTTTCGCCACTACTACAATTCGCTACTACTACAATTCGCCACTACTACGATTCGCCACTATTACGATTCGACACTACTACGTTTCGCCACCACTATGTTTCGCCACTGCTACGATTCGCCTGTAGACGGGGGTGTCACTGTGCAAAAATTATTTGAATTGAACTCAAAATGGCAAAGATATAGACTTTTTTTTGAAACATAGTACTCACCTAGATTTTCTCATAGCAGTGCTATTTAACCCTAAATTTCTTAGCTCATAATTCTGTAACCTGGTAATTGGTTACAAACAAATTTTAGATTTTAAACTTTGTCACCAAAAGTTTTTTCAGTAAAAGAAGATCACCACCTTAAATGGCTCTAAGAATAAAAGTTAATCCGAATTTCGGGGCAAAGTTGCTATAAACCCTGGTGTCAAGATTCACTTTCTAAACCTATGATTTACAAATGTTTATCTTTATAGCATTCAAACGAAACAACTGCAGCACTTCATATTCGGCTCTGACCAAAAAGTACAAAGTTTTTGCACCTTTAAGTATGGTCCGTCGGTATTGGGTCTAAGTTACATTTTTTGCTCTCAAGCTTGATCAAAATTTCGGCTATTTCTTACTAAGAAATATGCTACTTTTGAGCGCTATAAGTCCCCAAAAAAGCGCCACCCGGAGAGGTAGTTAACATGCTATAATGAATGACCTTTTCCCTATTGGATGCTAAGCCATTAGGTCCTTGAAAGCAAAAATTTTGCGGTATCTTTGTTTAACTTAAATAACTCTACACCAAAGCGTCCTCTGCAGTCGTGGTTTTCACTGTAGATTGTCTGTCTATTTGTGCGTCCTGCGGACTATCAGTCGTTTCTGCTAGTAGAACATTTGTCCTTTTATGGCCCCTTTCCTAGAAGTATATAACAGGAAACAGCTAAGCACCATCATGTCTATTTACTATGTGCTGAGACAACATCGTTTTCTAAATACTTTGTGAACGGAAGCCATAAGTCGTACACGGGCGTGCGATACCACTCGATTCGCTATGAAACGTAAAGTCTGATGTAATGCGTTTCGTTTAGCCAGAAAATAGCGATAAAACGCATGTCCGGTCGAACATTTTACATCAAGAATCTGCTGTTATTTTCGTTCTGCGCTGTTTAGTTTCCGTGATACGGATCTTTTTAGAATAACTAAATTAATTAGGGCTACTCGACTAAATTTGGTGTGCATGGTAGAGGGTCATCTTAATTTCGTGTCATGGCCCTTCGACCAGCCTGAATTACGACCCAAAAATCGTCGAAATATGTCCATTTTTGAGAAGCTACTATTCGTACACGTCACCTACTCAAACGGAAATATTCAAGTAAAATACCGTGCCCTGGCTATCTACAGCCGACTCCTTTTTGTCGAGCCCTGAACCTCTGCCGTTTTGTAGGGCCTCAGACATGTTCAGTTATGAAAAAAACATACATGTTTCCGTATAAATATATACATTCATACCAGCCTACCGGGTATCGATACGACCAAACTTGGGAAGCCATACCTCCTGAATCCCCTTTGAAATCACGTGACTAACACTCGATAACGACGTAATTTTAGCCTACTAACCCTAGAAACCATTTGGACCTCAGGTTCCTAATGTTTGCGGTACCTCACCAAAACGTTTTCCTTACGTTACATAAGACTGAAGCACCACGTACTAACATGGCGGTAGTGCCAAGTCCCATCGATTGTATATCCAACGGTGTGCCACATAGCTGCCAGCGCCACCGCCACAGGGCTGCCAAGCTGCGGTCCATTTTGCTTGTTGAGGTAGGTCAATATTGAGGAATTTTATTGGCGAACTGCATTAGTGGCGAATCATAATAGTGGCAAACCGTAGTAGTCGCTAATTGAAACACTTTTATTAATAAAGAGATAAGCTAACGTATAGTAAATAAATTTTACTGGCGAATCATAGTAGTAGCGAATGACAGTATGGTGAATTGTAGTAGTGGCGAATCATAGTATTGTGGCAGTCTTAGTAGTGTCGAATCGTAGTAGTGGTGAATTATAGTACCGGTGAATCGTAGTAGTGGTGAATTATAGTAGCGGTGAATCGTAGTAGTGGTGAATCGTTGCAGTAGCGAATCGTAGTAGTGGCGAACGGCGAAATGAAACACAATAAGATGCAATGCATTTATATAAGATATACGTTTCCATAAGTAAAAGAGCAAAGACAATAAAAACGACATTATTATATCGGGCGGCGCAGAAAAAATGTGCCGAAGTTAAGCCTACAATATTACTAGAAACAAGTGCCCTACAAAGTTGGAACTTCGCAGTATGGTATTACCATATGTTAGATTTTGGGAGCGACATTAAACTTTAGAGATTTAGTGGTTTTTATGTTACGGCCGAAAAGCTTTCGAAATTTTAAAAAAATAAATGCCGAAACAATGTCAGGTAATCATCAGTTGAAAAACAGCCACGCTGACATATAAAGTGCCCAATACATAACAGGAAACAATAAGAAAATCAACAACTAGTTTACAACATGGTATTCATAACAGATAATAAAGCACCGAAACATTTGTTGTCAAAAAATGGGGCTTATTCATCTGCACTACGATATCTGGAATTCCCTTAAGAAATTCCTGTAGAGAAACTGTACGCGGCCGCGAAGAGCCGTTTCATGCAAAAAAACTAACGTCAATTTTTTAGTGCTAAGACCAAATATCCTTTACAGAAGTGAAAAACTGTATCGGCTATCGAAAGATACGTCTAGTTTGCACTGAAAATGGCGTTCACGTAGAACACTTGGTGCAAATTTTAACAATAGTGACGTACGAATTTCTTCCGGCATTTAATTTTTTGACATTAAACTTTTGCTTTTTCTTTGAAAAATCTAAGGAAATGGCCTAAAAATGTTTAGTGTTTGCACAAAAGCGTATACATCATCAGCGTGGTAATTTTCAAGAAACTCAGTTGTTTTCTTCTACTACCAGGCAAATCTTCCATTCAGCGACTAGGTGTACCAACAACGCTTATTAATTTCATAGCAAAGCACACACTGTCTTCACTCAAAATTCCTCTCGCCATTACCTTTTGGTTGTTTCTCGTATTTAGTAGAAACTGTCTTACTGACTGTCAGTACAGCGCACTGCGGCAGAACAATTTACAAAAATTAGAATTCAGAGTAACTTTTGTGCAGCAACGTCGCAATATTAAAAACTGATAAAAACCTATTACATGAATAACCAGGCGACAACGGGAATGAGAAGAACATCACCACAGTTCAAACCTCTTATAGAGTTACACCGCAAGCGAGTTCCCCAAAAATAAAATTCTAGACAGTTAATAGGTTAGATGTTCATCAAAAGTTAGCCTACAATTCTCACTCAAATGGCAACGGTAAAGTCAAAACTCACCTTGTATTTGTTTTGATGTATTTCAGACACATGCTCCAGATCTTCAAATGTGTCCCGGTGCTGCATGAAATGGAATTCAAAACCAAATCAAACAAATTATCTATTTTACAGTGTTATAAGCGTCTGTGTTATAGTAATAATTAAATGTTAGTGAAAATAAAATGAGCTCTAAAGATAAAATTTAAAGAAAATTGGATAGATATTCATACAAACAATTTTTAAACAATTTACACTAAAAATGATAGTCTGTAGCGAGTCTGCAATCGTCCCCATCTTTCTCTGCCCAGACCAATATACAGTACCTGTTCCAGTATGGTTTTAACTATGTTGAGCAATGATTGATAAAGAAAGCACCTTTTTAATGTTTTATTAGTCTGGGTTCTTGTCCTTGTAAGTGAAAACACTAGTCTTTTTTGTAGCTTTTTGAACGTCCCGGACGTCCCAAAGTCTGCCAAAATTACCCCATCCCTCCACAAAATCTTGTAAAGTTGAGAAAGTTTTTGCGTAATTTTGTTGACTAACTAACAAACAAACTAACGGCGATGAAAATATGGTGTCGAGAGGTATGATTAACCATAAATTGTGTAAGAAAAATTGAAAAATTCTCGGCAGGTGGCGCTGGGTCTCTATGATCTAACAGGAGTAACAGATGAAGGAAGCGGTTGTATACAAACTATACCTAGAAGAAATGAATTAACGCATTTTTGCACGTTCTAATCTTACCATTGTCTGACACAGGTACCACTGTATATCACCACCAAGTGTTCTAGATGCATGTGAATACTCCTTTATTAGTCCTTTAGTGCGGTGACAAGTAACACAGGTACATGTACCATTTAATAACGTTTTAGACAATTGTAAAATTTAATATTGTTTTTATGCTCCAGAAAAATACAAGTAGAATATGTGACCACGAAGGTCGACCAAACAAATAAATGGGTTGAGTGGGTTGAACGGACTGAAATCGCACATTTTTGCCTGCGCATTAATTGGCTACTAAGTATCCAATAGCTCAACCCTTTTACGGGGGTCTTTGTTCGATCCCCTAATCAGTAGTGGTCGACCCAGACACTAAAACTATTTACCCACAAATCTAAAATATTCTATATCATACGTTTCAGCATCACTTAGGAAAGCAACTTTTAATGCAACTTACACGTGCATTGATGTATGAAAGTCGATTTATATCAGAATCTGTTGAGTCGGTATCAGAATTTGTTCCCAGACAACAGCACAGCAGCTCACACGTACGTGTTGCTACTCTCCAGATGCACCCTGGGCTGGGTATGATATTGTATGGGATAGGCATGGTGTCAGCTTCTTCAATAAAGTCTATCCACAGTTTTGTACGAGCAAACTTCCATTCCACATCTTCGTCGCTCTGAAAGCAAATTAAAAAGGTTTATAACACGAAAGCAGCTAGAGTTTTTCAGTGTGAATGCAATGTGGCTGGTACTGTGCTGTTGCTTCTAAAAGTTTTTATATCATGTCGGACCTTCTTTTTGATGTTTTCGAGTTTTTGGTGTGAAATTCAAGTACTAATTTAAAACATTGCGAATTGGTGCGCGATCCGCTGCGAAAACGTCTTGGTCTTTTTTTCGAGAATGATGCCTTCTAAATTTAGAATGGCGTATCCAAAATCCGATTCTATTAATTGATGCAAAATTCGTTTTAATGCATGTCCTTGTAAAATTTCATGACGCCCCATTGCAAATTGGCATAGCCTACGGCCGCCCTATGCTTTTTCGAAAATAATGTTATTGCGGTGATCTTGATTTCAAAATAGCTGCTCAGAAATTTGATTCTGTCAGTGGATGCGAAATTCGTTTTAACTTACTTCTGTAAAGTTTTATGGCGATTTGTTGCGACCTAGTGGAGTTTTGGCTTTTTTCGAAAAAATATGTTTTCGCCGCCATCTTGATTTCAAAATGGAATGGAAAAAATAACTCTATCAATCGATGAGGACAGCTTCTAGTATATTCCTGTGAAGTTTTGTGATAACCCGTTGCAAATTGGCGGAGCCTTGGCTTTTCTCGGAAAAATGCTATTGTCATTGTCACCATCTTGAATTCAAAATGGCGGGTCGAAAATTCAACTCCCTTAGTGGATGCTGAATTTGGTCAAGTCTATTCCTGAGAAGTTTCAGGCGAACCCTTGGGCTTTTTAAATGGTCATCCCCCAACAAAAATAACAACAAGAACAACATCCAGATGAGCAGCGATTTGGATCAACCTCCGCCAAAAATTATCACTTTTCTTTAACTTATTGTGTTAACAAGATTCACCTCATACAAGAGATTTGTTATGCTACTGAAATCAGAAGCTACGGTTTTATGACCGTGGCAGGATTGGTTCAAGTGAAAAACCTGATTACTAGATGGGCAAAAAATCTGCCTGTGGTTGTGAATTAACTGTTTTCTCGGAGCTCAAAAAACATCTCAACTATATATAGCCAACCACATCAATATTCAAGTGTATATTCTCGAACTTGCAATGCTCAATAATAAGAATCGCTGTTAGCCTATAGTATATCCACAAGTGTTACAATAAAAAAGGTATTGATTACGACGTATTATTAATGTTATAAATAAGATATGTAAGCAACGTTCTCTGGGAGTTTTATTCTTGTTAATAATTATCTGTAACTATACTTACACTAATTTGCTGGAAAGAACTACTCATCATTGCAATTAGCATGTTGAGCATAACAACAACCATGGCAAACATATAGACACCATAGAGAATGTAACCTACAGAACAAAATGTGTTTTACAAAAAGGTTCCTGAAGAAAAAGCACTTTTTATCGCTACATTTTGGACAACTGAAACACGTCTTGCAGTGTAAAAGACACAAGCAAACAAAATCATATGATTTTATGCTGACTGTAGCTGTATCTGTGAATGAAGAATTGCTGTTGTCAGTTGTGGCACGTTGTAACTTTTGTTGCAGTACTTGTTTTTCCTTAAAAGCAGGAAACTTCTCATTAGGTTTATTGTAATAAATTAGTGTACTTCATACAAATGCCCTGGATGTAACAAATTAGTGTACTTAATACAACTGCATTTGATCTTTTATCGACAGCAAACAATACCGTCAACTAAATGTATTTAAACTAAATATATTTTTTATCAAATCGTAAGGTGACACTATAGTCGCTTTCTGAAATTACAAAAGAAGGATACAAAAACAGACCTGGTTAAGATCTATAAATTCTAGTTAAAAATGATAATATTTAATGTATGTATCCAAGAAACGAAACTATTATTTCCAAGTTATTACAGTAAAAAGAGCAGACCGCACCTGTATTCATAATAAGTTGTCGATCATTTGGTTGACCATAAGTGCTGAACTGAGGTGCTCTGGCATTGCTCATTCCAAAAGCAGCCCAAAACAACGTGATGAACGTGTCCTGTAATCTATAACAGTAGAATTATGATGTTTAAACCAGAACACGGTATCGCAGAATTGTTGTTCTCCTAAAAAAATATGCTGTATTTTGTTGTTGTGAATCAAAAGTACTAACCTAGATCATGTAGAAATAACTAAGGAATCACAACAGGAATTATGCTTTTGTCGATTTAAAACTTATTTAGCCTACACTAGCTGAAGGCACTGAAAAGTACAGCAGCATATAACTGTCACACTTATTACATCATCTAATCAGTAATCAACAGTCCGTAGCATCAATTTTTTGCCATTAATAAGAACAAGTAAAAATTTTCTGAAACTGCAGCCACTAAAACAGGAACGAGAGAGAAATATAGTGTACGTCCTGAAGTGATTCCGGTCAAAAGCTATCATAGGTGTCATCATTAATGATATCTAAGCTGGTGGCTGCGGCGGAAAGTCTGGCAATTCTTGTGATCAGTAAACACAGCACGCAGTACGAGATAGTGATTTAATTCACCGTGTTTTTATAACTTTGCATGACCATCAAGGAAGAATTAACTGCCATAAAACTTTTATATATTATAGGAAACTGAGATCTCTATACTCACGTTGTAAAACTGAAATTTTCGTGTACTTCATCAAACAAATATGAACCATATAGACTGCTCAAACCACTCATGAAAGCCATAAATACAACAATAAAGAGTAAAAAAACTTTTGTGATGTCCAGCATCATTCTTCCTAGAGATATCTGAAGTGGCCCAACCTGAAATAAAACAAAAATCAAATTTCAGGAAAAAGGAAATTGAAAACTGTAATTCCATTTTTTGACATGTGCTTATTATAGAAAACTGAGATATGAAAAGAGTGAGCAACAAAACTCATCAACAGTATTAACAGATAGCACCTGATAGCAAATTAATAGCAGATGGAAGAACACCAACAAATATAGCACCAATCAGCCAGTTACAATAGCAACAGCTTATAAAATTTAAACCAAAAGTAAATGCAAAAGCAAAGGTAAGAAATCGGTAAGTTAAAGTAGTAATTCGTACCTGTTCATTGGCAGGCAGCCAGTAAGCAATACGAGCGAAAGACACTACTGTGGCAGTAGCAAACAGACAGTTAAACAACATCAATGGCTCATCCATAACATTCTTTATTTCTAAAAACAATCACTCCACTTATTATACAAAAAAGCTTAGTATGCCGATTCCCGGTCTATATTCAACTGTGCAGACGGTGACCTTCTAGCTGCAATTTCTTAGCCAACTTCATAATTAGTTGTGTGTAAGAACGCTACTGTTAAGTGCTGATAGGGTCACCTGAATGCACTTTTAAAGTTTTCACAATCAGAATATTTTATAGGCATTGGATGACAAATTATTTGCATTGACTGGGTTTTTCTGCAAGACTCTGTCGTGATTCACCTACCGGTCATGCAATGAACTCCCACTGTTCCAAGCAGACACTCAGTCATGGTGTCATTGCTGTAAACATGATGACAAGCGTTTACAATACTGGAAAACATGGTGGCGTAAGCTGCAGTGAAAAGTACAATCATAGCGAAGTCCATCAAATTCCACCAGTCTTGCGAGTATTCTTTTGGTCCAATCTTCCACAGTTGCCGGATCTCTGCCCAACAGTAACCTGTAGTATCAAATCCGTTTTTAAAGTAATTTATCAAGCGAGTGCAACAGCCTTGGGAAGTGGGATATTACCACAACCTCGGTTGTACTTCTACTAACATACAGGTCAACCTAGCAAATTAAATAAATATGAAAAATAAACTTGAAGAGCAGTAGTGCATCGCATTCACAACAATATTGATTTTTTTTGGCACGCTGTGCTTTGGCATAATACATTTACATCATTCGTGTCACCAACAAAATTATAATCCAACCAAAATTCGCTAGTTATTATGTCACATGTCACTAAAATATTTAAGTTAGCCAAAAATAATTTCTCACCTGAATAATAAAATAAAATACATCATGCATAGCATATGGTAGGTAATATGACAACTATTAAAGGTAATACATTAAAGTTGAGATATAATAAAATGTGAATTGTAGCGACCGGAGAAAAAATGAGCTTGAAACTTAAAATAAACAGTTTATATATTCAAGATGATTTAAATTTGCTGATGAAATATTAAGCTAATTATAAAGTATTAAAGCATTAACGAAGCACACTAGCAGCTGATGTAGGACGATAAAAATTAAGTTTGCACAACAACTTACCTAACACGAAGGCTAACACACACATATGCAATCCATAGATGAACAAACTATACTGGCTTTCATCTAGGCTAATAAATCTCCGAAACTGTGGATCATGTCGACAGCTAAGTAGAAATAAGAGGACGAGAAACACCAAGTGAGAGCAGCAGTGCATCACAAACTTAATGAGAGGTGAGCGAATCATTCTTCCAAGCTGAAACAGAAAAGCAGAAACAGCTAAATTAAACATAAAATCTGTGAATTGTTTTGTGAAAACGTCATTTGTGAAAGATACGTAGGGGGCGTGGAGAAGCCCATTTGGGTTGAGATCACTAGGCACTTCGATTCTTGCAAATGCTCTTAAGAGATTTGTACTTAATACACGCATATTTTCATTCAAGAAGTTCATCATGTCATGCGGTGACGTTCAGTAAAAATCGTACCACTATTGTTTTTAGTTTTTTTTTAATTTTTCAAACAACAAAAGGCGCCTTTTAAGTACGGATGTTAGCAGAGTACATATCAAGACAATCAAAAACGTACCTTAGTACAAGGTAAGAACCAATGTACTACAGCCAGCAATGGCATCAAAAGTAAAATGAGCAAAGATAGGACGGCTTTTGTAAGAGCTTGTCTTTGTTTCCAGCCATCTACTCCCAAGTACCAGAAAAGAGCCATCTGTTGCTGACAGCTAGCGTGCGCTAAAAACTGTAAAAATGACAAGCGAATTTTGTAGATTTCAATATTAAAGATGGTTGGTTGGTTTCACGCCGTGAGTTGGCTATCAGCGGAATTGAAAACTGGACGTTCTAGAATTATTTTCCAGCGGTTTTCAAACTTCCTTGACCCTTTTGTTTTGTGTATTTTCAATTTTTAATGTTCTTTTTAAAGAGGGTTTTAATGGCAAACAGGGAAACAATTTTCTGGTAGAGTGTTCCATATGTTTCAAACTCAAAGCCTTTGGGAACCAACGAAAAGAGATACCGGGAGCGTCTTCAAAAAGGCTTTATGTAGCAATTTACTTTCCATGAGCAAGAATACACGACTGATTACGAATCAAGCATGAACAGAACGCCATCTATCAAGCAAACTAAGGTACAAGCTGAGACACCAACCTCAAGTACAAATATGGCTGCAGTAGTGCAAATTTGTATTGTAAATAACAATTAATCTCATCCTGCGGTGAAAACGTATTACTCCGATAATTATGGTTTCAATGACAGCAGTAATAATAAATACGCCAGCAATGTCGCCACTTTGCGTTTTGAAACGTTAGCGTTGATGTTGTCGTACAATATGGTTACCATTCAGCAGAAGCAGTGTTTGATGCGCAGTAGCTGTCGTTAGTGTTTATGCTCTGCTTTATGGCAAAACAAAAAAATGCCCTTAAAATTCAAAAAAATCTTGATGAAGGAACAATGATGTTGTGGAGCCTATGGGTCACCAATATTTTTCAAAAATTACCCGACTTCCACAGTGCAGGCGTATATGCTTTGTAGAATGTGGGTGACTCAAAATATGTGTCAGTTAAGCAGTATCCAACTTCTAGGTTTATAAGTTTGGTGCCAGAAACAGAAGAGTTATTGTTTCATTACGTGTAACAGATCATGATTTGGCAATATCTTTGGCTGTAGAGAAACTTGTAATAACTACAGCAAACTGAATGGAAATGATCCATTGTAAATCATTATGAAAAAGTGTGAATTCAAAAGCAGAAGCGTTCTACATGTGAACACAAACAGGCGTTTGAAGATTTGGGTTCACACGCTCGATACCTGTAAATTTGGACCTGTTACCGGTGCCATCAATCTCAGCACTCGCAACAAGAAATTTTGGCTTTTTATAAATGCTGAACATATTAACTTGACTGACAACACAAATGTGTCACCAGTGATCTTTTAGCCAAATTATACCGATTTCATTATTATAAAAATTAGAAAAAATAATAAAAAAATGCAAATTTCGTCATTCGACTAATTTAGCCGTTTACATATCGTAAATTAAGTTTATTTAAATTTTTAGAATTTTCCCTCATAGTTTAGAATAATAAAACTGTAAATAATTTGTTGCCACTTAACTCAAAAACATTTGCTCTCCGTTCGTTATATTATCGATAAAATGAATGAATTTTTCGTTTCCTACATTCTAGGCAGCTTTTCATTGATATTATTCTACTATACAATAAACTGTGCGCTCTACAAAATTGATGCACCAAGACCAAGCAAGCGTACTGTAAGCTTTATTGCGCCTAAATTAATTATTAACACCATTGCCTGCTCATGATACTAGATTCCTCCAGCAAGCTGTTTCAATAAGCCGATATTTACAGTTGGCTATTTTATAACGTAAATCTACACAGTTTGTGACCATCACATTGATAAAAGTGTTAATAATAGATGTGGCATTTTATCAGGAGGCATACTGTATTTTTTCAGTGTACTGTACCTATAAGTAGATGACTCTCAAAAGAGATGCTGGTCTACGCCCTTACTCGACGTCACTATGAACAAACATTTATTTTGACATTTTTTACCGTATGACTATGACATTTCACATTTTGATCCAAAAAGCAATGGGTTTCCAGGTCTTGACTCGATTTTTTTCTGTGCTAAGTTTGTTGATTATCCAGCTTCTACAGTTTTGATTTTATTGCTTGGACAAACAAAGCAAAATGTTTGAAAATTGGTACAAATGAACTAAAATCTAGGGCAATTTTTTGGTCAAATTAAACAAAAATCTGAAAAGACTACCGCTCTGGTTGGCTTCTCTATTTTCGCTTCCTCGAGTGCCTTTTTCAAAGTATTTCTGCTGATAATCACCAGTTAACACATGCATTTCCAATATCTGCAAGTGCTCTGAGTTAAATTATTTGCACATCAAGTAAGAGCTATCTCTGAGAGTTGTGAGCAGTGAGGAAGGAATTCAACTTAACTTTGTTGAAAAAATAAATTGTCAATAGTGACTGAGAAAGGGCGTGGTCCATATCGAACTCTGAACTTCCATTGAACTTCATTTGGCATGTAGAAGGATCTGTTGCCGGGCTGAGATTTTGAACTTCATTTCTAACGTTAGTGTCGTCACTGTCGTTGCCTAGTAATGAAGTTTCAGTTAACATTTAAATAAGAAGAATTATCAAAAGCCGCTTTAAATTGATGCCACATTTTGTCAAGATTGGAAGAAAAGTTAAAAAAAAAGTCAGAAGTCAAAGTGCATACTCACTTTTGAGACACACTTTGTATAATACATGTGTGTATATTTGTATATACTATATAATTGTAATATAATACGATATATGTCTATTATTGCGCTGCTACTTGTGGCGAAAGGGAAATTACGACTCAGGACGCTTGGGACATGCAAGGACGTAGGTCAAGCAGTCTAACAACCTTTTTAACTAAGCAAAACTTAACTTAGCTGTTCTAATGTGACTTAATGAAGGTGCAATTCGTGTTAAATTCAATGAGAAAAAACTCATAGTCAATGGGACACATAGTTTTGTTAGAATTATGAACAGGAAACATCATGATCATCATCATAAACAAAAAATATAGAAAATTGGCCATCCTAAAGCCCTTACCATCCTATCTGTATTACACTAGATCTGCTAGACTTTGTTAAGATTCTTTTATATAACAAAATATCTCATTATGTAGCAAAAACGCATTATGCAACAAATCGCAAAACTCGTCATTACGTAAAAAATTACGTTGTTGTGTAACAATCATTATGTAACAAAAAACACATGACAAATTCGTTACAAAGAAATGTGAACTTTGGTCCGTAGAAATGGGTTTGTTAGCTGGGAAGTTCTCGCAAAGTTTATTCAATGGGCACGACGAATAAACTAGTCTATAACAAAACTTGCCTTTTTCTGTTCGTATTTTATGGCTAGTTTAACGATACGCAGTTTATTTCCCTTTATCCCTGTATATCCTTCCTCTTCCGCAGCGATGCTGGGAAAACCGTCACCTCTTTGGCGCTGACTCTTCTTGCTACCTCCACGTTTTGATCCAGACTTTAAACTGGTTTCCTCGCCGTTTAGAACAGCTAGCACCTCGTCCGTGCTGCGGCAAAGTCCTAGCAACTCCACTGCGTAATCCTTGCAGTTATTGCTCAATTTCAAATACTCTTGCTAAAATGATAGGTAATAAACCCTTAAAAATGAAAATAGTTGAGTCAATATATGAAAAATAATAGCCGAACTTAGGAGAGCCTAAGTGTTCCAAGAAGGCCTCTGGGAACATGCATGGTTAATTTTCGTAATTTCAAGATTGCGACCCTTAAAATTTAATGTCAAACTTACTTTTTTCTGGGTCGCATTAGACATTATAAAAGTAATACATGTCGTCAAATAATCAGTCAAACTTAACGAAACCCTCTATGATGTCACAGTGACGTCGTTACACATTGATTTCGCCAAAATCCAAATCTCTCAAACTGTCAGTTTTAATAGAACGGGATAAGACATACATGAAGTGCTCATTAAAAAAAGGTCTACATGACATCATTTGACGTCAGCATAACTCTTGTGAGTAAATGCATGGTGTCATTGCTTTAAATCAGAAATCGCAACTTGTGGTATAGAACTGTACATTGTCACATTCCATTCTTACCAATCATCACTGCCTTTGTGATCCTTCTCTGTAAAAATATGATTATTAAAATTTTCAGGGGATTTTTCCCGTTTTTAGCAAAGATTTTTGGCAAAAATGATAGTGCTTACTGCTTAGTGACATTGTATGACGTCATTTTCAGAGAGGTTTTCCTTGATCTTATCTGATATATAATTTGGTGTCACGCTCTATTTTTTTATACATTTATAGGGTCTAAAGTGAATCAGAAAAGTTTGTGGTACTACGAAATTTCAGGGGCGCTATTTTGAAATTATGCAAATTAACCATGTTCCCAGAGGCGGAATTTGGGAATGTTTTTTTTCTGGAGCACTTTAGACCCTGCAGATACAATATCAGCAATAACTTTTATATAAGATTTTTTGAGATTAAACTTATATTGACTTGACTAAAATCACAAAAATGCTTCCTTTGAAAATGTGCAAGAATGGAAATAACTTAGGGAGCTATGCTGGATCAGTTAATATAATTTAATCAGACAACGAGCGTCTTTTCAAACTTGCAAGATGGAAGATTTTTCGAAGGAGAAAGTGGGGAATCCTGACTTACTCACGTAATTAGCAAAGTCGTTGTGAGCGCTTGTAAACAAAATTTAGCCAAATTATCTTTGAATAATCCCTGATTAGGATTTTTCGTTTTCTTTCATGATAGTTTACTTTGTTGATGTTTTTTGCATATTTTACGCACAATATGTCTGTCTCTCTCTCTCTCTCTCTCTCTCTCTCTCTCTCTCTCTCTCTCTCTCTCTCTCTCTCTCTCTCTCTCTCTCTCTCTCTCTCTCTCTCTCTCTCTCTAAGCCTCTTTTTACTACAACAATGTGAATTTTAATAAATACAGAAACAACAATTACCCACTGTTTTTTTTTCGCTTTGATTTTGAACAATCACCCAGAATCAACATTTTCACAGATGACCACACAAGTGTGTGGGTGCGTTATTTTACTTTTATCATATTAGCAGGTTTCCCTGCATTGACAACCTGATTGATATGTCAATAAGCTAACCGCCTACTATTTAACATTAGCCAGCAGTAATTAGTCTGCACATAAAGTGATGGTATAACGCTTCCGTCTGGCAGGCAAACCGAATAATAACAATAGTCATCTTTAGGGTCTTTGAACGAGTGTACACGTGCGTAAATGGTGAAGAAAATAAATTAATTTTTGCCTGTAGCCACTACAAGTACCTTGAACAAAATCAAAACTTATGATCGTTTTAAGATTACTTTCCACGGGGCTGGACAAGATCGGCCAAAAAGCGATTGGTAATATTTATTTTCCATTCGCAGCCTCTTCTCCATTCACAAGTTTGTATTACAAATTTACAGTAAATTGTTGTATTATGGAGACAAATAAATTATTCAGTATAATTAAATTCAATTGTAATAGGCCTACATTTATTTACTTCAAAGCCCAAAGTTTTACCAAAGCTCGGAATTTCTTGACTTTCGCGGGCAAAGATGTCGTAAATATAATAGTTTCTGCATAATATACAAATTTTGTTCAATAAGTAGTTTTTGCAGATGTACATGTAATTGACTAAATTACGTTAAGTGATTTAATTTAAGTCGCAACATTATTCACTTGATTGCGTCTTAACTGAGTAAATTACGGCAGAGGTCTCTGTTTACAGGTTTGTATCTATTACGGTTAATAAATTCCGCGTCTAGCGTTTCGAAAAACGTCTAACTTGTGCAGCTTGTATCCAGTGATTTTTAGTTCAAGTTAACCTAATATTTAGCATGAAATAAATTAGCCTGTAATTGCTAGAGCATCTACCTTTTTACAGGAAAAAAATTTTAAATGTAAAAATAAATTTTTTTCATCAGTCTAGCCTCTTTTCAAAGATCTTTAGCCATAAAAAACTACGTGGTTGAGGAAATGTTCATTTTCTAACTAAACTGCTATTATTCTACACGCGCAAACTCAAATGATAGCACACGTTGAATGAGATTAAACTTCTAAGCTGAATAATCATTGACTAGATTCTCTAGATATTAAATTCTATAATTTGAGCCTAATAATAACGTAATAATAATTCTTAAAGATATTGATTTTGCTACATTTAAAAAATACAACAGAAATAATCTCAAACGCTGTACTCTACCTTATATTCTTTTTCTACTGAAGCAAGTTTAGATAGTCTTCTGCTGAGTTCGAAAGCAAGGCATATTGGGTCGCTCGTGGACAAACTAAGAAAGGCAGGGCTGGCCAGTCCTCGGTAGGCATTGAGTCGAGACCTAGAATACTTCACTGAATCAAACATCTTCTGATTGGTGCAGTCCCGACAATCACAATTATAATCGTGTGGCCAGGGTATGGACGCGCCATTTGTTAATAACAACTGCACGATTTTGAAATTATTTTGTTGAGCAGAAAGGATAATGGGTGTCACGTCTGGCGAGAAAAACAAGTGATGTCCCGTATTGTCACTCCGGTGGAAAAACGCATCGTTTCCGAGCAACTGTGACCACACCCTACTGTTCTTTCCAGAGAATTCTAGGATCATCTCGCAGATTTTCACGTTGCCCTTGGAAATAGCAAATAGTAGCGTGTCACCAATGCACTGTAAGTTTGACTTTGGCAAAAGAAATTCTATCACATCCAAATGTTCCCCAAGCACGGCCAGCTGCAATGCGTTGCGTCCAATGTAATCCACGACGTTGATGTTGAGGGACGGGTTCGTATCCAGCACCATTCGGACCACTTCTACGGCACCACAAGCGGCGGCATCCAACAACTTGGCCTCACTATCTGTCAATTCCAAGCTCCCGAAAATGGTGCGGTGCACTCTTGTCTGTGAATGTTCATACCTCTGCTTCACCGACATGGCCATGGCAGCCTTTACTGCCGTCAGAGCCATACTAGAAGATGACGTGCCAGCCTGCGGGTGAAAAAATGCGGGTTTTAAATAAATATTAAAGTAGCAATACTTAATTGCTAGACTACCAGCAGAGCAATACCCGTACACCAGCAGAGCAAAATACGATTCATTTTTGCACGCGCGACACTGGCGCATACATTTCCTAGAAGTATTATTTATTAATGGCAGGTGTTAACAAAATGGTGTTAACCTGAAACACAAACTTGACCATAAAAGCAATAAAAGTTCTGCACTTGAGACAACTGAGTTCAATTTTTAAGGAAAATAGGCAGACAGTGTTCTTGCGCTCTTTACTGCTGGTATTTTATTTAAGTATTTTATTTAATAACAGACTTTTGCCCAGAACAAACTTACTTCTAAAATCACTGACATTCGTGTTCAAACGTTGCCATATTGTTTTCAGCCGTTGTCAATGCTGAATCTCCAAAAGCACGTCTCCCCCTTATTAACTGCAACAACCTCTCATTAAACCAGGTTTTCACTTACACTGGCACACGACAATACCTATTCTGCAGGTTCAGCCACAGCATTCTCTCATAATCCCCAGCCTCCCCCGAGACGTGCCGCTCGCGCATTTTATCAACAATGGCAGTTCTTAAGTTCTGCTGGGTATCATTTAATGGGTATCAAGCCAAGGAAGGAGATTAATGAGAAAACATGGCCGCAGGTTTCCAGTCTTCAGTGCAATTGCAAACTATTGTTTCAACTTGTAACTCGAGAGTGATTAACATACAATTAGGTTTCAGGTGGGGTTTTACACACTGTCCGCCCCGTAGCTGAGAGCAGTAATCAGCTATTGGTATATGATTATCAAACACGAAGCTAGCGAATGCTTAAATATAATTTATCACGCAACCTGGCTTCATAATATCCTGTCTAACACATGGCTTCAGTAAAGCAGGTAGTGCGAAGAGCCAGTCATTTCTTCAAAGTTTGTTTAGTTGTTCTGTTTCAGCTTACATCAACTTTCTCTCTCTCTCTCTCTCTCTCTCTCTCTCTCTGTGCATGTGGGCGCGCGTGTGTGTGTGTGCTGTCTCCTCTCTTCTCTCTCTTTCTCCCATCCTCCTCTCTTTCTCTCTCTTTTTCCCCAGTTCTCTTTTTTCTGTCTATCTGTGTATACTGCCTGTCTGTCGGTCCGTCTATCTATCCGTTCATCTTTCTGTATTTCCTGTTTATCTTCGATTATTAAAACGGACAACTAAGTTTTTGTTTTACCTACTAGTACCAGTTTGTTTTAGGTAATTTGGTTAACGAACAAATGTAACAACTTCAGATGTCTTCATAAAGTTTAAAAAAGAATTTAAGCGGGTAGATTTTCAAGATGAATTTCGTAATTAAGTGGAGCTTAGAATAATTATGCACATAAGTATTTAATTAAGAAAATTGCGAAAGCATAGCCTAAAATACACCTTTACACGTGTTTATTAATCTGCTTTCCGACTGACCAAATGTAGAACTGTTTTTTTTTTTCGTTTCCTAGATGCATAGTATAACTGGCATCCCACTCACCTTCAATAGCTATTATCACGTTAAGCTGAAACACCACGATGTGGTCTCAGTTTCGCATAAAGATTTCATTCTGATTCACTAAGCTTGACGTTTTCTGTCAACAGCCGTGTCAGACTACCCAGCAGGTATATTTTTAATCAAACTGTTTGTTACACGCAATAATAAGATTGTGCAGGATCCGGAATGGCTTCATGTATTATACGCAAAACGAGCAGGTGTCATGGGACGTTAAGGTTTGTAAATGGGTGATAAAACTAATTCTGGGCGGTTTCACCTGCCATATTGTTTCTAGCTAGTTCTCTTGTTAAGAAAGGATGCACATACATCAGAACATGGCTGAAACAACTAACTTGATTAGTGCCTCATCTTAGCAGCTTGCTATACTTGCTAATTAGCTAGGTTCTGGTCTTATCATTCATAATTATGCAACATTTCAAAGCGTTACTCTGTGTCACTGAGTGTTGTATTCTGGCTTGTAATGCTGCCATATAGAAAATATGCTTTCTTGTAGAGGATCTGACTTGTCTTGTGGCATTTTGAACAGTAAGTTGAGTAAGAGACAGATTGCATGTTTTCGGTTTGCGATTGCGATTGCGATACTCGACTCTCTCCACCTATCCGAGGCGGGCACCTTTATAGGGTGCAAAGTCTCTTCTTCTTTAACGCTCATCTTTTATTTGTCTTTTCCAAGTTTAATGTCTTTATTTGTCTTTATCCTGTATTCCATACATTCGTTCACTAGATTTCTAATTTCTAGCAATCCTTCCTTTTCACTGTTCATTAATACTTCCGAGTTCAAAATTTTTTTCCATTCTCCATATCTGTAACATCTAAGCATATGTTCAGTAGTGTCATCATCTTCCTCACACACTGGGCATAATAACTGATCCTTAAACTCATTCTTGTAGTTCCCCTTAACTTTAATCATATTCAGTCTTATTTTCAATATATCTTTAACCTCTTCTGGCTTGCATGTGTCTATGTAATTTTGTCGTTTCCACTCGGTATGCCTTAAAAATCTTAATTTAGTGCTGCTCCTGCATTTTTCTGCACATTCGCTCTTTATACAACGTTCAATCTTATTCTTTATTTATTTCTTCCATTCAGACTTTTTCATGACCTTCACCCTTTCTTTATTAGCATCTATGGTATAAATTTTTGCAGTCTCAAATACTTCATTATACCATGACCTTTTGTGTACACTGTTTATTTGCATTTCGAGTATCTCTGATGCTAATCTCTTTGGTTTACTAATCAATAAATTCCGATAGAACATCAATCTCCTATATTTTACTTTATGTTTTAGAGGCCATATGCCTATTTCAGTTACTAATCCCCAGTATGGCGTTGATTCACTAAGGTTAAATAATGTTTTTAAAGCATTTGCTTGAATCATTTCTAATTTCTCCCAATCAGTTGTTGTCAAATTTGACCATGTCTCAGAACTATTTAGCACTGCACTCACTGAAAGAAGCTCGTACAGCATTAGTTTTACCCCTATTGAGCAATCTCCCACTTTCAGCTCACCTCCTATTGTATTGATGTAACTAATTATCATTTTGTTTTTCCCGGTTCGTTTTCCAAACATTATTTCATAACTACCTTTTGTATTTATCCAATCTCCCAAATATTGGTATTCCTCTACTTCCTTAACCTCTCCGTTCCTTAGTGACTCACATAATTCTGGGATCCCTTTCTTTCGTGTCATGTTAGTTCTCATATATTGTGTTTTCTGTATATTGAATGATAATCTTTTGGTTCTTTCAATTTCTTGACAGTTTTTAATCATCTGCTTGATTATAGTTTCTTGTCCTATTCCGACAATATCGTCAATGAATAATAACATACCCACATGTATATTCCTGCCCATTACAGTCCCTGTTGTCACCATCTCATTAATCCGGTTTATTGCAGCACAACATAGTAATGGTCCCAACACTGTTCCCTGTCGGACTATTTCATTTATTTCTATCTGGTCTGTTTTTCCCAATGGCGTTTCTATAACTATTTCTGCAATTTCATTCAGTTTATATATCATAAATATTTCTCCTGGTGATATGCCCATCCTCCATAATTCTGTCAATGCATCTTTCAACCACAACTTATCAAAACACTTTTCTATGTCACAAAAAATTATGTACACTTCATTTTTATAAAACCTGTTATACTCTAACATTGCCCTCAAGGTGTACAGATGGTTATAGACCCCTCTGTTTTTTCTTCCGCCACATTGATGTACTCCTATGTTTTCTTCAAATTTAACTATTATTCTATTTTTGATCACTTTTTCCATTAGTTTACTGAAAATATTTGTTATGAACAGCCCTCGTCTATTTTTCATCTCTTTCTTGTCGCCTTTTCCCTTATAAATTGACTTTATTTTCATTTGGGCCCATTGTTTCGGTATTTTCTTTTGCTTCATTATTTCATTCAGCATTGCTGCTATACTATCAATAAATCCCTTCCCTGCTTGTTTGATCATTTCATTCTTCCATCCTTGCATGTCTGGAGCCTTTTTATTTTTTAGTGATCGAACTGCTTCATTCACTTCACTGTTAGTAATTTCTTTTACGTCCTCCTCACTTGCCATTTGTTCAACATGTTTGAAAATTTGTTCAACCCTTGATTCTATCATTTGCTCATATTCATCCTCTGTCTGAGTAGGAGTTAGCAATTCTTCATAATATTTTTTAAAAATCAACTTAATTTTTCCTGGATCCTCTTGGATCTCACCTTGTTTATCTCTCATTGCTATAGCTTCTTCCATTTTAGGTTTATCGATGCCCTTTTTGAATTCCCAAAACAACTGCTGGTTAAGTTTTCCATTTACTGTAATTGTCCTAACAGTTTTATTTATTCTATTTATTTGTTCCTTCCTTTGCACAACCCTCATCATGTTTTCTATTAGTTCAATTTTTATTTTTATCATTCTTTTCCTTTCCGAGTCTTCTTCATCGCTCATTTCACGTTTTAACTTACGTCTTTCTTTATTTAGCTTCCTTGACATTTTACTTCCATATTTTTGTTTCCTTTTTCCTTTTACTGAAAGGCACCTGTCTCTTACTACTGCAGCTTGATTTATCCAGCCATCATATTTGCTCTGAATTGATCTGTTACTGCTCCATACTTTACTAAATATTTGATCATCAGTTTCTTTTTTGTATCTGTTCATTTTATTTTTATTAGACACTACTAATTTTTTTATCTCATCACTTTTATCTCTTTTCATTTTACTAATCTCAACCCAATCAAATTCACTATATATTGTGTGATGGTCTGTATATACAATTTTTTTCTCGCCACTACTAGTCACTCTGTACACTCCATACAGTTTTTGTTCATCAACAAGTGTGAACCTATGTGCATTTACATCATTTGCACTTATTATTATATAATCAATAACAGATTTTTTTCCCAGCTTCTTCTCTTGTCCAAATTCCTGAGCATTCTTCAGTTGCATTTAATATTACTAGTTTTTCTTTTTTAACCAGATTTAGTAACATTTTCCCTGCCCAAGTTATTTCATCACTATTACCTTCGATAATATTTCCTACTTTTGCATTGAAGTCCCCTATAAGCAAGCACTTCTGGTTTTCATTTTTTGCTTTTTGTACTTGCTTACGTATTTGTTCATACATTTTCTTCATTTCTTCTTTATCTGTCCTACTTTCCTGAGGTGCATACAATAATCCTACTCTCAATTTTACTTTTGAATTATCCATTACAACCCATAATTGTTCACCTACTTCATTATACTGATCAGCTTTTATTGTTACATTTTTTAAGTCATTTTTAATTGCCAATAATATCCCCCCTCCGTACTTATTTCTATTCAGTTGGAACACTTTGTAACCCTCAATTTGCACTGATTCTTCTTCCCCCAAATGAGTTTCAACAATTCCTATTACACTAGGCTTTTTTCCCTTATCACTCCATACAATGACTCTAGCTTATTATTTAGCCCTCGACAATTTGTATATACTACATTAAAATTTTTAAACTTCTTTTTCTTTTTCTGAGATCTTTTCACTCTTACTTTTTTTCTAATTCCACAGTTTTTCTTTTATTGCATTGATTTCTCTCACTAAAAAATTAATCTGCTCAACTAAACTTTCATTTTGTGTCTTTTGTTCATTTTTATTTGTTTCTAGAGTTGTCTGCTGTCCTTCTCGTTCTTGTGTTCGTAGGTATCTCTTTTCATCATCGTTAAAAAAATGTCTGTATCTGCACCTACTACCATATTTGCATTCACCATCAAACTTCTTTGTTGCGGTAAATGGGGTTTTGATGCGAACTGAGTTTACCTGCAAGAATTTTATGGAATAAGTTGTGGCCTTGATACAGACTTTGATTGCAAAATTTTGTGGAATATGTTGTGGCCTTGACGCTCACAGACATTGATTGCAAAGTTTGGCGGTTAAGTTGTGGCATTAATACTTACTGACTTTCCTAACCAGATGTGGTGGTTAAGTTATAACTTCGATACTTAATGATGTCTTTTGGCACGCTTTGCACTGAACTTCTTTTTATGGAATTTCAACATGCAAATTGTTTGTGATGCAGTTTATTTCTTATCCACCGCGGAAGAGAAATTGTGTACTACTAAATTGCGCATAATCTTACCCGTTGAAATCGAGCTTTTACTTTCTCACGTGCATCGCTGTTTTTCTGTTTAAAATTTTTTGAGAGTTTGGGCTTCTCGAAATTCGCCACTTTTGCCTGAGTGTCTACTTCATCTTTCATGACCTCTTCAGCGAGAGGATTATCGATGCCTTTCTCTTCAATATTATCAGCCGCCATTAAGCATACCTCATCAAAGAGTTTCAATAACTACTGCCTGTAAATAAAAAATCAACACTTCTAATGTAAAATTTTTATGCCAGGCTACGTCAGTTGATACTATGTTAACTATAAACGGCTATGTTGTTATAAAACACAAACATAATTCTAAATCTGTATTAAAATTTATGCGAAATGTTACCAAATAATATAAAATAATAAGTTGCTGTCTGTTAACAAGCAAAAAAACAGCTAATAAACATAATTATCGTATTTTTAAATGCACCAAAAAGAATGTGGGTGGGGTAAACTGGAACTAGGAAACGAAGTTCAAATTTTTTGCTTCTAGACATCCTAACTATTAGATAGATTAACTGCTATCCTTTTTTGTGAGTTACGTATTAAGAAGCTGTTGCAAAATAAAGAAAAACGCAACATGTGACACTGCGTGTTGTGGTATTTTATAATGTGCTGTGTTTAAACGATATTATGACACTTTCGCCATGTTTTGTCAGCAACTAATCTTTAATATAAGTTAACTCAATTGTTAGAAAACAATAACTGTGGCAAATGCCGCACGAGCTTACAGCGTTTTAGTTCTTCTCACTTTCAGCAAAATATCTGTTAGTGCGCTGTCGTTAATTATTATCAAGCCAGGTTGACTCATCAGAGCAATAAATTACAGGGAGCGCGACATCCTACCTGTTTTACGAGAGCACAGCTACCCAAATAATACAATCGTCCATCAACTTTCGGTTACCATAGTAACGTTGCCCAAATCCGCTGCAAAGTAAAGGCGATTTCAGAAGCGTTTAACGCTAACAAGGAAATGAGTTCCCACTGAATTATGAGTAGCTTTATATATGTATATACATACCACGATTTTATTAATTCTCATGCGTATACCTTTTATAATTTTAAAACGAAAGAAAGGTTTTCACGCTATACCCGTTCTTTGAATAATACGAAGTCACGAAACAACAACAACAACAACAACAACATTATTATTATTATTATTATTATTATTATTATTATTATTATTATTATTATTATTATTATTATTATTATTATTATTATTATTATTATTATTATTATTATTATTATTATTATATCATATACTATTTATACAGTAAAAATTTTAAAAAATTAAATATTTTATGATAGAGATTGCTTATTTTACCAAATTACCCATTGGGTGAGAATCTCACAAGCGGTTATGCATCAAAACTTTTCTAGTTTTCATCTTTTTTACAGCAGTAAGACTATTTCGCAAAACTATCTAAGAGATTTCTACGAAAGTTTGTGGAGAAGGTGGGCAGGGAACAAGAAAGATGCCTTTAGACGCCTATTCCTGGACAGGAGGATAGGGTAAAAACTTTCAAAATTGCCATTTATATGGTCCGTTCTTTCCTGTAATACAGAACTCCAAACACAACGTACAAAAAACATTCGTGAAGCACTTCTCCGAGGTCTCACAGGGAGTGTTATAGCTTTTTGGAAATAGAAGAACTTGACTACAAGAGGGGTAATTCTTTTTTATTATCCCCACTAGAACAATAACTACAAGATAGTGTCATGTTCCGTTTTGAGAAAATTTTGCTTGGAAAAGTGTGTAACTGTCTCTATAACCTTTGCTCATATATGTACATGTTTAAAGCTTATAAGCTGCGTTACCATCGGCAAATTGTTAAAGAAATGAATACTATGTGGAATGTTCATGCATTATTGACATTAATTCTATTTAAAGAACAAAATATTTTGTAAGTCTTTAGTAGGATATATAGTACTTAATATGGGTATGTTTTGTGTAATTGCTTGTTTATCTTTGTTTTTCATCAAAAACATCAGTTAAACATGTTTTTGCCTTGTCATTGCCATTCCTATTGAGCGCATTATAATTTTACTATAGAAGCTATTTTCATCAAAATAACATTATGTACCATTTTTCCTACTTTTCCATTTTTGCCATTTTTCTGTGCCATTTTACCAACATCCCAGTTCATACTCCGGAGTGGGGACAAATTCCAAACGTTTTTCTTTTTATGAACACTAATCTTACATAGAAATGAAAGGTAATATTAAACTTCGTGGTTAACATTCGAGTTAAATGGTGGCACCGTAGTATCGAAAATGCCTTATAAACTAGAATGTGTGTGGAGAAAAACTATGGTTAAACATTACAGTCTAACCGTTAAGATTATTAGTGATGTTATTCTCTCTGGACTCCAAGAGCTTTTCTTTTTAATCTACCGCTATTGCTGTTTCTGCTGTCGATGTTGTTGCTGCCGCTGCCGCCGCCGCTGTGTTACTCGGTGGTGGTACTACTGCTGCTGCTGCTGCTAGTGGTGGTAATGGTAGTGGCACTAGAATGCACATCAGGATGAAACTAAAAGGCTTAGTAAAGGCTACTAGTTTTCATCATAAGATGAACTTTGATCGTTTCTAACGCAGTCAAAAGTGGCAGGAGCTGCTACCTGTCTAATTGGTAAATTGGTAAACTAATTACTTAATCCAGCCTCCAGGAGAAATTGGTACCTAGTACTATAATGCCTTCTCGTTTGAAATGAAACCAATCAGAACACTGTATATTATTAGAGTCTGTTAAGAATGGCATGGTAAGAATGATCTGGTGTAGAGTAATGTGTAGGGTAATGTAATTCTTTCAGTTGCCATTTAGCCATCATTACTTAGTAAAATGCAGGTAGACTTTACATTTCTAAAGCTCGCTTCCCATTGTTGCTGTTTCCCTTCGAAGGGAACTTCGGATGGACTAGAAGTAGTATTACATTATTTTAAGCTTTGGTGATATTTTAGGATCATAATTCAGAGTAACAATGTAATGTGAAAGTGGTGCAAAATAGATCCAGTACTGGCTTTATATGAATTCACGGGTTTTCCATTAGAAATGCTACATCTGTAGGAGCAACCATTTTTTTCTATTGAGGACCTTCTATTTATTAATCATTTTGCTAAGTCTAATAACTTCGAGTTAGTCGCCCACTACTCAAACAAAAATGTGCTTTAAACAGCCAACGGGTTATGTAATGTTGCAGGCGTCTATCAGACTATTGTTGAGAGTTTTATAAATATTATATTAAAGTGCATTTCGAATTATATGTCCCTACTTGATAGGCACAGTTTCGCGTCATATATTTACGTCAAGCAGTTTCTGAAACACAGCATTTACCATTGTGTATGGTTTAGCATGTTGGAATATAGACCTGTTGCAGGCGGCAACAACCTCATTATATCAAAAATTATATCAATATAACCACTGATATAGTGAGATATTGTTGATGTTTTGCTACTTAAAGAAGATAAAAATGAGTATTTAGTAGCAGCAGGTGGTAATTCTTGAATTCACTCGGCTAAAAGTACTCTCACTCACCAACCACACCTGATATCATAAGAACTAATTAGATGCAGTATAAACTTATATTAAGCTCTATTATTACGAACTCCAAGCATGCAACCTTACCTTAACTTACCTCGTCTTATATTGCTTAATTTGGTCTACTGCTAGTACTCTACTTTACAGCACTCTGTTCTAGTCTACCCTACTCTACTCTTCTCTTTCTACTCTGCTCTGCTCTGCTCTACTCTACTCTACTCTACTCTACTCTACTCTACTCTACTCTACTCTACTCTACTCTACTCTACTCTACTCTACTCTACTCTACTCTACTCTACTCTACTCTACTCTACTCTACTCTACTCTACTCTACTCTACTCTACTCTACTCTACTCTACTCTACTCTACTCTACTCTACTCTACTCTACTCTACTCTACTCTACTCTACTCTACTCTACTCTACTCTACTCTACTCTACTCTACTCTACTCTACTCTACTCTACTCTACTCTACTCTACTCTACTCTACTCTACTCTACTCTACTCTACTCTACTCTACTCTACTCTACTCTACTCTACTCTACTCTACTCTACTCTACTCTACTCTACTCTACTCTACTCTACTCTACTCTACTCTATTTTACTCTACTCTACTCTGCTTTACTTCGTTGCATTTATTTTTCTTTGTATTACCTTACTTTTGTTTACTTAAATGCTTTACACTATTTTGCCTTGGCTCCGCATTTTTGTCTCGTAATCCCTTAATCACAGAGATAAAAAACGCTGCAAAGCTAACAACAAGAGTCGTTTAATTTTCTTTCCAGCTGAAGCATAATCAGTAGTTCTGCAGCTAATTTGTAATCACACACCTGCCCACTAGCGAGAGGTTAATTAAACTTCGATTTCATTCTGTTGCTAGTTATAAATGTACTTATTATTTTATTATTAGTCGTATTCTTTATTGCTAAAAATGTTACATGCAAAGTAAATAACTAACTATATATTATCTATCTTAATAGAAATGCACCAAACCAGGTAGGAATTTAAATGCACTCACGCATACTGCGTCATGCCATAATGTCAGAAATAGGCTCTAATATGCCATTTGCGGATTAGAGGTGGATATCGAAAATACCTCTCAATTACGCCAACACAATGTGAAACACTGCGCAATAAGTTGAGTAGGCAAGAAACAGTCCTTTCAGTTTTTACAAAATATCTATATGAGTACCTAACGGTAACAAGTTACTCGTTACTGTGTTCAAAATTTCTATTAAGCAAAGTTTTATTTTGTTTTGGGAATTTTACAGAAACCGATTAAAATATAAACAATAGACTTAAAGCACAAGAAAATCCTTCATAAACATAAAGCTAAAAAATTCGTTTTGAAATTTTATATCACTTACATACTGCCTTTTTGCATCTAGGACTTCAATCGGCAGTATAAAACATGTAAATTTAAACTCCCGGGATGACCGTTAGGCGCAGCCATTTTGGTGACAGAGCGTTTGAAACAAGTTTAGATAACACTGAGTAAAGTTTGAGAAAATGATCAAAGCATTCGTGTCACACACGTCACTAACTAAGTAAAATGACTGTGTCTTGTCAATAAGATTAAAAATACGCTTTTGGTTAGTGAGTAGTGCACCCTGGAGGTAAGTCAACGACATTTTACCAATTAATTAAATTAATAATTAAAAATTTTCTTTTCTAGTTACATAAATCTTTCTAGCAGATAAGCAAGAAGCTAAGTAATATAGATTTGCATGGAAAGTTTTTTGGCACATAATTTAACATTGCCTAACACTTACGTTGTGCGTAGGTGACGTCATGTAATGACGCCGTCCGAACAGTATTGCGGGAGATTTAAAATGAAGACAAACAAAAATTCTTTTCAAGGCGAGTATGATATATGCATAAAATAATATAATTTATTATTATTATATATTATATTGTATTGTATTGTATTGTATTGTATTGTATTGTATTGTATTGTATTGTATTGTATTGTATTGTATTGTATTGTATTGTATTGTATTGTATTGTATTGTATTGTATTGTATTGTATTGTATTGTATTGTATTGTATTGTATTGTATTACATTACATTACATTATATTACATTACATTACATTATATTATATTATACTATAAATTAATATAATTTTTAAGGCGAATTAAAACACAGTGATGAAATTGCAAATTATTCTCTAAGTACATAGAACACTTTTACAGTGCGATACTGAGACAGTTTTAAATCGAGCAACCAGTTTCTTGGATTCTGCATGCGCCAGTAAGCCCGAATTGAGGTGAGTAACCTTCTCCGCGGCACGTCCATGATTATAGTAGTCCACCATGAAATCACGAATGCTAGTGTGTGATGCCAGTAATATCATGTGAATGGTTTTCAGTTTTGTGCAACGTTTCTGATGAAAACGTTTATAACGCTTCATTTGTATAATTATGAAAATTTGGTCTACAGTAGAGAAGTTATAAATAATTAATTACTGCGTGGGTGTTGTACGGAATACGTTAAATACCAGGAAGTATATAGCAAAAGAGATATGTAACTAATATGCTGATAC